>JAWNZC010000122.1:1140000-1472500 GCA_035771165.1 Paragorgia papillata | reverse complement strand
TTAAGATCTTTTAACGTTCCTGATTGGTTAATTTTTTTTTAATTACGACTTACGATTGGTGTAGAGGCTGAAACGTCATTTTGCAGGATAAGAGCCTTTCTGAGTAATCAGTATGGTTAGCGATCGCTTCTGTGGTTCTACGAGGCCATGCGCATATTCTGCGTCCTTTTTATATTCCCAACACTCAATAGCAAGGATCTCTGGGATCTCGGCAAGGATATCTACAAGACCTTTATGATGAAATATTCGTGAAACTTTCATCAAGTGCTTTATGCACTGAAGATGACCTTTTACAGAGGATTGAAAAAGATATATATCGAAATATCAATTGCGAGAATTTTATACAGTGAATCAGTGATGCGCTCTGAGGTCGTCTGAGCCCTGAGGTAAGAATTAAGAAATCCTTAATACTATACTGTATGATTTGAATATCATTATAGTCTTTATGATAATTTATAGATTTACTCTTGGGCTAGACTTCGCGTTTGCTTGTATTTGATCTATAACATGCTGAATTGATGCTTTGCAATGAAACGTGTATCGGACGAACTAGTGTATGCTGGAAATTTGATCTTGCTTGGAGATTTCATGGTTTATTAATATCAGTAATATGATTAATTTTATCTTTGTGAGAGTGAGACTGTAACCTAGCCAGCCAACCTAGCAGTTAAAGCACTCTTCTCATACATTGCTAATTTCTGTTCCTTTAATATTAATTATTACAGTATATAATATATATACACAACATGTCATGTACTGTTGTGTGGTCCTGTATGATTAATATGTGTGGTGTCATAATAAACTTGATTAGTAAATGATGATTGGTTTCTTCTTTTAATATACATTTACATGTGTACAGTAGCTACAGTACTAAGTGCTGATATCCGCATGAACTAATAACTACATGCTGTATTACAATTATTATTTACATTTTATTATTTGGCTTAAATACAATATCTGCTTAATTCTAGTATTCAATGTTTATATACTTTCATAGTCTACAAAATTGAAATCATATAAACAGGTAATGACTTAGATTAGTTGGGGGCTCAATGGTTAGGATGACTGGGATAATGTTGAGAGTTGAGCTCCTTTATGTCCATGTCACATTATGGCCATAAATAAAAGCATTCCTTAACAAGACATTGTCTGCTTGGGTAGATGTGTAAAAGGTGAGTATCTGGCACCTGAAAACCAGACAGCTCATAGTAACATAGATTGGTAATGGTGGGTAGTGGCTTGGATTAGTTGCGACTTAATTAGGATGACTGGGATGATGTAGACCCATTACCCTTGCTCTGGGTTATGCAGAACATTAAATTCAGCTAGACCTTTACTTGTATGTTGGCCAGGCTGTCAAAGTTGAATTCACTGACTGCAAGAATATGTTTTTGGTGTCTCCAAGGCATGCTGATGAGCTCTGACATAGAGAAAAACAACCATATATTCTTTGAGTTAGTACTTAAATATAATCACATATCTCTACTGTTTGTTGTATTGCCTTCTTTTTAGAAAAAAATAATTACGCACTTACAAACTATTACAAGAATTCACTAGTCCAAATCCAATTTTGACACTTTTTCAAAAAAAGTATAAAATGTGCTAAAAATATGTTTTAAAACTTAAGAAATTTTGATTAAAAGTGTGTCAAAATGCGGGAAATGCCATTTCAGAGACCCAAATTTCAAAAATTTTCCGGGGGGGCATGCCCCCGGACCCCCCTAGATAGTTTGACTAAGTGGGGAAAATTCCTAGATCCGCCCCTGCAACATGCCTCACGACCGAACTCGGTTCATACGGCTAACAACTCACCGGAAGTATGAATAGTAGCGGAAGTAAAAAGTGCAGAAATGTCTGATTCGTTGTCATATTCGAAATCCGATAAGCTTGCTAATTCGAATGCGAATACTGAAACTGTGAAACATGGCGAGTAATATAAACCTCGAAGACGTCTTACTTCTGCAAGCATATGATGATGACATTATAGACGAGGAAGAGCTTCTTCTCGCCCTAGAGCTAAGAAAATTAGAGCGACCAGATCCCATATTCGGTTTGCATCATCCCATCAAACTGACTTCCGAAATTCGATCTACTTCGGAAGTGTTGACTACCGAAAACCCATACGCCGTCGTTAAATGATCTACTGCGCATGGTCAGAATCGTATTCAGTATTGGTACTCACATCGGAAGTCGAACTTAACCTCGCTACAATGTAAAATACGACGACAAGACAGAGTCAGGCCCGCTTTTATCTTCCTGCGGGAGGCGGAAACTTACAGGCGGAGGAAGGGAAAGAGGGCCTGATGCAATTCTTTACCTGACCGCATGTAAAAAGCCGGATTTTGGCTTTTTCGTCTGATTGGTCCATAAGACAAAAAAAAACAAAAAGTTCTTTTCTGATTGGTTTGTGTACATTTAATTATGAATTAATATGATTTACATAATTAACAGAGCGTCTAACGAATCTAGCGATTCAAGGACGTCACAGACGATGTTTAGACGGAAGTTTAAAGTGTTTATGAAATGAAAAATTCGTTGGCGTTTTTGTTGTTTTTTGTACAGAGGAGCAAGGCAGGAGCACTCACTGAAAATTTCAAGAGAAACTGATGCGTACTTTTCGCGCTATCAACTCTCAAAATTTGCCATGGCTAGTTCGTTCTTGGAGAAAAATTGGGCTTTCGGTAACAATGCTTATGACGTACGCAAATGGACAACTACGCATAAGAACAATAGATTTCACTATTAATGACCGTTTGCGTACGTCATAAGGCATTGTTACCAAGAAACCCAAATTTCCCCAAAACAAACTATCCACAGTTTGAGAGTTGACAGCGCGAAAAATACGCATCAGATTCTCTTGACATTTCATGAGTGCTCCTGTCATGCTCCTCTGTACAATAAAACAACAAAAATGCCAACGAATTTTTCACTTCATAGACACTTTAAAGTAAAATATCTAACGAACGGCGCGAATGTACGGAAAAAGTTCTGTTTAATGAGGATGTGCTAGCTGCACTCTCTGTACTGGTTATGGCAAGAGTTTAATATACAGTGTGTATAAAAAAAAACTGAACCCTTAGAAAACAACCTATTGTATATAGTAGTTTGAAAGCCCTAAAAGCGCTGCGTTATAAATTAATCAGCACATAAGTTAAACGAAGCGAAAAAGCTTTTAAACACTTTCACCATGCATACACTTCAAGTTATCTTAATTTCCCAGGTGTATAAGACCGTGTGTTTTACGCATCTGTGGGTTCAGCGAAGTGCTTAGGGCTTTCAAACTACTACGATAGGTTGTTTTCCGTAAGGGTTCAGGTTTTTTTTATACACACTGTATATACCAACTTCTCCCGAGCGTATTATACCATTAAAGTGAAATAAAAGTAGCGTGCTGCGTAGGCAGTGTTGAAACAACAATCGAAATATAGTAAGGTTAGATATACTGCCGAAACAGAGAACGTAGGAGTCTAACGTTTCGAGCGAAGGCCCTTCGTCAGAGAGAAACGTAAAGAGTGTTTTCTCTCTAAAGTCCCTTTCTCTCTGACGAAGGGCCTTCGCTCGAAACGTTAGACTCAGGGCCGGATTTAAGGGTGGGCAACATGGGCGCTCGCCCAGGGCCCCCACACAGAAGGGCCCCCCACAAAATACCTTAATTAATTATTTTTTTGTCTTCTGAATTATGGTTCTGACTAATTGATAAAATAGACAAGTACACTTCTAGCAGAAATTTACTTTAAAAAAATGGGGGCAAAACCGAGCAATTATAGGCGTGCGTGAATATTCTATCATATATTCCCGTACAAAGTCATATCTAATACATCTTACATAAAGTACTGAAATTAGTACAACTTGTAACGCGGGCCCGTGGAGTGTCAATCAAAAAGCAATATGGCTGACCGTCATACACTGACTCCACGATACTATAAAAGCGAATTAATTTACTGTATGAATAAATTTATCTAAGGAGGGCCCCCACATAAGCAATTGCCCAGGGCCCCCACATTCCTAAATCCGGTCCTGGTTAGACTCCTATGTTCTCTGTTTCGGCAGTACATCTAACCTTACTATATTTCCGGAGATTGCTATACCATTAAGGTTTTACGTCCTGATTTATATATCTATGTCGGGAGGGATGGTCGTTAATCGTGTATTTGATACACCAAATCGTAGTTTCATTTAGGCCCACATGCATGCAAATTAGTTTCCTATTCAATTTGGGCCCCTATGCAAATTACATCGTGTCTATTAAACATAACGGGAAGATAACATAGGCTGCGACTGTTTTTTTTCATGTCAGTTTGAGTTCATTATTTTTAGACACTACGTTTAGGATTGTTGTCAAGGATAATCGATAAGCAAATTTTATCCTTATAGAATACCTAAACATTAAAAAGTTTCTGAAATCAGAAATGTTATGTTTACTACGGCTGCTTCAGCCTCGTGTTATAAATGAACTACGTTTTATCCCGACTCAGATTGTATGCGCATTCGAAACTCCGATTTCGTCTATTGGATTATTTGATCTCATGAGAATTCCTAGAGAACGAATTGTAACTGAAGTAAGACAGGGCTTGTGATTTGGCCAATCAAAATATACTTCCCACATCTGAGAGGTACATTTTGAGTGGTTTAATACTGATATGATTCATAATGGTGTATTTGATTGGATTATTTGATCTCATGAGAATTCCTAGAGAACGAATTGTAACTGAAGTCAGACAGGGCTTGTGATTTGGACAATCAAAATGTACTTCTCAGATATGAGAAGCTCAGCGGGGAGTCGACAAGCTATCGTGCGAGTTTTCACAGACTGAATTACAATATTCAGGCTGTAAACAGGCTACACTTACTTTGAAACCACGAAAGCCAATATATACACGTGCACTGATAACCTAGCCAATCACGTTCAATAAGCTAGGCGACAACATATATACATAAAGTCACGCATCCACTTACGAGTCTCATCGTATGATTTTGGCGAGGCTGGTCGATTTGAGATTCAGCGCAATGAATTGGGTGTTACTACTTCAGTCGTATTCTTGTTCTTTTTTGAAAAGAACTTTCGTTCTGGTTCTTTTCTGGTGTATCATGCGAGTAAACGGTGACCTGCTTCGCGGATGCGCTAGTGTTTATAAAGACCAACCACCTGGAGAAATTGGCACTAAAAGTAAGCAATGCTCATGTTTAGACTTATAGCATATCTTTACTGGGGGTCTATTATAGTTTGGCGGTTTTAGCCATTATTTTAGGACGGATTTAGATCATAATATCCAGTTTTTTGGGGCGGTTTGTGGTTAACTGAGAACTGTTTAGTTGCGGGAAACTTTGAAATGTCCTCATCGGATTCGGTTATCGTTTAGAATGTAGAGCGCTTTTCGGAGAATGGCAACGATTTCTCAAAAACGCGGTTATGTTCCTTAGTGAAACGGAAAGGCGGTTGCGGTTTAAATTGCCAAAATAGAACGGATTTTGGAAATTCAGCCCCCTTTTAATAGACCCTCTTTACTGTTCTTAAACTTGAAGAATGTATACTCAGAAGAATTTTCGAGTATACTAATATAGCTCGACGAATTTCCTAATTAATCATAAAATTTTGTATTGTACGTAATTGTACTTTTCATAACATTTTGTATTGTACTGTTGATTTATGTGCTTTAATATATTATACCAGCTGCTGTCAGTTTGTTGGAAACATTCGTTCGAATTCGTCTTGACCTTTTCATTCGCATTGTTGCTGTAGAACAACATTATCTTTTTACAAATAGTGAAATAAAAGTGAAACTGTCAATGAAACAACAATCGAAATATAGTAACTTAGTACTATTTAAAACACGAGCAGGAGTGTTTTGAATGGCTTAAAAAACGATCACCATTTGGTAAGTTCGTTGGCGTAGTAATTTTGAAAAATAACGTTGTCTAAGGCGAGAAAATCAAAGCTAAAGTTTATGTAAATCAGGAGAAAATTTTATCAGATATAAAACCACGATACGGTTATGATTTTTCTTTGTGTTTTCCTCATGAATTTATATTTAGAGATCTATCTAACGTCATGCAGACAATTTTACTTGTCGAGGGGAGACGTTTTGGAAAGCCATACAGGAAAGGTTAGGAACACCGGATTTCTTCATTCCCATTGCTGTTGTAGGACAACTTTTTGTGTTTTTACTCTAACGCTAGACGATTTACTCGTATAAGGAAGACGTCTCAGAAAGGGGAAGTCTCGTGAAAGGCGTAACTATTTCCTTACTTTGCCTTACTTTCACGACATTGACAATGCATGGCGGCGAAAGATGTTATATATTAGAAGGGCAAATTCGTCTTCTTCTTCTTCCGCGTACACTCGAGGTCGAGTATTGTCGTCCTTCCCCTTTATCAATGTTCATGCATATATATGCATGTGGCTGACAAGGCCGATTCTTGAAAGACAAGATCTTCCACAAATTGGACAAGGGTGTACAGTGGGGGAATTTGTCCACGTGCAATTGCAGGCAAATTCGTCAATATAGCGATAAAGATTGTATTTTGCCACCACCCTGTAAATTTTAGGCCGTTTTTAACCCCCATCTTAGGAGACGTTGGGGCGAGGGGCTTAGCCCTTTTGTTAAAAATACTGGGGGTATAGCCCCCTCCCCCCTCCCCTGTTCGGCCCTGTTGTAAATTCACGAGTAAAAATAGTTATCAATTTTACGGATTTACCAAAATGGTGTTTTTAATAAGAATAGAGAGATAAATCTATATATGTTGATCTATGTGCTTTAATATATTATACCAGCTGCTGTCAGTTTGTTGGAAACATTCGTTCGAATTCGTCTTGACCTTTTCATTCGCATTGTTGCTGTAGAACATCTTTATCTTTTTACAAATAGTGAAATAAAAGTAGCGTGCTGCGTAGGCAGTGTTGAAACTGTCAATGAAACAACAATCGAAATATAGTAACTTAGTACTATTTAAAACACGTTCTGCGAGTGTTTTTGAATGGCTTAAAAAACGATCACCATTTGGTAAGTTCGTTGGCTTAGTAATTTTGAAAAATAACGTTGTCTAAGGCGAGAAAATCAAAGCTAAAGTTTATGTAAATCAGGAGAAAATTTTATCAGATATAAAACCATGATACGGTTATGATTTTTCTTTGTGTTTTCCTCATGAATTTATATTTAGAGATCTATCTAACGTCATGCAGACAATTTTACTTGTCGAGGGGAGACGTTTTGGAAAGCCATACAGGAAAGGTTAGGAACACCGGATTTCCTCATTCCCATTGCTGTTGTAGGACAACTTTTTGTGTTTTTACTCTATCTAACGCTAGACGACTTACTCGTAGAAGGAAGACGTCTCAGAAAGGGGAAGTCTCGTGAAAGGCGTAACTATTTCCTTACTTTGCCTTACTTTCACGACATTGACAATGCATGGCGGCGAAAGATGTTATGTATTAGAAGGGCAAATTCGTCTTCTTCTTCTTCCGCGTACACTCGAGGTCGAGTATTGTCGTCCTTCCCCTTTATCAATGTTCATGCATATATATGCATGTGGCTGACAAGGCCGATTCTTGAAAGGCAAGATCTTCCACAAATTGGACAAGGGTGTACAGTGGGGGAATTTGTCCACGTGCAATTGCAGGCAAATTCGTCAATATAGCGATAAAGATTGTATTTTGCCACCACCCTGTAAATTTTAGGCCGTTTTTAACCCCCATCTTAGGAGACGTTGGGGCGAGGGGCTTAGCCCTTTTGTTAAAAATACTGGGGGTATAGCCCCCTCCCCCCTCCCCTGTTCGGCCCTGTTGTAAATTCACGAGTAAAAATAGTTATCAATTTTACGGATTTACCAAAATGGTGTTTTTAATAAGAATAGAGAGATAAATCTATATATGTTGATCTATGTGCTTTAATATATTATACCAGCTGCTGTCAGTTTGTTGGAAACATTCGTTCGAATTCGTCTTGACCTTTTCATTCGCATTGTTGCTGTAGAACATCTTTATCTTTTTACAAATAGTGAAATAAAAGTAGCGTGCTGCGTAGGCAGTGTTGAAACTGTCAATGAAACAACAATCGAAATATAGTAACTTAGTACTATTTAAAACACGAGCAGGAGTGTTTTATCAGATATAAAACACGTTCTGCGAGTGTTTTTGAATGGCTTAAAAAACGATCACCATTTGGTAAGTTCGTTGGCTTAGTAATTTTGAAAAATAACGTTGTCTAAGGCGAGAAAATCAAAGCTAAAGTTTATGTAAATCAGGAGAAAATTTTATCAGATATAAAACCATGATACGGTTATGATTTTTCTTTGTGTTTTCCTCATGAATTTATATTTAGAGATCTATCTAACGTCATGCAGACAATTTTACTTGTCGAGGGGAGACGTTTTGGAAAGCCATACAGGAAAGGTTAGGAACACCGGATTTCCTCATTCCCATTGCTGTTGTAGGACAACTTTTTGTGTTTTTACTCTATCTAACGCTAGACGACTTACTCGTAGAAGGAAGACGTCTCAGAAAGGGGAAGTCTCGTGAAAGGCGTAACTATTTCCTTACTTTGCCTTACTTTCACGACATTGACAATGCATGGCGGCGAAAGATGTTATGTATTAGAAGGGCAAATTCGTCTTCTTCTTCTTCCGCGTACACTCGAGGTCGAGTATTGTCGTCCTTCCCCTTTATCAATGTTCATGCATATATATGCATGTGGCTGACAAGGCCGATTCTTGAAAGGCAAGATCTTCCACAAATTGGACAAGGGTGTACAGTGGGGGAATTTGTCCACGTGCAATTGCAGGCAAATTCGTCAATATAGCGATAAAGATTGTATTTTGCCACCACCCTGTAAATTTTAGGCCGTTTTTAACCCCCATCTTAGGAGATGTTGGGGCGAGGGGCTTAGCCCTTTTGCTAAAAATACTGGGGGTACAGCCCCCTCCCCCCTCCCCTGTTCGGCCCTGTTGTAAATTCACGAGTAAAAATAGTTATCAATTTTACGGATTTACCAAAATGGTGTTTTTACTAAGAATAGAGAGATAAATCTATATTTCATTAAGCTGATTAGTTGATACTATTTCATACATACTTTCATATTCTTTGAAGATAATAAGCAATTTAAGGAGTGCCCCTTTCAAGCTTCTATATTGCATTTCGGTAAGTTCAAGTACTATGTTTACACTCTCTCCCTCTTATTACAAGCAGTACTATTTCCCGTTGGTAGATTTCCATTTCCCCTGTGACGAATATAATTGTCTGGCCTTATAAGGCGGATTTCCTGCAGTCCTCGCGGCAAGAAGCAACTATAGCAGAGCGTTGCGAGCACTCGCAAGCTCGCTGCGAGTATTTTAGCGTTCCTGGCAGATAGTTGGAAATTTTGAACTATTTTTTACTCGCGGCAAGTACTCGCAGTAAATAAACCAATCAAAACAAATCATGTCAACATTTCAAATCATTAGTAATTCATGAGGAAAACTGCACAAAGGAAATCATGGTTTGGAATTACATAAATTAATCGAATTTTCACCTCGATTTTCTCTTAAAATACCGATTTGTTTGAGATGCTATATCAAACACTCAGAAGAGTGCTTCGTTAGGATAGCCAAACACCTCGAAGTTTGTTAAAAAAACTCGGCTGTCGCTTCATCAGTCGCCTGTCGCCACAAGTGCAGCGAGCTGCGAGTTGCTTCAAGCGAAGGAGCGTTACGAGTCTAACGTTTCGAGCGAAGGCTTCGTTCTCTGACCATAGCCACTGGAAAGGGAGAGGGCTGTGAAAGTGGGCGTGACTGAGATTTATGTTATTGTTCGCCAAATTCAAGATCACGTGACGTTGAACCTGCATGATTGAGCACTAAAAAGCACCTACAAGTGCTACAACGAAGTTCTTCCGTGATGGTTTCGATATAAATTCCACTTCGTTTGGACATTATATGCATAGATGGTCCCTCATGAAAACTCCCTTTGCAAAGAATATTTAATAAAGTGCAGTAAATTCGAATAAACGATCAATGGTCGGACCTAACACGGTGAGAGCCGAGGTAAAATAATGATACAATACTGTTTTGCCAACAGTACAACTAAAACTAAAATTCGCTTTTGTCTTAATATGAATGGTTGTGCTAAATTATATGTCGTAAGTTGAGTTGCCTTCATTGAATATTAAATGCACTAAATGTCTGGTGTATTGCGTTTCATAAACAACGGTGAGGACTGGCAATTGTCGTATGCGTATCAGTTTATTAGAATAACTAAAGTATTAAGAAACATTGCCATCTGACAAAAAAGTGCAAAACTCCGATTTAATAATGGCACGGACACGACAAATGCTTTTCGACTGCGTTGTTCCTTGGTTTTCTTTTATTAATAATTTGTAGACATGCGGCGATTTATGATAATTTCAATTTATTCACACTATTTTTAATACTTACAATGAAAAATACAAAGTTTACATAGTGATACGTAAATAAATCAGAGTTAAATATAAAAGAAAATATTTTATGAAAGAATATACATATGTGAGAGTGTAATTAAAGTATAAAGCTTTTGAGTTTAATCACTGCCTTGACATATTAATAAGTTGGGGGTCAGCAGAGGATGAAATATTAAGATCGTGTCGAAGTAAGAAAATAGACATTGTATAATACGAGAATGAAATTCAGATCAACCTTGGTGACTTAATATTTTTTACATTGAAACAGAAAGGGTTTTTAAATCACTGGGAATATTTTCCCAGATTTTTGTAGCTGAGAATCTTATAAATGTTTGTTTACAATAATTAGTCCGGCGGGGAGAAAATAGTTCGCGCTATGGCTAATTTGCTCACAATGCCAGAGTGTGAATTATTTGAGTGAGCCATGCATGAGTTAGCGCTTGATACGATTGTGTAATAATGTTCAAGGGATGATAATTTTAATGTCACGATAAAGTCCATCATGAAACCGAACGCCGATCATCTACACAACGATGCACCACCATACATATTTGTTTACGTCTTATTTGAGAAATGCGCGATTTAAAAACTCTCACGGTCCTGTTAAAACCAATCCGATCTTTTTGAGGTGATTTCTTTGTGCACACAATCATATTATTGAATAAACTAATATCTAAAATTAACGCAGAATCAATGTAAAATATAAAATTTGTCATAAAAATGACTGACTACAGTATACACTATACACTAGCACTATACAGCACTGTCGCTGTCTTAAGTTCGTAGGTCGTCAAAAACCGAATTCCTACCGAATTTTGTTAACGAAATACAAGGGTGCTCCTTTGGACTTGTAAATATCATGTTTCTTGTGGATTTTTAGAAGTCACCATAACCGACATCGTGCAGTTTAGCGAAGAACAAGGTTATAATCTAATGTAAGCTATATGAAAGAATACACTGGCCATGCCGGTTCAAGATCACGTGACGCTCAGGCGTGAAATTTTGAACATCAAACCGGAAGTTCTATTGTTTCAGAGCGAAGTTTCACAGCCCTCTCCCTTTCCAGTGGCTATGACCTAACCTTACTATATTTCGATCGTTAAGACTAGATGCCGCCTAGAACGAGTAATTCATGAGCCAATGGAATTTAGCACCGAATGTGAATTTAAATTTAAGTAATCAAAATATTTGTTTACGTATGTTTTTGCTGTACAAGCTGTCGTAAGTTAAACTCAGAGAAAAACTCTGAGCTCCAGACGGGACTCGAACCCACAACCATCCGAATACCAACCGGACGCTCTCACCATTGAGCCAAAACATACGAAAAAACTTTACCAACTCAAGCTGAAAACACTAATAACGTACAATCAAAATATTCTTCTAATTTTAGTTCAATGCAGAGAGCTGTCAGTTAGCCATTTTGGTCAAGACATTCCTGGATGTGGAACCACTTCATTACCTTGTCGCAGTATTCGTTTCACTGTCATGAATATTTCACGTCGTGGAGACACCATCTACGTCAACCATACACAAGGAAAGCCATATGTAGAATGTAGCTACTCGGGACAAAATAAATCGCCCATTGTAATCAACAAACCATTGTCTATAATTGGCAAAAATGGAAGACCAGTTATACAATGTGTTCGAAATAACCAATCGCTCTTCAAAATACAAGGTCGTCACGGGTTCAAGTCACGTGTCTTATTCGACAGTTTAGAAATGACGGGAGCATACCGTGCCGTCGAAAGTTCATTTTCAGACATGTCTACGACGTTTAACAACTGCATTTTTAAAGATAATCGCAAACACATTTCAATATTGAGTTCAGGAGAATGCTACTTTCAGATATTTAATTCAAAACTGATAAATAGCACTACATCCGCTCTTACTACATCGGGGTGCTTGAACCTGACAGCAACATTTGTTGATACAGTTTTCATTGAAACAAACAGTGTTGTTCTTAATACGAGAACAGACCAAAAGCGATCTTGGCAAGTATTTACAGTAGCAGTATTACGTAGTACATTTATTGGAAATAACTTGGCAGTTTCATTCGGTTACAGTTTGGTACTCCTGTTCAGCGCCATAGAAATAAATATCACTATTTCTGAAACAAGATTTACGAATTGTGTCGGCGGTGTTTTGGCGATATTTAGTGGAAAAACCTCCCAAAGAAGTTATGCATCGAATGCTTCAGTATTAATATATATTAATTTAAATCAAAATGTTTTCGTGAATAATACCAAAGAAAGTGTGGGGATAGATACTGTATTATTACCTGATTCGAGGAACATTCAAGTTAGTGTGGTCAATTGTATCTTCAAGAATAACAAGTTTATTTCACTGCGGGTTAGCTTGGGAAGACCTCGGTCTTCTCTTGTCGTACTTAAAAACAACATATTCTGGAAGAACAGCTACGATATGAGCAATATGAGTGTTAGTTTGACTTCTGTAGTATATTTAGGCGGAGGAGTGTTCTTCATGTCTTCCTGTAATTTTTTTGATAACTTTCTCAGCTATACTGCGAACGCAGGAGTGATTTTCATAGCTGATTGGACAACGGTGATTTTTGAAGATTGCTATTTCGAGAATGGTCAATTGCTTGGTAACGTAATGCAAATTTATGCACAATCGTACAGTCGACTGCTATTTAAACGTAACAATACTTTTAACATCACTGCTATAAAACACAATGGAATCATTCTTCTTCACCTCACAGTATGGGATACAGCTGCAGATCAGGATGTGGATCCGGCATTTCTGGGTGTGTATGAGCAGATAGGAGCTTCGCTTCAGTGTCCAGTAGGTTACTTGCAACATAAGGAAACTTACAAACCAGCAGTATATAACCTTTTAAAAGTTAGATGGTTAAAGTACCTTTCTTATTCTTGTGAGCAATGCCCACAAAAAACTTACTCAGTAGAAAGAGGAGGAACCACCAGTACCAATAATACACAGCAAGCCAAATGTCACAGATGTCCTAGGGGAGGGGAATGCTCAAATGGACAAATCACAGCAAAGCGGAACTTTTGGGGTTATGTAGCCCAAAAGGAAGTTTCATTCCTCCCCTGTCCACCTGGATATTGCTGTAACAGCAAAGACTGTAAGTCGTACAATAGTTGTTATGGCGATCGGAGTGGACAACTCTGTGGCAGATGTCCAGATGGTATGTCTGAAGGTCTTTTCGATACCAAATGTCGCCCAAACAAAGAATGTAATGATTACATGTTCTGGTTAATGGCTGCTTTCCTCTGCATCTCCTATCTCATTTTTTTTCTTTATTTTGAAGACATTGCTTATATAGTAGGAAATAAGGTCTTCTTCTCCAAAAAAACCTGTGCGGAGAATAACACAGGAGGTTCTTTTAATAATAGTAACCAAGAAATCAGTTTTTCCGAGACTGCAGTTAAGCGACAGTCAAATGCCAGTGGTTATATTAAAATCTTCTTTTACTACTATCAGATAGTTTACCTGTTCTCTGAAAGTGCAGAATTTAGAGGCAAAGATATTAATGTTTTGGCAAAATTGAAGGCCATTTTTTCTGGAATTATAAATCTTGTTATTACAGGTTATGTTCATGTGGGATGTCCCCTCAAAGACCTTCGCCCAGTTTTAAAAATCACCATTCTTCACTCCAGTGGATTATGTGTGCTAGTACTCATGGCTCTAACTGTCTTGTTTTGGAAAGGGTGGACTGCAATACGCATGTTGAGAAGAAGAACTAACCTCTCTTCTTCTCCAGCAACTTCTCCCTACTTACATGAAATGGAACGAGAACCAATTGTACAGAAGAACAGATTTTCTGTTCGTGTTCTTCGGGCTTTCACTCAAATCATGCTAGTTCTTTACTCTTCGTCTGCGGGTCTTTGTCTAAATCTCCTACACTGCGTCCCTATCGGTGAAAACATGGTTCTGTTTATTGATGGAACATTGCAGTGTTACCAAACGTTTCAATACTTTTTGTTTGCTTATTTGTTTATATTTGTTCTTCCATTCTTCGCTGTACCTGTTCTTGGCTCGTATCTTTTAGAATTTCGATTGATCACGCCTTTTCAGTTTTGTCTTGGTTGTTTTTTTCCGTTGCCATTTTGCTGTTACTGTATTTATGTTTGGATAAAATATTGGTCCAGGGGTTATGTCTCGGTAACAAACGACTTAGAAGAAATGGAACAAGAAATCCTTCGTGTTCTTTCGGGACCTTTTAAACAACACTCTTCTTTTCTTTGTTTTCCCGAGTCACAAATACCTTGGGAAGGTGCGCTCATTTTTCGTCGATTGATTCTCATCCTAGCCTCAACTTTCTGCTATGATAATCGTCTGCGCATGATTATACTTCAGATATTATGCATTCTAATCCTTGTGTCTCATTTGTACGTGCAGCCATACACTGGTAAAATGGAGAATCACCTTGAGACACTTTCTTTAAGCATTCTTACAATTCTTTGTGGTTTCACTTTGGTCAAAGCTCTTTACCAAGGAGAAGATTACTCCAATTCTTCTAGCAGTTTACACTTGCTCACGGCATTAAATATAACGGAAAATATTCTTATCCTTTCTCCTATCGTGTTAATCGTTTTAGTCTTAACATGCTGTCTTTTTCTCAAATTAATATCACTTCTCGTTAAGTTTTGTAAGAAGTTGTCGAGTTTCTGTGCGTCTTCATGAAACTAGTCATGTATACTCCAATTTCTTAAAAATTACGGCATAAAAAAAATGATTGTTAATTGTTTCTTTTCAACGCATGTTATACTAGAGTAATACGTATTTTTTTTAAATACAAGTATAGTGAGTTAAAATATTTAGATTGTAAATTGACGTTTTTTACTTCAATTTGTAACACTTTGTAACTATTAATTTTGTTAACTTTGTAACTAAAAATTATTTACTTAACTAAAATAAATTAGTTTGTCCTAAATATCGTCAAGTGAACACTGCGAAAGTTTGTAGTTGCTAGGCTTTCTATTATTAATTTTTATTGTAACTAGATTCTGCAGGGTGTTGTTGGGGATCTTCAAGATCTACGACGCGGGTAACTGACGACGCGGCCTTAAAAACGTTAAAAAGGAATGCATTTAAAAAAAGACACGGTAAATTAACTGCCGTATTTCATGTTTAAGCTTGTTTAATGACTTCGAGACGCTCCAGTTCTTGCTAAAATGGCTGTAGTGTCTGAGCTGAAGTCAACGCCTTAAGAAACAGCTCTCTGACTTCTCAGCGTGTTCGTGTCGTTCTGAAGACGTTCTGAGAGTGGCGTTATTAGGGAGCTTAAGCAAGTACAACGCGAACGTCAAGGACAACGTCCTTAATACAATAGAATATTCTTCACACAACAAAGAAAATGAATAATTTTTAGTCCCAAGAGTAATCCTATAACGCCGTCCCCGTTCTACATACAACGTTATTCAGATCATGTTCACGTCTTCAGGACGACGGTAACTCGTGAAACGGCGAAACCTGTTGGTTGAGTTTGACCACAGACTATGCGACAAATTCCTTTTAGCTCTCTAAAGCTTTAGGATGTCGAAAAACATACTTTAAGTATTCAATACTACGTTAATGATTAGTGGTTTATGCTAGATACTGAACTTTGGATTGCCGTCGTCGTCCTAGCTTGCTTAAGCTCCCTATTCACAGAACGAGGACAGTATTGATATATACTCTTGGGATTACAAATTATTCATTCACTTTGTTTTCATTAAGAATTCTTTTGTTTTTAAGGCGCGTCATCGAGCTTGCCGCGTCGTGGATCTTTAAGTCCCTGTTATCTTGGAGAGGACTTCGTGTCCTGTTGTAACGTGCACCTGCCCTTTGGGCGAATCTTATAAATAACAAAATAAATAAAAATATATAAGTATCGACTCGATGTACAGAAAATAGTTTACATAATAAATATTTTACATTTAAATAAGAACGAAATAAGTTAAGGTAAACAAAAATGTACTGTACAATATACAGGCAAATCATAGGCGTATTAGGCGGGGGGCAAGGGGGCAATTGCCACGGACATGGTACTGATTTCCTTTGTGTTTTCCTCATCAATTGTTAATGCCTTTTTGAAAAAGCAACAATGACCAGTGATCGGCATTATCTATTATTTTACAATTACGCGGGGGAGCTTTATTAACTAATTAGTTGATATAAATTACAGTTTATAGCCGCGTCTGTGTCCGGACTGGAGAGAGTTCTATCAGAGTTTTTATATGGTGAAAGTGCAACCGTCACAACCAGTAGCATTCTTGATGATGACTACAATTTAGTCGAAACGTCGAATTATTAATAAAATGTTTACCATTTTCGGAGTTACTGTTGTTTTGTTTTTCATACTTTAAAGTACTTATGAAACGAAAATTAAGTTTGCCTTATTTGAAAGAACACTTAAAATGATAAAGTAACATATTTTGCAGTTTTTCGTTTCCTTGCTTCGTTGTTGAGATATTTCAGTTTGTTTGATGTTAATGTCGCATGTTCCGACGTCACACGTGCATAATGAGTTATCGAAAAACGTTATATATCTTTGCTATTGTCAAATATAATTACTTGAAAATCTACCTGTTTAGTGTTCTGGGCGAAACACACGCACATGCTTCCCTCGAATTATTTTGGTTTGATAATAGCAAAGATATATAACTTTTTTCAACAACTCATTATGCACATGTGACGTTAAAATGTTTAATTTGCATATCAAACAAACTGAAATATCTCAAGAACGAAACAAGGAAACGAGAAACCTCAAAATATGTTACCCTATCATTTTAAGTGTTCTTACAAATAAGACAGACTTAATTTTCGTTTAATATAGGCACTTTAAATAAAATAGTTATTAATTTTCGTTTGATTATTTGTTTTATAGATTTTACTAGATTATTTATATATATTTTTCTAGATTAGTTTATACCTACATTACTTATATATTTTAACTAAAATTATTATTAACTTCTTATTATATAAAATAGAGTGTTTTATTGATTTTTCCGCCACTAATATAAATGATAATCTCACATGTGCGATTATTTATGATAATCGCAAATGTGACGATTATCGCTGAATCAGCATTATAGTTTAATGCAATTTTTGCAAGGCAATAGGACAATTTTTTTATATAATAAACAGAACAATACATGGATGCTTGGAAATATGAAATTTATTTCTCGTGTTGAACAGGATATGTCACTCGTTCGCTTCACTCACTCGTGAGATATCCTGGTCAACACTCGAAATAAATGTCATATTTCCGCACATCCATGTATTATTCTCTATTTATTAGCTGACAGCGTGCGGTGATTGCGGGGAAATATCAGACCTCACCTGGGTCTTGACAGTGCTAGAATATAAAAGAATAAAAAATCCACGGTCTGATATTTTCTTCAGTGTGTAACGACTATTATTACAATAAAAAGCTTATATGGGTAAATTTAAAGCTTTACCCATAGTTCGTTGTTGTGTGTTAGGTTTTGCTTTATCTATTTACTTGGGCTATCTGTGGTAGGACGAGTCTAGGTTTCGGCTCCGTTTCTGTGTTTTTTTTTCTGTGTCACAAGTTATTGAATTTGAACATTATACTTTAGCCGTGTGACTGAGGCCGTAAAGCATGTTGTAAGTTCTTTGCTCCTTTCGCTTTTGGAGTTGGACAAAAAGTTGAACAGCTTTGCCTTTTGATCAAGATGTTCTTGCACGTTGTTGGTGATTTTGAAAGTGATTGGCTGATTTGTAGTTTAACAGTGGTAGTTTAACAATGATCAGATTCACCAGTGGGAAGTATGCACCTTATTCAGCCTTCGATTCAGGCTCCGCGTATACTTGCCCGTAGCCATGGCCAGAAATCGAGGACAACATGGCGGCAAAGCATGCGCACTGAATCCCTTTTTAATTAATTCAATATGGCGTCCTTCAATAGATTTCTTAAGGAAATATAAAGAACAATAATTTTCGGTTATTTACTATTGTAAATTCCGACATGCGAACGTCCAAAACTTCACCAAATTGAACAATCGTTCAGCACTACAATTTCTATTAAGTTTGGAGCGTCCTAAATAGGTTCCCGAGCCCCTCACAAACATACCTCTTATTCGCTGTTTAAAGTCTATTAATCTGCTATATCACTTATTTTGAAGCTCCAATTTTGGCTGCTTCTGTGTTGTTTGTCCACGATGCGAACGTCTGAATTTGCTCAGGATGAACGTTACTTTGTTTTGCGGAGTTGTTCGTTCCACTTTTTCGTTGTTTAATAGGTTCCCAAAGACCTTAAAATGTACGATTTATTGCAGCCGAGTCGTTGTAATTTAATCCATCAAGCGCCGAGATAAATACTGAACTCGGCGTGAAGAAGCAATGCATTCCTCGATAATTTCGGGCTCTTGTCCGCCATTTCTTATGGAGCTGTTGCTAGGTTGCCAGGGTCTTAACCGCTGTTATTATTATTAAATGTGACTGGATTCAGAAATAATAACCGAAATTTATGCGGCAATTTTTGTGAGTATGAGTGTACAGGCCTGTCTAGACGATTAAACCTTTTGTAATTTGATATTTGGGTAAGAAATGGGTCAATAAGACATTTTAGCGAATAACTCTACTTTAATTTATTGCTATAGACTTCTGTTTATAGCCGAAATGATCGATATTTAGCCATCAGAATTTTCAAATTAATATTTCCATCTAAATATGAGCCCACAGGCCACTGCCGCTGAGTGTCCTGGATTTCTAGCCATGCCGAGTGAACGCCTGACCCTGCAGGCGTCTTGTTCATTTTAAGAACCGTAACTGCGACCGCTACAGCCAATCGGAACACGCCATTTCAACGGAAGTAAAGCGCGCCACATACTATAAAATTCCAATGGTCTATTCTTGCGTTTCATTGAGGATCAATTTCCAGACAAGAAAGGACGTACTTCCTCATATAAAGCGGAACGCACGTAAGAAGGTAAGATTTAATATAATTAATTCCTTGAAAGTTTTCATGGCGATAATGTAATATAGATACGTTTTGTGGAAACACCACGTATAATTTTTATAAGGTTAGCAAATAAAAATTATACGTGGTGTTTCCACAAAACTTATCTATATAGATTTAATATAGTTAACTGAACATGCACTTCCATTACATCGACACCTACTGGCTACATCTTTTTCAAGGTAATTTCTGGTTACAAACTAAGAGATTTGTCCGTCAATTTATCAGGGAAATGTAACCCATGGATTAGAGTGTATATACGCTCCGTATATAGGATAAACAAGTGATCGTTCAGTATCAAAAGCTATATACGGATCTCTTAGTTATTAAACGTGCACGTTCACTAATCGGTTAGTCGTACGATAAGATCTTACATTTTAAACATCTACATGCAGAATGGATATTAGGTGCTACTCCAAGTGACGGAACCATACCGGGTAATTTTACTCGAACGCAGCTGGGATTCGAACCCGCGACCTTCGTTTTACTAATCTGATGCTCTATCGACTGAGCTACATGGTAAAGTTGGGAGCAGGTCGTGGAATGATGGTACTATGTGGAAGCACGGGTCGCGTGTGCTGTTAGGGCGCTGCCTCTCACCGCTGTAGTTAAGCCCAGTTGGACGGGGTTAGTACTTGGATGGGTGACCGTCTGGGAATAACCCTGTTCTCGAACTTGAATTTCATGTGAGTAGAGTTTAGTTGGTCTCTCCTGTGCTTCGAGGGTTTTTCGCAGGCTTCTGCGGTTTTCCTCCCTCCGTAAAATCAACACTTAGGTCTTAGCTTATGTCATGCACTTTAACATGAGCCTCTGGCTCGGATGATTGGGCGACCACATCCTGTGCTTACGACGTTAAATAAATCATTACTCATTACTATACTTGATATTTCGAAACTGAAATCTAGTTTCTTTGATGTCGAGAGACACTGCCCCCAATTTGACCATGCAGGCTGTAGCTCAGCCAGTAGATAGTAAACCGAAGCGTTGCCTAGTGACCCCAGTTGGCTGTAATAGAGCTAAATACATTGACACTTGATAAAGTTAATCATCATTCATTCATTCAGGTCGCGAGTTCGAATTCTAAGCCGTGTCGAGTAGAGTTTTTCACTACTCATCCGGTATGGTTCGTCACTCGGAGTATCACTTAATATCATTATTCTCCACCTGAGTTCGGTGTCCCACGATAATTATTCCATCGACATTCATGTCAACACTTTTTTAACTATCATGCATTCCTGATAGTCTATCGAGTGGATTATTTTCAGTCATGTAATATAATGCTTCGCAAATAGTGTCTACATATATCTATTGCAGGCATATCAACTTGGATTAGACTTAAACCCGGTCAAACATCAAATCTTTTCATGAGCCAAACTTATTCCCACACCTAGAATATCTTGCTGGCTGATTCGTGCAGACGATGATCCGACGCACTTAATTAAACCGAACTCATTTAAGTCGATGTAAAGAAAGCTTAATGCGCGATATTTTTCGCGTCAATTAGTGTTAACTATATATATCACAAATAAAATAATTTATGCATTAGGTTAAGCTCGTGCTTTGACGCTTGTATTAATTAAAGTTGCTCCAAGTCCAAACTACTAGTCCGAATTCTCGAGTGCTTTAGACGAACTTAGGGTCTGTTTTAACACGGAAAGCAGAACGGGATAGATTTTTTAGTTTGATAATTCAAAACTGCAGAAATTTCTCACATAACTGCTGTTAAATCCGTTAACACTTTGAAGCCTGACGACGAGTCTTTAAAGGGCATATGACTCGAAAATTAAGTTTGTCTTATTGAAAAGAACATTTAAAATGATAAAATAACGTCTTTTGCAGTTTTTGGTTTCCTCGCTTCGTTTTTGAGATATTCCAGTTTGTTTGATATGCAAATGACACAACTTTTTACGTCACATGTGCATAATGAGTATTATGAGTTACCGAGAGAAGGTTACATATCTTTGCTATTGTGAAACGAAATCACTTGGAATTCTACATGTTTGGTGTTGTGGGTAGAAACACGCACATGCTTCCTTTGAGTTAAGCCCATGTTTTCATAATAGCAAAGATATGTAACCTTTTCTGGTAAGTCATTATGCACATGTGACGTAAAAAGTTGTGTCATTTGCATATCAAACAAGCTGGAATATCTCAAAAACGAAGCAAGGAAACCAAAAACTGCAAAAGATGTTATTTTATCATTTTAAATGTTCTTTTCAATAAGACAAACTTAATTTTCGAGTCATATGCCCTTTAAGGTTTATCAAGGCAGGGGCGTAGGAAGCTTGATAAACTTAGGGGGGCTGACTCCCACGAGGCGCCACCATGGTTGCGCCGAGCGGTAAAAGTTTGAAAATTTGGAGTCTCTAGATCGTCGGAAATGGCATTTTCATGGCCAAACTCGTTAGGCCCTTTCATTAATTCTTTCATTATGATTTGTGAGTCTATGCTATCCGTGAGTCAGGATGGATTATTATTATTAATTGGCCGATCAGCGCAATATTTCGCTGCAATTTTTTTTAAATTCAATTATTTTTGGGGGGGCCCGAAAGCTATTCCAGCCACCCTTACAAAATATTGCGGCGCCCCCCTGCTTCCTACGCCCCTGTTTATTCTGGCTAACGCCAGACGATTTTATTCAGCACAGGGAGAGGTCCAGGCCTCAAAGTGTTAAAACCTATCTCTTTAACACTTTGAAGCCTGACGACGAGTCTTTAAGGTTTATTCTGGCTAACGCCAGACGATTTTATTCAGCAAAGGGAGAGGTCCAGGCCTCAAAGTGTTAATATGTATTTAGGGATTAAAGCGTTTCAATTTAATGGTGGTAATTACGCTCGTAACCAACATCAATACGAAAACGCCGTCAACATCCACAGTTGTATGACGTCACACGGTGGATCATTACCTGAGTAATGTCACGTTAAGTGGAGTTAATTTTCACGCGCCTCGGTTTCCTTTGTTCTTTTCGAGGAATATATTCAATAGCCCCTAGCAAAACAATAGATTAATATTCCCCTCAATATTTCTTTTCTATTGTGACTCCTGTCAACCTTGTCTCTATTGTGACTCCTGTAACCCTCGGGGATATGTGCTTATTCTACTTGGGCTTCGCCCTCGGTGAATAAATCACATACCCTCTCGTGGCCTCAAAATAACCTATACTTAATGTGATGTAAGAGTAAATTTGAATAATATTTAACAATTATTCACTGAAGTGGAAGGTACACTATTTTCAGGCAGGGTCGCTCGCAACTTGACGTACTCGATATTTGTCGACAAAACAGATTTTACAACTTTTGAATATATTATAGAAAATTTTAAAGAAACATACCTGTGGACACTTTTCTACTTAATTTTTTTGATTTTTGTCGTTATTCTACTACATGACATCAGCCTTGTTTATCAACAAAATCTCCTGCTTTTGTAAACAAAGCAAAAACTGCCCGCAGGTAAATAGTGCTGGTTACCCCGAGATTCAGAAAGTCAATCACATTGTGAACTAGGCACTATGCACATGCGAGGTATATATGCTAATCTGTACTATCATGAATTTAACGATTCAGGAAACAAGTGAGTTCTTATTGATATTATCAAATAAAACAACGAGCATTATTTAATAGTTGAGTCGGTTTCCTTTGTTTTTTGTAGGGATGTATCTATGATAAATACCTGGTAAGAGGTATATATACAGATATATACCTCTTGAAGAGGTATATTTAACAGTTATACCATGAGCTCGAGTTGTATATGAGCGCATATAGCCAACGAGGCGCTTCGCCGAGTTGGTTATTAGTTCGTATACAACGAGAGCGAATGGTATAACTGTTTTATTATATAGCCTAGCACTGTACAAGAGACAAAATTACAGCGAAATGTTTGAAACAACAAACTTCCGACATAGGCAACTTAGGCCTGTTCCAAACGCCGCTCTTCTTATGTGCCGAACCTAATGATAATGACCTAAATCCTTTGTTTATGCTGATTTGCATTAGGTTCGGCGCATGAGAAGAGCGGCGTTTGGAACGGGCCTAATACTTCCGCCATGCCTAATGATGCATTCACATAGAGTTTCTCGCTGAGCTGTTTGGTAAACAGCTTCGAAATATTGTATAAATGTTGCTCGAGAGGCAAAAAATGTGTTAAGCAGATCAACAAAAAAGATTAAAAAGTACCTTTATGAAGTCAAAAGGTGGGTCAGTTGTTTATATTAGCGTTGCTGTCGTGAAAAAGGTTTTGATTTCATGCAAAAATGAAATTGAAACACCTTCGGCAGTGAAACTAAATTACTTAGTTGGTTGTTTTTGAAAAAGAACATGCTTTTTACTACTCCAAATGCTTATCTAAATCAAAAAAGTCTCTTTACTGGTGATCTCCTACGTAATGTGTGTTGTAAGCTTGATTTTAACCGTGAGTTTCTTTGTTTGGCAACAAATTAATCGTGGCCGGACATTTTGCCGAAAGACAATTTGCCGAAAGACAATTTGCCGAAAGACATTTTGCCGAAAGACATTTTGCCGAAAGACATTTTGCCGAAAGACATTTTGCCGAAAGACATTTTGCCGAACGGACTATTTACCGAATGGACTATTTGCCGAACGGACTATTTGCCGAACGGACTATTTGCCGAACGGACTATTTGCCGAACGGACTATATTTGCCGAAAGGACATATAATAAAGAAACATATTTTTTACCACAAAACTCATTTGTTTTTTTCCTACGCATAATTATATTTTAATGACAATATCTATAACAATAGACTAATCACTTGGGAATAATTAGCTAATGCTCGTAAAATATATATGCCATGTATAGTAATATGCATTTGTTAATATACGATATAAATAAACTTGTTATTTCCACGTGTTAATCTTGGTAGAAATGTCGGCAAATAGTCCGTTCGGCAAATAGTCCGTTCGGCAAATAGTCCGTTCGGCAAATTGTCTTTCGGCAAAATGTCTTTCGGCAAAATGTCATTCGGCAAAATGTCCGTTCGGCAAAATGTCTTTCGGCAAAATGTCCGGGTACCCAAATTAATATCAACCCGTTAATTTAGTCGGGTTTTTGAAGTAAAAAGACGTAATTTTTAGGTGAATTTTACCATTTAACATGCTAAATTGTGTATTTGTTAATGTATTTTTATACAATGTTGTTTTTTTATACATTGGTTTGAGGGAGTTGATGTTTTTCTGTATAAAAATCCGTCAATTTCAACTCTTTTCGGCAGTTTAAAAAAACATGCCGCCATCTTGTTTTTCCTCTACTAGCAGGATATGAGCTGATAGCCTGGTAGTAGGGAACGAATCAGATTACGCAAACGCACATATCCGATAGCATGCTATATAATAAATGCTAATCTGTACTATCATGAATTTAACGATTCAGGAAACAAGTGAGCTCTTATTGACATTATCAAATAAAACGAGCATTAAACAACGTATAACGCGAGGTCTAGGCATATAACCGTCTATAAGACTTGTATCACGTATAACAGTTTCCTACAAAATATACATCAGATTACCGATGTGGGAGGCGATTCTCGTATGGTAGACATGCACATTGATGCAATATTAGTTCTGCATATTTATATTCAACTCAAACTGTACGAAATTCTTCTTTGTCTCTGTCGAAGTATCGCAAAATTAAGCTTCTTCATATTTCTGTCATATGTACTGTATAGGGATGCTATTGGCGTACTCTGGGTATGTACTGTAGTTGGAACCGATGAGTTGGCAATTTATCAAGTTTTAGTGACAGCTTAAGATAACGCAACAAAAATTTCGCGTAACAAAAATATATTTTAAAAATTTTCGCCGCCAGCTAAAAGCATGATCTTCGCGTAAACTAAAAAAAAACGGCCAAAATCTTCAACAGCACACTTACCGAGTTTTTCAATTGGTCCTTCCAGTGTGCTGAACTTACTTTGGTCTTCTGAATGCATGGAGCAAAAAATTCCTCGTCAAATAATCCCGCCAAAATCCAGGCTTTATACGAGGGCATTCTCTCTCCTCGCGCCCATCTTGAATGGCTCCCGAGTGCTGTATAAAGACAAGACAGGGAAATTTATAATAAAATTAGCGTGCTGCGTTGGCAGTGTTGAAACAACAATCGAAATATAGTAAGGTTAGATATACTGCCGAAACAGAGAACATAGTAGTAGTCTAACGTTTCGAGCGAAGGCCGGCCCTTTGTCAGAGAGAAGGCCAGCCTTCGCTCGAAACGTTAGACTCCTACATTCTCTGTTTCGGCAGTATATCTATTAAACCTTACAATATTTCGAAATTTATAATAGTCTGCATGGTTTTCTGAGATATATTTGGATTTATATTTCTACATGTATGGAATAAACCCCGGCGCAGTGTGCTAAAAAACAAAATGAAAAATAGGTTAAAGTATAGTCCAAAAAAATTTAGCGTTACAGAAATCGTAGCTTTTAATTGAGAAATAGAAAATGGGCGAATGAACCGAATAGCGGTTAGCAAATCTGAAGGGTGAAGATTTCAAAGTTATCATTAAAGTTCTGCTCAATTTTCAAAGTTATTAATTTGATATTTCTGTATGCATGTCTTCGGAAAATATTTTTCTATTCCCCAATTCCCACAAAAATCCCCCAACACGCATGCAGGAAATAAACCCAACTAATAAATAGCCATCATATCGAATTGCGACAGATCTCTCTGACTTCAAAAATATTAATACAAAAACGCTTTACAAGTTTAACTATAGTCAAATTCAAATGTTATTTTAATATAAACGTAAGTTTAGCTTATTAAAAATCCGAATTTGCTTATATTTAGAAAAGTAATCTTATTCCTTAAAACTAAACAAGAAATTCCTGTAAGTCCGATTCGCATAGGCGTACGAGGCGGGGGGGGGGGGGGGGGGGGGGGGGCAGGGGGGCAGCTGCCCTCCCAGACGAATGGAAATGTTGCTAAGTCGGGCAAATTTTCAAGCTAAGTCGGGCAAATTTTCAAGCTAAGTCGGGCAAAAATATAGGGAAAATTTTTTTAAATAGGATGAAAATAAGGAAAAGTAATCAAAACAATTTAATATCTGTGTATTGTAGAAGATAAAGTATATTGAACAACAGGCACTTAGTGTTTTTTTTATATCAAAAGTCGGGCAAAATGGGCAATTCCGTTTCAGTCGGGCAAAATGTTCGCCGCCCCCCCTATAAATTTGTGCCCGTACGCCTATGCCGATTCGTCTTCTAACTTAAGCACTCATGCTAATTAAAAGTTTGTAGGAGCTAAAAATATATATTAATAAATTGATATTATGTGTTAATTTTAAATGTTTTTATTAATCTTTACTTAATATATTATTCTTGCGGCGCACATATGGACGCTATAACCTTTTTCAGACAACAATTTAAAATAAAATTTATTTAATTAATCGATGAAATACTTAACATATACCACATTGTGTTTGATTATTGCTACGTGGAAAATGATTTTTCTTGTGGCGAGCATGCAGGAAGATACAACTTAATTAAACTTGTCTGCTTCTTCTGTTTCTTCCTGTTTTCATATTTTTTTACAGAACATTTTCAAAAAAGTTAAGATAATTTTACTGGAGGCCGAAGGGTTTTTTTTGTATAGACAATTTAAAGGCATATTTGTTTACTGTAGGTCAGGGTTTCATAAAGTGAGGTCAACGACTTCAAATAGGGTCGCAATTTTTCTCAAATAGGGTCACCACTATGGCGTGAGTGGCTGACAGTGGTTAACGCACATGTTGTTCTGCTATCAGGGTTCAATTCTTGTTTATAGTGCAGTTATCTGATTAAAATTTCACATTGGCCGCATGTGAGAAGAGTGCTTCCAGTTACACTCTACCAAACATCACAGGTTTCCTCCAGGAACTCCAGTTTCCCCACTGGACTAATGAGAGATGACCTTTACTGGTCTCTAGAGAAAACAGTTTAGATAGATGACTGCATGATAGGGTTATCAAGTATAAATAAAGTTACTTTAGTTTACTCTGGTTTTCTCCTATAGTAACAATGGAGCAATGAGGGATGGTCCTTACTCCTTACTGGCGGGCCTCTAGGGAGAACAGTTTAATATACATGACTGATAGCAAGAGTTATCGAGTATAAAACTCTCCTATAGTAACACTGGACCAATTAATGAAGGATTATCCTTACTGGACCGTTAAGGAATAAATAAAGTTAGTTTAATTTCCTCCAGTTTCCTCCTGTAGTAACACTGGATCAATGAGTGATGGCTCTTACTGGACCTCTAGAGAGAACAGTTTTTAGATATGACTGACATAGAGTTATCCAGTATAAATAAAGTTAGGGGTCACAACGATTTTCCAGTTACCCGAGCGTGCCTTGTCTACGAATATGGCTCTTCTCTACAAAACTAAAGATCTTCTATACAAGTCTCTATATTTAACAGTGAATTCAAAACGATATCAGCGACATTTTGGAGCTATAGGCGACGATATCAACAATCATTGAAATTGAAGCATACATCTTTCGTTTGCCCTAGCTCAAAGTTTTGTTTATATCATTAATTCATTAACTTTTGTCAACAATCAAAGTTTAATATTTATTTAAAAATATTAATATCAGAATTATTGATTTCGTAAGTTGATTTATATCCGTCTGAGAAAAATTCTTCTTTTTCTTGTAATTTTTAAAAATGTATTCTTCCTCGGCTTTTTAAGGATATATTTTTTTAAAAATTTATAATAAAAGTAGCGTGCTGCGTTGGCAGTGTTGAAACAACAATCGAAATATAGTAAGGTTAGATATACTGCCGAAACAGAGAACATAGTAGTCTAACGTTTCGAGCGAAGGCCGGCCCTTTGTCAGAGAGAAGGCCAGCCTTCGCTCGAAACGTTAGACTCCTACATTCTCTGTTTCGGCAGTATATATCTATTAAACCTTACAATATTTCGAAATTTATAATAGTCTGCATGGTTTTCTGAGATATATTTGGATTTATATTTCTACATGTATGGAATAACCCCGGCGCAGTGTGCTAAAAAACAAAATGAAAAATAGGTTAAAGTATAAAACGTTAGCGTTACAGAAATCGTAGCTTTTAATTGAGAAATAGAAAATGGGCGTTTGATATTTCTGTATGCATGTCTTCTGAAAATATTTTTCTATTCCCCAATTCCCACAAAAAAACCCAACACGCATGCAGGAAATAAACCCAACTAATAAATAGCCATCATATCAAATTGCGACAGATCTCTCCGACTTCAAAAATATTAATACAAAAACGCTTTACAAGTTTAACTATAGTCAAATTCAAATGTTATTTTAATATAAACGTAAGTTTAGCTTATTAAAAATCCGAATTTGCTTATATTTAGAAAAGTAATCTTATTCCTTAAAACTAAACAAGAAATTCCTGCAAGTCCGATTCGTCTTCTAATATAAGCACTCATGCTTATTAAAGTTTGTAGGAGCTAAAAATATATATTAATAAATTGATATTATGTGTTAATTTTAAATGTTTTTATTAATCTTTACTTAATATATTATTCTTGCGGCGCACATACGGACGCTATAACCGTTTTCAGACAACAATTTAAAATAAAATTTATTTAATTAATCGATGAAATACTTAACATATACCACATTGTGTTTGATTATTGCTACGTGGAAAATGATTTTTCTTGTGGCGATCATGCAGGAAGATACAACTTAATTAAACTTGTCTGCTTCTTCTGTTTCTTCCTGTTTTCATATTTTTTTACAGAACATTTTCAAAAAAATTAAGATAATTTTACTGGAGGCCGAAGGGTTTTTTGTATAGACAATTTAAAGGCATATTTGTTTACTGTAGGTCAGGGTTTCATAAAGTGAGGTCAACGACTTCAAATAGGGTCGCAATTTTTCTCAAATAGGGTCACCACTATGGCGTGAGTGGCTGACAGTGGTTAACGCACATGTTGTTCTGCTATCAAGGTTCAATTCTTGTTTGTAGTGCAGTTATCTGATTAAAATTTCACATTGGCCGCATGTGAGAAGAGTGCTTCCAGTTGCACTCTACCAAACATCACAGGTTTCCTCCGGGAACTCCAGTTTCCCCACTGGACTAATGAGAGATGACCTTTACTGGTCTCTAGAGAGAGCAGTTCAGATAGATGACTGCATGATAGGGTTATCAAGTAATAGATACAGCATGAGCAGCCGATCTGTATCCGATTTACAACCTCTGCTACGGTATTGATTTCTTTTGTGTTTTCCTCATGAATTATTAATGAGTTTTTTAAGTATAAATAAAGTTACTTTAGTTTACTCTGGTTTTCTCCTGTAGTAACAATGGAGCAATGAGGGATGGTCCTTACTGGACCTCTTGGGAGAACAGTTTAATAGATATGACTGATAGAGTTATCGAGTATAAATAAAGTTAGTTTAGTTTACTCTGGTTTTCTCCTATAACACTGGAGCAATGAAGGTGATTCTTAGGACGTCTAAGGAGAACAGTTTATATATGACTGATAGTGTTATCCAGCATAAATAAAGTCAGTTTAGTCTCCTCCAGTTTCCTCCTGTACTGGATCAATGAGTGATGGCCCATACTGGACCTCTAGAGAGAACAATTTAGATATGACTGATATAGAGTTATCCAGTATAAATAAAGTTAGTTTAGTTTACTCTGGTTTCTCCTATAGTAACACTGGACCAATTAATGAAGGATTATCCTTACTGGACCGTTAAGGAATAAATAAAGTTAGTTTAATTTCCTCCAGTTTCCTCCTGTAGTAACACTGGATCAATGAGTGATGGCTCTTACTGGACCTCTAGAGAGAACAGTTTTTAGATATGACTGATATAGAGTTACCCAGTATAAATAAAGTTAGGGGTCACAACGATTTTCCAGTTACCCGAGAGTGCCTTGTCTAAGAATATGGCTCTTCTCTACAAAACTAAAGATCTTCTATACAAGTCTCTATATTTAACAGTGAATTAAAAACGATATCAGCGACATTTTGAAACTATAGGCAACGATGAAATTGAAGCATACATCTTTCGTTTGCCCCAGCTCAAAGTTTTGCTTATATCATTAATTCATTAACTTTTGTCAACAATCAAAGTTTAATATTTATGTTAAAACATTAATATCAGAATTATTGTTTTTGGTAAGTTGATTTATATCCGTCTGAGAAAAATTCATCTTTTTCTTGTAATTTTTAAAAATTTATTCTTCCTCGGCTTTTTAAGGATATATTAATTAAAAAAATAATTTAATTGATTTAAAAAATAATAAATAATAATAACGATGGGTCTTCAAACATATAATTTTGGCATTCTTTCCAACATAACTATAATTTCTTAAAAAGTTGCTTTGCTTGATATTTTTTTACTTTAGATATGTGTAACAATGAATAACTATTAAATGTGAAAAGTATATCTTTACAGATATGAGAAATGTGTCATTTTTCAACTCGAAAAAGATTTATCAATAATTGTCATTACATTTTTCCAGTGCTTAGGCAAACAACGCAGATTAAACCCATCATAACCGGATTCAACACGATACAGTTTTAATTAAAATAAATTTAATTGAAAAAATAATTTCCTGACTCGGATTGAAACACCTGCTCAAAGGAATTATAATATCGCTTATAAAAAGGGATAATTTTTAATTCTTTCATCACTATGAGAAAAGAAAACAGGTCTTCAACAATATCGTCTTCCTAATATTTGCAAAGGTAAAATATTTCAATTTTACTTTAAAAGTTTATTTTCTAAACATAAATTTTAACTGTGGACAAGAAATGCTTTCTAAATAATTTTATTTATAAGTGTAATTTTTTTAAATTAAGGTTAAGATATCTTATTCATTCGATATACTATAGCTAGTAGAATGACTAATACTCTAACTATAACCAAATTTATAGCAAGATGTTTCGTTAATTCTTGGGTTATATATATATAATTTGTGTTTATAATATCTGTCTATATATTCGTCAAAGATGTTGCTTTTAAATATCACTATAAATATCACATTTTTATCCAGTTTTTATAACTCGAATACTTAAACTTACTAAAATATAAAATACTTTTCAGCTATAGCATCTTAGAAAGTGAGGGTTTAAATTTTATAATTTCTTTCAGCTAAGAGCATGCGAGCATAGAATGTGCCGTTTCGACAATCGAATTCAGGAAAATCGAACAATCTATAAAATATAGGATCAGAAAAACGTGGAATTGGAGAATTCGATGTGTTAAATCGAATGGGCGTTAAAAATGTAGATATATAATTCCTCAAAAAAGATAACAATTCCTAATTTTAAGCATTTTCTTTTTATTAAACCGACAAACATTTTTCAATTCGGTTAAAAAACAGATTGTTGCTGTTCATTGCATCTATAAAGCCTTGCGCTAAACGTTAATGTTGTGTCGTTTAAAATTGTTTTAAACAACAAACTAGCTAAATCTTTTGACACTTCTAACCTCGAAACTTTAAATCCAAGTTAAAAAGAAAGATTTATTGCGTTCCACAAGTCAAATATTTTGCTCTTTTATTCTTTCGTTCTTTGCTTAGCAACAGAGGTCCGTGACAAATGTTTGAACATATATTAAGCGATTTTCTACCGGTTATCAGTTTTGCTCAGACGTCGCATCAGACGTCAAGTTTTAACTTAATTCTAGCGTATAAACACAAGCAAAATTCCCAAATCAAAGCAATATTTTTTCATGCTCGATCAGTTGCCACTAGAGCGAAAAGACTAGTTGTGACTGGCTTAAAAATGTCTTCAATTGACTTAATAATATACTTTATTATACCCTCGCAAATAATCGTCCAATCAAATGTCTACATTAGCGTCACGTGCCAGCCCAATATTTTACGATGTAGGACAACTACATATTGGGCAGCAACCTTTGGACAGGTGCACAAGGTATATTTACTCGTCAATTGCACGATTATTTGTTCGATATAATAAAACACCTATTGGATTCATCTTTGTCCGATATGGGAAATATTTAAGTCTCAAATTTTAATATTAGGGGAATATTGAATTCTCGACTTAAATATTTTGCTATATCGGGCTTAGATAAATCCAATAAGTTATAATATATATCTGAGACTTGAAGTGTGGAATTTGCTCTTCACAGCACCGGATTTAGGACTGTGGAGGCCCCTGGGCGGTCACTGACCAGCACAATATATCAATTCTATTTCTGAATGTATGCTAAGTTACATAGTCATATTTTTTTGACTAAGATATAGGTAATTGGACTGACATTGGGGTTATATAATGTAGACGAATAAAATTTGCAAAGAATGCGGTATATGGCTTATTAGGCCAAAAAGCACATCTTGCTGTATTTTTTGTTAACTTGCGAAGGCAACGACGGTTGAAGGCGCAGTGTAATTTTGATACGGGAGAAAGTTAAACAATTATAAGAAAGGATTAAAGATACGTAAGTAATATTCAGTATATATATAGTACATGGGACACAACCCTTTATATATCATATATATCATCCATATATGGGGAATAACCCCATTCTCGAGCTTGGGTCTCATGTGAGTAGAGTTTAGTTGGTCTCTCCTGTGCTTCGAGGGTTTTTCACCGGGTACTCCGGTTTTCCTCCCTCCGTAAAACCAACACCTAGACCTTAGGAGGATAACCGTGTAAGGGACCTAGAGTCCTATTGTTACTTCTCCTGTACCGCTAGGTACAAATGTTGATAAGAAATACTTGCTGAACCGCACCAGCGAGCAACACTCCTCCAATAAAACTGTTGATTGTTTATACTATTACTAGCTATTTTAATGCTGCATATATTATGTCATATATTAAATTTAGGTAACCCAATTTTAATGGACAGATTTTTAAAATATTCAAAAAAAATTATTTTCTTAGAAAAATGTTTTTTACTTTCAAATGACGGATATCAATTTTAAATTATAAATTACAAATTAAAAATAAGGGTGCTATTCTTTTTTTAAATTTATTTGTTTGATTGGTATTTATCCGCCATTTCAAACCGTTACAAGAAGATTTCTCACAAAAAAAGGTCTTTTTTTTTTTATTGGATGATTCCTGATTAATAAGATCACATTTGGAAAAACGAGTTTTTCTCGTCGCAGCATTTCAAGACGGTGGTGTAATTTATTATCTATTTTCGTTCATATAGCTTGTGAGTTGGCAACATTTTAAAGGTGAATAACATGAGGTGTTCAATAATATGTATGATTTTCTTGGCTTTTGCAGCAATTAAAGGTAACTGATACATTTTGTAACTAAGATGTAATTTATTTATAAGTTATTCATTTTTTTTAATTGCTTGTTTACTTATTCATTTCTTACTTATTCATTCATTCATTCATTCATTCATTCATTCATTCATTCATTTATTATTTACTAATTCTTTCTTTTTATTCCTTCCTTTTATTTCTTCCTTTCTACCTTTTTCTTTCTTTCTTTCCTTCCTTTCGTCCGTTCATCCTTCTTTCTTCCTTTCTTCCTTCCTTCCCTTCTTTCTCCTCACTCCTTCGTTCCTTCCTTTCTTCTCTCCCTCTCTCCTTCTTTCTTTCCCTCCTTTCTTTTCTTTCTTTCTTCCTCCCTCCCTCCCTTCCTTCTCTCCCCCCTCTCCTTCCTTCCTTCCTTCTCTCCCCCTCTCCTTCCTTCCTTCCTTCCTTCCTTCCTTCCTTCCTTCCTTCCTTCCTTCCTTCCTTCCTTCCTTCCTTCCTTCCTTCCTTCCTTCCTTCCTTCCTTCCTTCCTTCCTTCCTATAAAAGTGGAATCCAAATGTGGATGTCGAGTTCGTTACAAAGTTGTTGGCTGTTATAAAGACAAAAGATCAGATCGGGCCCTTCCAAAACAACTTGTTAATGAAAGGGACGTACATAGTTCGGTATATAATGGCTACAATGTTGATTGGTACAACTGGGACGAATACTTGCCAGCATTTACTTGCCGTTGTGCTGAGGCTGCGATGAAGAAAGGTTACAAGTTATTTGGATTGCAGTTTTGGGGTAAGTAAAACTAAAATGATTTGCTTTAGAACAAGTAGGAACTTTTTGTTCTTTGCCTTCTTTTTTTGCTGGATTCTTTCTGAATTTTTTTTATCAGGAACATGTCTTGAATATTCTTTACATATCCGTCCTATAAAGCCTAATTCTGATTAACTTTTTTACAGCTTAAAACTTCCGCTATTGTAAACTCTATAAGTGCCAAATTCTATTTATGGTGGCTCGATAGGAAAAAGCTATGAACGATCAGATTTTTCCCTCTAAAACGGTTCACCCACTGATCTCTAAATAAACTGGATAGGCCATTCCCTATGGCCAGCAGTCAAACATTTCGTGCCAGTCGCCGCCATCTTATATGACGCATTGCGGCCTTAGAACTTGTTCCCAATCCTAAAGTTGACCAGCATAAGCTATCTTGACGTCAGCACGGTCAGATTATCAGGGGAGGAATATTAAGTACTCTGTGCCGGGGGAGTCGGAAAAGCCGTAAAGCAAACAACAGATGCCGGTTCGTTTAGTTTTCACTGTTTAACAACAAATACAGTCAAAAGATGGCAAGTACACAACACGAGATATTGTTAAGGCATTAAGAGTACTATAAAAAGTACAATTTAAGAATTGGAATTGAATTCTTCGTAGATTTTATAGTCTGTTTTTCAGTTTATATTATCGTGAAGTTTCTTCGTTGTCGGCACTGAAGAAAAACAACGAAATTTAAATGTTTCACAGCTCAGTAACAGAAACAAATACAGGAAATTAGCGTCTTAAACCTTACTGACTACTTCTTGTGTTCTTATATTCGTTTAAATTTTCTTAAAATAACTCTTTTTGCCTGTTTTCAATCTACGAAAGCTATGAACTTTAGCGACAGCCATCTTGGGTAGTGGTCACGTCATCATACAACTGGCACGCGAAATTCGACCCTATGGCCCATCCAGTTTTATTGAGATCAGTGGGTTCACCGTGTAGACTCGTGCTTCGTCCTAGTCCCTTGCACGGCCCTAGTGTTACTCGTGGCTGGGAAATCTTTGTTCTAGTTAGTTCAGAAATTCTAATTTGCATTAAATTTGCCTATTACAATAAATGTAATTTGTCCAGATACACAAATGCTGCAAGTGTAAAACCTTTCAATTATCAACACTGACACTAAGGCTATGCCAGTGAACTCTATAGGAAGACTGGAACGCTAACTCCATAAACAGGCCCTATGATTGGATGAAGCCAAAAATCTTTAAATGTTAGTTTTTCTGAGTTTTGAGCTGAAATACTTAACGCTGAACGTTGGGCTGTATATGAAACTGAAGCTATTGAAAAATGCTATTTGGTATAGAAACTTCAGCTAAAAGGGAAATATTTAAAAAAATAGAAAAACAACTGCCACTTTGTTTGCCAAACGTTACAAAATGGCAGTTGTTTTTATATTTTTTAATTATTTCCCTTTTAGCTAAGCTCTTGAAGTTTCTAAACCAAATAGCATTTTTCAATAGCTTCAGTTTCATATACAGCCCAACGTTCGGCGTTAAGTATTTCAGCTCAAAACTCAGAAAAACTACAACAAGGTTCTTAGTGTTATTTCCCAATGAAATATGACCGAACATTTACCACATTCTTTAACATAACGAGGAAACTTATGCTATACATCAAATTGAAGCCAATGCTATTTCTAAAAACGTACATAAACAATGTATTTCAACGAATCCGTTGTTTTGGAGTAATTTGTTATCGTCCCAAACAAAATAATTATATGGCAGGATGAAAATTAAGTACCTTGAAGCACAGGCGCTATACCTGCAAAGGGACTGGCACTGGCTTCAAACCCCCCCCCTGGGTTTGCGTTCCAGTCTTCTTATAGAGCGTTTTCATCTGACGTCACGGCGGCCATATTCGGGTGTACCAAAACAATGAAATGGCGGCCATATTGGTGTACGGTATGGGAATTAGCTCTTTCTCATTCAAATATTTCGTATTGTTTCACCACCCGAATGGGGCCACCGATCACGTGAGTGGAAACGCTCTATAGTTCAATGGGCTATGCAAGGAACAAGAATGAGGAACAAATGTACACTGCAAAACGCTTTAGAGGGGGAAATATAATTTCTCATAACTTTTTCCTATCAAGCCACCTTAAAGTGTTTATGAAACGAAAATTAAGTTTGTCTTATTTGAAAGAACTTTTGAAATGACAAAGTAAGATCTTTTGCTGTTTTTTGTTTCCTTGCTTCGTTTATGAGATATTTCAGTTTGTTTTATATGTGAAACTAACCAGTGACATCACAAGGTGCATAATGACTTACTGGGAAAGGTTATATATCTTTGCTATTACTAAACGGAATCAGTTGAAAATGTATATTTCTGTTGTTGTAAGGGAAAAACGCACACATAATTGCTTTGAAGTGATTCCGCTTGATAACAGAAAAGATATATAACCTTTCCCAGTAAGTCATTATGCACGTTGTGATGTCACTGGTTAGTTTCACATATAAAACAAACTGAAATATCTCATAAACGAAGCAAGGAAACAAAAAACAGCAAACGATCTTACTTTGTCATTTCAAAAGTTCTTTCAAATAAGACAAACTTAATTTTCGTTTCATAAACACTTTAAAGCAATCAAAGTGTACAAAAGAAAATCTCTCAAAAGTATTTCCAATTTTAATTCCAAAGGTTCCCTGGCTAACTAAGTTTAGTTTAATTCTTTGAAAGTTTTCATGGCGATAATGTAATATAAATAAGTTTTGTGGAAACACCACGTAAAATATTTCTTTGCTAAGCTTTCGGCCTGTTGACTCAGGCGTTCATCAGAGCAATAACAACAAATCGTTGGCTCACGTCATTTATAAACTAAGCAACTGATCAACTAAATCACATAAGAATACAATGGCGTATCACGTTAATTTTATTAATTAAGAACAAGGGAATCTATTGAGATTGCAAAACATCACACTATTTCTCAGGAGGGACAGCCATTAAACAGTACGTGGTGTGCCCTATTCGGAAAACATTCTTGATTTTGTTTTCTAATTAATAAAATTAACGCGATACGCCATTGTATTCTTACGTGATTTAATTGATCAGTTGCTTAGTTTATAAATGACGTGAGCCAACAATTTGTTGTCATTGCTCTGATGAATGCCTGAGTCAACAGCCCGAAAGCTTAGCAAATAAATATTTTACGTGGTGTTTCCACAAAACTTATCTATATTAAGTTTAGTTTGTATTAATGTTTAGGTGAATGTTGGAGTGGTCCTTCTCCAGCTGCTGCTGACTCGTATAATAAACACGGTAAAGGAAGTGCTTGTTACGGACCAGGATACAAAAAATGTACATCAAGCTCCGACAATTGTGTAGGAGCCACCCATCATAATTTCATCTACGAAATAGGTAAGTGGTTCTTTAATAATAATAATAACAATAATAATAACAACAACAACAACAACAGCAACAACAACAACAACAACAACAACAACAACAACAACAACAATAACAATAGCAATAATAATAACAATAATAATAACAATAACAATAACAATAACAATAACAATAACAATAGCAATAGCAATAGCAATAGCAATAACAATAACAATAACAATAACAATAGCAATAGCAATAATAATAATAACAGTAACAGTAACAGTAACAACAACAACAATAACAATAATAACAATAATAATAATAACAACAATAATAACAATAATAACAACAACAATAACAATAACAATAATAACAATAATAATAACAGTAACAGTAACAGCAACAGCAACAACAACAACAACAACAACAACAATAACAATAATAACAATAATAATAATAACAACAATAATAACAATAATAATAATAATTTATTAAGAACCAATATTGCAGCAATATGCTGAACTACATTGGATGAACTAACTAATATAAATATTATCAATTACAAAGACGTACTGAAGCGGGAATAAATTAGGACTTTCTAAATCTATCAGTATGATAACGAGGTTCTATACAAAATCGTTTGTGTCTTAAGGAGTATCTAGAATTGACAATGGAAGCTGGTAATAATTTGCATGTACAGCTTGTGACTAGGGTCGTTAACTATCGACTACGACGGTCAGCAAGTGAGGAGGGATTGCAGATTATTAGGCTATCACTGTATGATATCCCAGGTCCCAAGATGATAAGGGCTCGTTTTTGAATGCGTTCAAGCTCGTCACTGAGATATCCAGGTAGAGCGTAATAGTACACGGGTGATGCATATTCCACAACGCTACGAATACATGTACAGTAGAACGAGACCATGTCATTGGTGGAGACTTTAGCGCGTTTAACAGATTTGAAAAAATACAGGGTGTCCCAAACGAATGTCGCCCATCCCGTTTTTGACCACAGCTTTGTTTGAGTGCGGAATACAAGTTTGAATACATATGCATGTGAAAACTGACCACAGGGGAATAAAGTTTGATTCCAAATAAAGCAATGCGGCATCAAATCACGTGGGGTTCCTTGGGGTAATAACAATGCTCATGAGAGTTCCATGCACATGTTTGCCATGTAGGAGGAAGTCCACGTTACTTCATCCGTCTTAAGATGGTTGGACAACAATTCACTCCCGAGGAAAGAACATTCAAGGACAAGGGAAGCCTTTAGGAGACGTAGACATAGCTTTACGTCAACGTAGCATACATAATTTGGACAAGTTCAAATTTTGATGTTGCCTCTTTAAATGACTACACGAAGCGAGTAGATAACTACTTAGCTCTGAAAATTTCAGACAACAAAGGAGGAGGGATGGGCTTTCGGCGTGATATAAAAATTTACTTCTTGTACCATAATTAAAGAAGGTGCACCTCATAAATGGATGGGGGGCATTTTTTTTTGGGACACCCTGTATATTGAAATTTTGATTTGTTTCTAGAAATGTACGAGTGCCCTGTAAAATTCGAGCGGCTTGGATGTTACGATGACGACAATCGACCGTTGAGTGACTACATACTGACCGACAGAGATACCAGTCACGCAGTGTCCAGCGGGATTGCAATTGATTGGTACAACTACGACACCTATCTTCCTGAATTTGCATGCAGATGTGCTCAAGTAGCAATGGAGAAGGAATTCAACACATTTGGCGTTCAGTATTATGGTATGATCTATACTGATGGACCAATAAATAAATTGACACAGACTATAACAGAACAACCGTAGACAAACAGGTACAAGAGAGGCACAGACAGACTAGCTAACAAAGTGAAAAAGATGGTAAACTGCCGAGAATAGTTTTAATAACGAAATACAGACGTTTCGAGCAGAGCCCTTCATTAGAGTAAATTGTGATGGACAGACAGACAGACAGACAGACAGACAGACAGACAGACAGACAGACAGACAGACAGACAGACAGACAGACAGACAGACAGACAAACAAACAAACAAACAAACAAACAAACAAACAAACAAACAAACAGACAGAAAGACAGACAGACAGACAGACAGACAGACAAAAACACATAGACAAACAGACACACACAAGTAGACAAACAGACAGACAGACAAACAAACAAACAAACAACCAAACAAACAAACAAACACACACGTAGACAGACAAACAGACAAAAACAGACAGACAGACCGACCGAAAAAGAAAAGTTAGTAATACATACATCAATCATAGTTTGGGAGGTTTGTGTTGTTCTAGTTGGTTTGGTAATATAGTAGACCATTGCATAAATGATCTAAAATACATCGATAAGTCAATCTATTCGTTAGCATGCATCAGAAGGAGGAAAGTGACAACAAGTCTATGACTCTGTGTTAAGGTGAATGCTGGAGTGGAGCTGACGGCGATGTGAAGTATTACAAAGATGGTGCTTCCACAAGCTGCGTTAACCAATGCTACGAGCCGTGCCGCAGTCATGACCCGTTTTGCACAGGAAAAGGTTACACAAACTTTGTGTATCGAATCACAAAAGGTACGCCTATAATCCATTTGGACTATTTCGAAATATAGTCGATTTGATGCCCTTATGTATTCTTTACTTTCACGTGACGTCACCTCCGTTTTCTGTCCAGATGGTGGTCAAGTCCACTAAACGTACTTTGAAGTTGCCACCCAACATGGCGACTTTGACGTCACCTGCAAGAGTCCGATAGAACCTTTCTTCACAAAAATCACCCCTAGATGAAGACACTAGATCGGAGTGTCGAAACGTTGGGTCATGAACAGTAACTTTTTAAGCTTGTCTCAACGTACACAGGTTGTGAGAATACAACGTTAAAAAAACTGACTGTCTAATCTGTATACAAAAACCACATCTATCTTCACATATTAAACAACAAGACTCGTTTTACGGCCATTTTTCCCGCTTACGCAGGGGTTAGCTGGCGGCTCCCCACAGCAGTTTCCTCCACTTCTCTCTCTCTTGCGCATCCTCCCTTAAAGACCACACTCTCTCATGTCCCTCTCCACAACCTGACTCCATGTCGTCCTTGGCCTTCCTCTCGATCCTCTCACACCTTCCACCTCATACGACATGCTTTTTTTTCACCCAGTCTCCATCATCTTTCCGCAATACATACCCCAGCCATCTCGACCGGTTCCACCTCACAACATCAGTCACCAACTCAATCCCCATTCTTTCTCTCAACTCCACACACGGGACTCTATCCAACAAAGATACACCACACATCCATCGTATCGTCCTCATCTCTGTTCCCTCCAGTCTTGCACTCTGCTCCACATTCATGGCCCATGTCTCGCTTCCACACAATTGCACTCCTCACACATGTCACATACACTTTCCCTTTAAGTTTTAATGACACTTCCTTCCTTGTCAGGATTCCTGACAGCTCTTTAATCTTCTTCCATGCACAACACACCCTTGCTACAGACGCCGAATTTGCACCTCCACCCCCATTGGGGGATATCCCCCAGATAACAAAACTTTCCCAGCTACATTTTCTAAATGCACCCCATTTCCCAAATCCAAGTTTTCATCTATGCCACTATCCTCTCCATGACCTGCTCTCTTACACACTTTGTACACAAAAGTATATTCAACTCTAGCCAACGAACCATGCACACCTGAGCATCTCTTGTGGACCCATCCACTGCACACTGTACATCGAATTGAATTACTCCCAACACCTTTCCCACATACAGTGCATGGCCAATTTCCTACCACGTATCTTTACATGAGAAGGAAAATTTTGATTACATTTTATATAAACTTTTCGTTTTTAGACGTATGCGAACTAAGTTACACAGCACTGGGTTGTTACAATGAAAATAGTGAGAATCGTCTTCTGGATAAGCTTATTCTGGATGACATTAATCCTCAAAGTCCTAAGTTTTCAGGATTGATATCTACTGACTTTAACAGTTGGGGAAAGTACATGGAAGGATTGATCTGCAGATGTGCCAGAAAAATCAAAGAGAACGGATACACAACATTTGGCATTAATAATGGAGGTAGGTGTGCATTACCGAGTATACTGGCAAATTGCAGGCTTGGTAGATTATATATATATATATATATATATATAGTTCAATCTACAGACACGGTGTTTCGCTGTACAACAGCTCATCAGTGTAGCTTGGAACAATCTGAATGAATTTCACCAATTACTTATACACATGCGATCGTCGGTGACAACCGCATGTGGGACAGCATCGGTGAAATACATTCAGATAGCGTGAAGTGCGCATGGGCCCAGAGTGCTCAAACTTCCACAAGGGTAGTGAGCGTTGCATTATCGCTAATAGGTACCCACGGCAACTTCGCAGAGTGCTCAACAACACCGAAGTGAAGGAGCGTATATATATATATATATATATAAAAAGTTTATCATTATTTTCTATCCGGAACTAAGCTCACTCAACCGTAGAAACGAACTCGTATCCACTTGTAGACATAGGAAGAAACACTTATTATGTAATCATTAACCGACTATTTATCACACCTAGCTACATACCATTGTCATATGAGTCAACCACATAATCGATTAATCCCTTGACCAGTATAATTCAAATTTCAAATTTCTTAAGCGTTAACATCAGTTGCAATAGTCACCTGAAGAGTGTGGTAGGCTCCGCTTACCATACGAAACAGATTTGTAGTGAATTAAAGTTTGAATGAAGTAACTCAAGTTTGTCTTTTGTTTTACTATATATATTATATATATATATATATATATATATATATATATATGATGATGATGATGATGAAACACGATAGACGAGTGTCTGATCTTGCTTCTCAAACGAGTATTCGCATCGCGATTTGCGGTGTTTTCTTCATTGATTTCAATCAGTATGCAGATTAAGAAATGCGATCCAGTTCACTAGGAAGTTTCCTAGAGCTTTTCATTGGGAGCTCTGGGTGTTTATTTGTTTGACATTGCAATTCACCTTCAAGCATTTCATTTTGTATTTTTGAAGGTACATTTAAAGAAAATGAATTGAGACTATGTTTGGTAATCAGACTTTTTTCTGAGTCAAGTCAATCGTGTCGTTCGAGAAGATAACTATTGTCATATAATTGCAGCTCCTATAATATATTTACACTTTCTCTTCAAATTTTACACAACAAGTTTCCATTTTTGTCTTTGAAGGGGAATGTTGGAGCGCCACTAGTGCTCAAAACACCTACACAATTCACGGAGCAAGCGAAGAATGTTACTTTGACGAAACCAGTCCATGCAATGGGACGGTATGCGCTGGAGGAGATAGCACAAGTTACATCTACCAGCTAATAAGCGAAGAGGAAGACAACACAGCATGAAGATTAAAACATTGACGTAAGTATGTGTGCTCAAGAGCTATGCTGATTCACACAACCATCCACCCACTCCCCCAACTACCCATGGCCACTCAACCACCCACACACACTCACTCACTCAACTACCACCTACCCACCCACCCACCCTGATTCACACAACCACCCACCCACTCCCCCAATTACCCATGGTCACTCAACTGCCCACTCAATTACCACCTACCCACACTCACTCACTCAACTACCACATACCCACCCACCCACCCACCCACCCACCCTGATTCACACAACCATCCACCCACTCCCCCAACTACCCATGGCTACTCAACTGCCCACTCAATTACCACCTACCCACACACTCACACACACAACTACCACCTACCCTGATTCACACAACCATCCTTCCACTCATTCCCCCAACTACCCATGGCCACTCAAATACCACCTACCCACACTGGCACACTCACTTGACCACCACCTACCCGCCCACCATGATTCACACAACCATCCACCCACTCCCCTAACTACCCATAGCCACTCAACTGCCCACTCAATTACAACTTACCCACACACTCACTCACTCACTCACTCACTCAACTACCACCTACCCACCCACCCACCCACCCTGATTCACACAATCATCCACCCACTCCCCCAACTACCCATGGCCACTCAACTGCCTGCTCAATTACCACCTACCCACACTCACTCACTCAACTACCACCTACCCACCCATTCCCCCAACTACCCATGGCCACTCAATTACCCCCTACACACACTGGCACACACTCACTTGACCACCACCTACCCACTCCCCCACCCTGATTCACAGAAACATCCACCCCAACTATCCATGCCCACTGAACTGCCCACTCAATTACCACCTACCCACACACTCACTCAACTACCACCTATCTACCCACCCAACTACTCACTCACCCAAACAACCACCCACCCACTCATTTACTCACACCCCCTTATACTCTTAACTCACTCATTCACCCTCCCACCCAAATACAGGTAAAACTAGCACTTTTGTAATACACCAAGATGTAACTTGACATGCCTGACCCAAATTGTAGTTCTATAAATATAGTTTCACTAAAAAATTATTAGTTGAAAAGGTCTTCCCCTTTGGGAGCAGTCATTATTTATGGAGGGGGGTGGGGGTAAAAAATGAGGGGGGTCAGAAGTATTTAATTTACAAAAAAGGGGGGTCATGTTTCATTTAAGCCCTTAAATGTGGGGGGTTGAAAAATAAATCATTCAATTTTTAAAATCATTGCTTTGTAACATTTTCTGTAGAACAACTTTCATTAACATTTTTTGTAGAACAACTTTCATTTTCTATTTTAATAGCCAACAATATAAAACTCAACATGTTATTTTTTATAAAATGATCAATGTGTGTGCAAACTGCAAAGGTCAATAAATTAGTCTTCTAAAGTTAATAACCCCGATCATTATCAGCATCACCTATTGACTAGTTACTGCTGTGTGCTCTTTAATAAATAACAGTATATACTGTGCTTTGTTGGAGGGGGGGTCACAAAAAATAAAAGCAATTTTTTCTGGGGGGTCACCTGAAATTCGTAGGCCTTAAAGGGGGGTTGAAAGTTATTTTTTCTTTCAAGTAAATTATTTACCCCACCCCCCTCCATAAATAATGACCGGTCCCTTAAGTCTATTTAAATTGGCTTTGTTCCTTTTGTGTTTTTTAGGCTGCTTACTTTTCTGTCATTCAATACTGTATGTTTAGTGTAAAATTTATGTACTGTATATTCAAGAAGGGGAACACATACTCAACCATATACAAGGGGATAATCTGTTATTCATATAACAATATGAATCAATTTTGATTTTCGATAGAAGCTGTAATGTCAAATGTTTGCCACTATTAAAAGAACTAGGACTATGATCATCAAGAAACGTCATGTAAACAAACTATTCAGATACGAGTGTTGATATAATTAAATTTATGCATTTAATCTAGTGTGTAGTTTGTTTTATATCAAACAAGACACCTGGATCAGGCATTCACTACGTACTGGAAAGTAGCATACTTCACACAGGTGAACATATTTACAATTAAGACAGTTGTCAGCAGTGCTGTAAAAGTTACATAATTTTTGTAACTAGTTACAGTTACATCGTTAGAAAAGTAACTATTTACCGATAAAAGTTACAATGAAAAGAAAGTAACTAGTTACAAAGTTACTTCAAAAATTTTGTAACTAGTTACATTCCATTGTCTGTGTTACTAGAATCAACAAAGAAATTACTAGCTTTTAGATACCAGTACCATAATTATGTTTTTACAGCTAAATGCCTAAATACATAGTTGTCACTAAGCAGAAATAGTCAAATGTGTACATAAATAATGTACCTTTATTATTATATCAAAACCATTTATTATCAAGGAAGAATGACATCCTCACAGTTCTGAATATCAATTCATGCAGTAACTATACTAGTCACATTTTTGAACGAAATATTGTAACTAGTTACAGTTCTTTAAAAAAGTAACGAGTTATAGTTACAGTTACTTCTTCAGAAAAAGTAACTAGTTACAGTTACTTGTAACAAAGTTACTCACAGTACTGGTTGTCAGGCACATCTGATCACTGTTAAACTACAAAGCCAGGCAGTCACTTTCGAAACCGACCAACAGCGTGCAACTGAACACCTTGATCAAAAGGCAAAGCTGTTCAACTTTTTGTGCAACTCCAAAAGCGAAAGGAGCAAAGAACTTAATGCCTCACTCCCTCGCACACTACCACCAGTAGCTAGTCCGAGTAATTAGGCAAAGTCCCATCAAGACGAACGTTTTCTTTTGTAACAACTCAGTGGCAGTGTTGGCCAAAGAAAAATTAGCCAAAATTTCATGGTTTCGACATAATTTGGAACAGAACATGCACGAGTGAGTTTTTCAAAGACTATCAAAGGAGCTGAAGTAAAAATCTTGCGAGAAACTATGCTATTATTTATTAATAAATATACATAAAATGTTTAAGTCAACTGTACTTACGACATTCCACATTACAGTGCTCTTTCAAATTTCAATGTCCACTCCTTGACCTTGTATATGTATATTTTGGTTGTTTAAAAACGCTTCTTTTCTTTCACCACTACTAGAAGGTTTACTTAAAAGACTAAGAATCTTCTAGTCTTCTTGCAGGCACTTTACTTGACAATACTAAAGAATAATTAGCTTCAAATTTGAACAAATTTATCCACCACTGCTCCGAATCATGTCCGCCATCTTTGTTTATTTCACGCAGGAAAAGCCTGGGTACGAGAATGGAAAATACTAAATACCATCCGTCAAAATCCGCTGTAGCTTTTAGAACGCGATTGGCTCTTCTCAATAGGCCATTTGCACGATGACGTGAGATGGCGTTGGGTGACTACAACTACCAGAATGCTTTGCCAGTATTCTAGGGTTTCGGCTTAAAGGGATGACTCAAAAGGACCCGTCCAGTCCTTTCGCGGCTTTTCCAACATATGTTGTCAAATATGTTGTTTTTTTCTTCCAAATTTGTCATCAAGTTTCAGTTAGTCTCAAGATTTTAGCAATCTTTTTGATACCCTAACCACAACATAAACCCAAACCGTAATCAGAAATCTGGTTTACCTTCTAGCTTTTCGGAAAAACATATTTGACGACATATTTTGGAAAAGCCAAAAACATGGATTTTCTTTGTGTTTTCCTAATGAATTGTTATTGAGTTTTAGATATGTATATACTAAGCACTTATTAACCGAGTGCGAGGTCTGTACGGGGAAGTATTTGCCTGAGGTTTTCGTACAGACCGAGCAACGAAGGAGGTACATACATATAGATGTAATATATCATACACGAGGAGGAGTGTTTCATCAAGATATCCAAACACCGAGACGTTTGTTGAAACTTCGAGTTGTTTGGATTTCCTGATAAAACACTCCTCCGAGTGTATGATATATATAGCATCTCAAACAAATCAGTATTTTAAGAGAAAATCAAGATGAAAGTTTGCTTAATTTATGTAATTTCTTCCTCCAATATCCAAAGCATGCACAGACACGGTACTGATTTCCTTTGTGTTTTCTTCATGAATTATTAATGTTACATATATCAACAATTTTCGAAATTACTTTCTCGCATGCGTTTTCAAACTCGCGTGTAAGTGACCTTCACGCATACCAAGATTAGCACCCTCCACCGAGAAAAATCTAAACTAAGAGCAAAAACCAAATAGGAACAAAAATAATTATAGTAAAACATAATACAAACACAAGATCTGGAAACATTTAGTTATCAGATCCTACATCTACGTACTGAAATAAATACTTGACATTAAATAAAGTGATTATATCCCTTGCCAGGTTTTCCATTCTTGACAAAATAAGGTTTGAGTATGACCAAAATAAATAGGAAAGATTCAGAAAGATGAGAGGTGACGACCACAATGATGATCTAGAGCCAAAATTTGAAGAAACTAGAATTTTGTATCGAATCTACAAAAAAGAAGTACAGTTTATTGAAAAAAAGAGCATTTCTTGTGTCTTTTCACGCGTTTTTTTCCTATTCTTACGCGTCTTCATAACTTAAAGGGTATTGGCAATAAATATTAAGTTTATCTCATTTGAAAGAACTCGTCAAATGGTATAAGAAGACCTTTTACAATTTTTCCGTATCTGTTTTGGTTTGAAATATTTCGACCAAACTCAGCGTGCTGTCCGCCATCTTGGAATTATTTTCGATATGCAAAATTATGCATGTGACGACATAAGCATTTTTATCTTGCCAACCTTATGACATTATGAGTCAGAAACTCAAAAAGCCTTCCGTGGAAATTTTGGCACCCACGGAGTAGTTTCATCAGGTTTACCTGCATCATTAATACATTAATACCATGATCGACTCGGTTTCTTTTGTTCTCACCGGGTAATTTAATCTCTAATTTCCTCCCAATTTTCCCCGCTAACAGGGCTAATTTCTAATTTTCCCCGATTAGCATGCATGACCAAACATCAAACAATACTCTTTTACACAACAAAGAAATGCATTATTATAAGATAATCATGGTATTACAAACTAATACCATGACATGTCGGGAAATCAGTGATTAAATGTCGCCTCAAGCCTCGGAAGGATTTGTGAATCCCTCCCTCACCTTTCCGGGACATTATTTAATCACTAATTTCCCTCATGTCATGGTATTACAAACTAATATCATGACATGTCGGGAGATTAGTGATTAAATATCCCCTCAGCCTCGGGAGGTTTGTGAAATATCCTCGGGCTTCGCCCTCGGGACTTCCACAAACCTCCCTCGGCTTTCGGGGAATTTAATCACTAATCTCCCTCATGTCATGGTATTACTTATAATTAGTGATTACATGATTAATTCATTTAAAGTTAATAAATTAAAGATTTAAAAAAAAGGACAATTCATTAATAATATGTAAAAAACTACATATGGAAAAATTTTGAATTTTAAACAGCGTTATTTATGTATTGTCACGTTTTAACATTAATTTAGTTTTTTTAAGTTTACAACATAATGTACTTATTATTATATGTAAGTTCAACAAAATTACAGTAATAAATATGATAAAGGACATTGGCAACAAAAATTAAGTTTGTCTAATTGAAAGAACTCATAAAATTGTAATAGAAGATCCTTTACACATTTTTCGTATCTTTCTTCGTTTTCAAGATATTCAATTTGTTTAATATGTAAATGAGATCGTCTTTGACGTCAGGAGCAGGGTATAGTATTTTCACATGTAGCAAAATCAGTTATATCTCTAAATTTGTTCAACGAAATCAGTTGAAACTGTGCACATAAAAACGCCTTGTGACACTGAACATTTCATAACTGATGTTGCTTTGTGTAAAAATACTGTAACCTGCTCCTGACGCCAGAGCCCATCTCATTAACATATATTAAGGTGGCTTGATAGGAATACATTAAAAAAAAATCATATATTTTTCCCTTTAAAACGTTTTGCAGTGTACATTTGTGCCTCATGCTAGTTCCTTGCATAGCTCTAGTGTCAGTGCTGATAATTAAAAAGTTTTACACTTGCAGTATTTGTGTATCTGGACAAATTACATTTATTGTAATAAGCAAATTTAATGCAAATTAGGATTTCTGAACTTACTAGAACAAATATTTCTCCCCTCCTGAAAATCGTGGACTGTCTAATACTTTTCAATAAAGGATAAAGGTAGGATAAATGACTGGGTGGCTAATCATCCTTACTTGCAGCCAGCGGCTGAATTGCGAAGGACGCAGATCAACGTGGCCGTGTCGAGGCATATCAAAGGCGCTCCAGGCAGCCGCCATACGATACAGTTCAGACCACGGATCACAGCTAAGATGTTAGGTGTCGATTTTATGGAGGGAGGAAAACCGGAGAACCCGGCGAAAAACCCTCGAAGCACAGGAGAGATCAACTACAACTCTACTCACATGAGTCCAAGCCCGACAACGGGGTCATTCCCAAGCGGTCACCCATCCAAGTACTAACCCCGTCTAACCGGGCTTAACTTTTTGGTGAGAGGCAGCGCGCTAACAGCACACGCCACCCGTGCACCCCAATACTCAAGAGTAACACTAGGGCTGTGCAAGGAACTGGAACGAAACACAAGTCTACACTGTGAAACGTTTTAGAGGGAAGAAGCTGATGGTTTATAGGTTTTTCCTATCGAGCCACCTTAAACAAATTGAAATATCTAGCAAACGAAGAAAGACACGAAAAAGTTGTAAAAGATCTTCTATTACAATTTCACGAGTTCTTTCAAATTAAACTAACTTAAATTTTATTGCCAATACCTTTTAAATAGAATAACATGTATACATATTGGTGTTGGTATTAGTGTGTTGGTGTTGGTATTAGTTGTCTAATTTTAACTTAGCATTCTTGCAGCGTTATTTACAGTATTTAATATTAAATTTAGTAAAGTTAAAAAGAACAGTATTTTAGAAGTATTAAATATTTGAAGAATTTAAGTAGATGCTTTGTCCATAACGTTTTTTGAAAAAAAATCAACCACAACCAATATCGTCTAACCATTTCAGTAAGAAGAATTTAAGGCCTATGACAAGAAGTAGATTAAACATTTAGATTAACAAATTATTATTATTATTATTGTTATTATTATTATTATTATTATTATTATTATTGTTATTATTGTTATTATTGTTATTGTTATTAATATTATTATTATTATTTTTATCGTTGTTGTTGTTGTTGTTGTTGTTGTTGTTGTTGTTGTTGTTGTTGCTGTTGATAACTCAATTACCATCTCCATCACCACTACCATCAGCCCAACCATCACCTAGTACTACCACCACCACTACCATCACCACTACCATCACCACTACCATCACCACTAACCATCACCACTACCATCACCACTACCACTACCATCACCACTATACCATCACCACTACCATCACCACTACCATCACCACTACCATCATCACAGCCATCACCACTATACCATCACCACTATACCATCACCACTACCATCACCACAGCCATCACCACTACCATCATATCACCACTACCATCACCACTATACCATCACCATCCCAATCACCATCACCATCATCACCATCATCACCATCATCATCACCATCTCCATGACCATCTCGATCACATTCAAAATAACCGTCACCGTCACATGCCAAAATGAAAAACATTCAGCAAAACGAACTGCGGGCTCACTCTTATGCACAGTTCTCATTACTTATCACGCAAATAAATTCTAAACAATAATTTAGCCCGATTATTCGCAGTAGGATAGCCAATAGCAAACACCAATAACGTCAAACACCGACAGCACTTACACTAGATCCTTGTCGTTTACGCTTGACAAATCTTTCTGGGCAAAACTCCAGTTTGAGTTGACAACAGCTGAGCCAGGCGCGTCAGGTCCCGTTAGACAACCAATCACCAAAACTATAGTGTCCTTCACAAAAAAAGTCAAAAATAGAAATAATGCCGTAGTTTTATAAGGTTATTTTAATAACGTGTAAGTCTAAAATTGATCTCTCAAAGTATTGTATGAAATCCCATTTCAAACATTTAAATAAGATTTTTAAGTAATAGTTAAAATACGAGCGGTCGATCTTTATGGCATTTACAAAAGCGAGCCTTTGTGAATGCCGATAAAGATCGGATAGGAATATGGCATATTGCCGCAGCCATGCCGCCGGCTCTTACGGCTATATGGAAACCAGGCTTAACGATGAAGCAACTCACTAATTAAACCCGAGCGTTGCTATTGGATAACTGTTTCATTATACAGAAAATACAATACCGTGAAATTGCACAAATTTCCATAAACTTGAACAAAAACATAGAACAATCACTTTGGACGAGTTTCCAAACCATGTATATGTTCTATTAACTATGCGTATACGTGTGGATGGGGTATAAGAGTACATGATTACCAATTTGTTTAAGAGTCGTAGGAAACGTTAGATAGTCACTAGTGTTTTATAACTTTGATAAAACATTTGATGTTTTATTACTCGGGCTACCTGTGGTCGGTCTAGGTTTCGGCTCGTTTGTTGTTACTTTTTTTTATTTGTTTTTTTTTTTGGTGTCACGATTTTGCATTTTTGCACATTTTACTTCCACTAATATTCATATTTCCGGTGAATTGTTAGCCGTGTGACTGAGTGAGGCGGTGAGGCATGTTGAAGTTCTTTGCTCCTTTCGCTTTTGGAGTTGGACAAAAAGTTGAACAGCTTTGCCTTTTGATCAAGGTGTTCTTGCACGTTGTTGGTAGATTTCGAAACTGACTGACATCACTGACTGACTTTGTAGTTTATTTAACAGTGATGTGGCTGACAACTCCTTGATCGTAAATATGTTCACCTCTGTGAAGTATGCACCACATCCACCCATCGTCGATCTGATCTTCCCCGGCCCACTCCCACCTTTGCTCGCGCGGTATAGAGCCTCTGCGGATGAGATTTCTACATTGCGCAATGCCAGTAGCCCGAGTGAACGCCTGACCAAGACGTCTTGTTAAGGAGGCTTCATATCCTTCTGAGGTAAAGGGACTGGGTACAAACCTGCGCCCGCGATTAACCGTAACGCGCATGACAAACCATTGATCTTGCAAGCATAAAAAAGAATTTGGCCGTGCCTACGTTTTACACATAAAAAGCCGTATAGTTTGAAAGAACCCTCAGTAACATACCCTCAAATTTTGTACATAAATATATATTAATGTGTTCTAACAAATATTAAAATTTAAAAAAATTCTGTAGATTCAAATAGTCAAAAACGAGGGGTTTTTATTCCTGCTGTTTGGATCTACAGAATGTTTTTATTTTTTCTTGAAAGATGCTGCAGCGAAATTAAATGATAATGAACGCTTAAAATTTGGGGGTCACCGGACTTTTTCCTGAGATAATGACCAAAAACCGGTAAATTAGCAGCAATATTACTAACCTTAATTACACCATGGTTACCATGGTATCCCAATAAGTAATTTATACATCATTAACATCAGAACAATGTTCAGACTACTGGTTTGATTACTTAAATGGTATTGGCAATAAAAATTAAGTTTGCTTAATTTGAAAGAACTCGTAAAATTGTAATGGAAGACCTTTTACAACTTTTTTGTATCTTTCTTCGTTTTCAAGATATTTTAATTTGTAAATGAGATAGGCTCTGACGTCATGAGCAGGGTACAGTATTTTTACACGAAGCAACATCAGTTATGAAATGTTCAGTGTCACAAGGCGTTTCTATGTGCACAGTTTCAAGTGATTTCGTTGAACAAATTTAGAGATATAACTGATTTTTTCTACGTGTGAAAATACTGTACCCTGCTCATGACGTCAGAGACCATTCATTTACATATTAAACAAATTGAAATATCTTGAAAACGAAGAAAAATACGAAAAAATTGTAAAGGCTCTTCTATTACAATTTTATGAGTTCTTTTAAATTAGACAAACTTAATTTTTGTTGCCAATGTCCTTTAAAACATGATTAAATCCATCAGTACATAAAATAAGGGCTATTTCCTTTAATGGTCCCATTCTAATGCGGAACCCGTATGGAGCCTCCTCAATCAATGTTTTAACAGTATTTACAACTAATATGTCTTTTGAATTTTCCTAATGAATTATTAATGAATTGGATAAAAGAAAATACAAGGTTACTTACATCATCTCTCTTACACAGGTCATCTACGACCGACTGAGCTTGACGTAAAGTTAGACCAACGAAACTAATATCACCAGCACAAAGAACCTGATCGCCATTTTTCACGCCACCTGTAAATATACAATAGCAATATCACTAAGACCTAGTTCAAACATCGAACTTATCATGTGCTGAACCCAATACACATTAAATTCGACAAAGTTCGACGTTGGTTGCAAACGTCGAACCTAATGAGTCGAACTTAAGCCCTGTTTACACGGCCAAAATTTAAGCACGCTTAAGTTAAGCGTGCTTAAAGTGTTTATGAAACGAAAATTAAGTTTGTCCTATTTGAAAGTACTTTTGAAATGACAAAGTAACATCTTTTGCTGTTTTTCGTTTCCTTGCTTCGTTTATGAGATATTTCAGTTTGTTTTATATGTGAAACTAACCAGTGACATCACAAGGTGCATAATGACTTACTGGGAAAGGTTATATATCTTTTCTGTTATCAAACGGAATCACTTCAAAGCAATTATGTGTGCGTTTTCCCCTTACAACAACAGAAATATACATTTTCAACTGATTCCGTTTAGTAATAGCAAAGATATATAACCTTTCCCAATAAGTCATTATGCACGTTGTGATGTCGATCACTGGTTAGTTTCACATATAAAACAAACTGAAATATCTCATAAACGAAGCAAGGAAACGAAAAACAGCAAAAGATGTTACTTTGTCATTTCAAAAGTACTTTCAAATAAGACAAACTTAATTTTCGTTTCATAAACACTTTAAAATGCGCCACCTTGGCGCGTTTACACGGTCATTTAATAATCCCTTACTAAAACACGTACACCATTATTCAACATGGCGGACGAGCTATATTTTTTGTTTTGGAAACTTCGTATGGGTATATAGCGTGCGTCAAAGAACAACGGAAGACATCGGTACACGAGAAAGAGTAATAGCTAAAAGAAAGAAAGAAACAAAGGAACAAAGAATAGCGAGATGGAAGCTTCTACAGCAGGGCAAAAAATGCATTTTATCGTATTAATAAACACCGTATTAATAGCAAAAGCGTTTTTTAATCCCGTTGCGTATTCGTCTCACTACGAGTTCGATTTGCGATAAATTGCAAGATTTCCTATCGAAATCGAACGATTTTCCAATCATCAAGCGGGACTTCCTGTTGAATCTTTAAATAGCCGTTTGAATCTTTAAATAGTCGAAACCTTCAATCATTAATCATGGTTGTAGTCATATTGGTCATCTTCATCACATGTTATCCTCATGAGAATAACTATTCAACTGTCTGGACAGGAAGTCCCGCTTGATGATTGGAAAATCGTTCGATTTCGATAGCTATCTGTTTTCCTTTGTTTGGCAATAACTAGGCTTTCGCTTTAGAATTTAGGACAGAAACTGAGCATTGACGTTGATCTTGGTGTGAGCGTCTGAGTCTTTCTAAGCTTCTAAGCCAATCAGCAGCTTCGTCCTGATTCAGGACGGACTCTACGTCATTAGTACGGAATTTTTACTCTCGAGTCGCAGACGTCTCTCTCGGGGGTCCCGATGTGAGGCGGCTGTATTCGCAGGCTACGGTTGGGGCAGTTAGATTTTTTGTTGTAATGTATACTCCAATTGCATATTTTAGGCCCGGTTCAAACGTCAAACTTATCACTGTGTGCCGAACCTAATACTGGGTGTTAAGCACATGATGAGTTCGACGTTTGAAACGAAAATGAAGTTCGTCTTATTTGAAAGAACACTTAAAATGATAGAGTAACATATTTTGCAGTTTTTCGTTTCCTTGCTTCGTTCTCGAGATATTTTAGTTTGTTTGATATGCAAATTAAACATTTTGACGTCACACGTGCATAATGAGTTATCGAAAAAGTTATATATCTTTGCTCTTATGAAATATAATAATCACTTGAAGATCTACATGTTTAGTGTTGTGCATCCACATGCTTCATTCAGATCAATTTGGTTTGATAATAGAAAAGATATCTAACCTTCTCCTATAGCTCATTATGCATCTACTGGCGACGTCAAAATGTTTAATTTGCATATGAAACAAACTAAAATATCTCAAGAACAAAGCAAGGAAACGAAAAACTGCAAAAGATGTTACTCTATAATTTTAAGTGTTCTTTCAAATAAGACAAACTTAATTTTTGTTTCATATATATGCACTTTAAGTTCGACGATTTTAATTAAGGTCGACGATTTTAATTAAGGTCGACCCTAATATTAAGTTCGACTGCCTCGGTCGAGCTTAATGCATTAATTTCGACCATGATTCGACGCGGTTTTAAACTCCCCGTCAAACTTATCATATGCCGAACCTAATGCATTTGACTGGGAAAAATAACGATGTGAGGCGGCTGTATTCGCAGGCTACCCAACAGGGAATCGAACTCAATATCTCCGAATCAACGCATCGGCGTTCTCTGACCACTGAAGTATTAAGACACGGTCAGGGCAATCGTCTCTAAAATCTCTGTTAAACCTAACTGTTTGCATTGTCGGCTCCTCCAGTAAATTTGACAAGAATTCGGCCATCTGTCTCCTCTAACACCCAGATCAGAAGATCACGCTAAAATAAGGGGGGAAACATATAATAAATTAAAAAACGAACGAACGAACGAACGAACGAACGAACGAACGAACGAACGAACGAACGAACGAACGAACGAACGAACGAACGAACGAAACTATACACCAGATGCTGCTGTTAAAACAACAACAAAAATCTAAAAAGGACGCATACCTTTTCAACATTAACAGACTTTGGTTCTCGGCCGTCCAACATTTTATCAGTAAACTGCAGAGAAAATTGTATAAAATAATTTTTAAAAAATAGTAGGACTTTTCATTTTCCGAGATAAAGCTGGTCAGAATCGGCACATCAATCAAATAAAACTAAACCCTGTATTCTTTACCGTTAGGTTTTGAGCTATTTCTTCGCTCGATGATTCACTGGTTTCGACTTCGTGTCGTTTGCTTGAACTCCGCTTACGGGATGTCCGCTTCACTTTCGAGTACACTGGCTCACTATAAATGATTATTATATTAAAGTTGAGAATAAATAAATAAGTAAGTAAGTAAAGTAAGTAAGTAAGTAAGTAAGTAAGTAAGTAAGTAAGTAAGTAAGTAAGTAAGTAAGTAAGTAAGTAAGTAAGTAAGTAAGTAAGTAAGTAAGTAAGTAAGTAAGTAAGTAAGTAAGTAAGTAAGTAAGTAAGTAAAGTAAGTAAGTATGTAAGCATAAGTAAGTAAGTAAGTAAGTAAGTAAGCAAGCAAGCAAGCAAGTAAGCAAGCAAGCAAGCAAGCAAGCAAGCAAGCAAGCAAGCAAGCAAGCAAGCAAGCAAGCAAGCAAGCAAGCAAGCAAGCAAGCAAGCAAGCAAGCAAGCAAGCAAGCAAGCAAGCAAGCAAGCAAGCAAGCAAGCAAGCAAGCAAGCAAGCAAGCAAGCAAGCAAGCAAGCAAGCAAGCAAGCAAGCAAGCAAGCAAGCAAGCAAGCAAGCAAGCAAGCAAGCAAGCAAGCAAGCAAGCAAGCAAGCAGTGAGTGAGTGAGTGAGTGAGTGAGTGAGTGAGTGAGTGAGTGAGTGAGTGAGTGAGTGAGTGAGTGAGTGAGTGAGTGAGTGAGTGAGTGAGTGAGTGAGTGAGTGAGTGAGTGAGTGAGTGAGTGAGTGAGTGAGTGAGTGAGTGAGTGAGTGAGTGAGTGAGTGAGTGAGTGAGTGAGTGAGTGAGTGAGTGAGTGAGTGAGTGAGTGAGTGAGTGAGTGAGTGAGTGAGTGAGTGAGTGAGTAAGTAAATAAATACCTGGGTTCATGAGTATGAACAATTACAGGAACAGAAACCGGGACAAGGACAGGAGGAACAGTTTCTGGTTTCACTAAAAAAATAAATAAAAAATAAGTAAGTGCTAAACAAGAGTTTATAGTCGAGGAGGAGAAGCGAGAAAAAGTCGACCACGTAGCACCCCCACTACACAATAGTTTTGACTCCAGATTACAATAGGCTGATACCTATAGATCGTTTTCATCTGACGTCACGGCGGCCATATTGGTGTACCAAAACAATGAAATGGCGGCCATATTGGTGTACGGTATGGGAATTAGCTATTTCTTATTCAAATATTTTGTATTGTTTCACCACCCCAATGGGGCCACCGATCACGTGAGTGAAAACGATCTATAGAACATTGCTAAGTCAGCCGTACTCACTGGGTTCAGTGGCCTGCTACATAGAGGGGGGGGGGGGGTGGTCCTTACATTGACAGACTTAAAGTGCATATATGAAACGAAAATTAAGTTTGTCTTATTTGAAAATTAAACAACTTGACGTCACATGTGCATAATGAGTTATCAGAGAAGGTTATATATCTTTGCTATTATCAAACATAATCACTTGAAAATTCTACATGTTTGGCGTTGTGAGAGAAACACACGCACATACTTCCTTCGAATTAAGTTTGGTTTGATAATAGCAAAGATATATAACCTTCTCTGATAACTCATTATGCACATGTGACGTCAAGTTGTTTAATTAACATTTCAAACAAACTGAAATATCTCAACAACGAAGCAAGGAAACGAAAAACTGCAAAAGATGTTACTCTATCATTTTTAGTGTTCTTTCAAATAAGACAAACTTAATTTTCGTTTCATACTGGCTAATATTTCAACAATGATTCGAAACAACATGCACTTGCCTTGTACATGTTCATCTGGACTATTTTGCATCTTCTTAACGGGAGAAGGTGGGTTACTGGCGCTGACAATAGCGTAACCTTTTGAACGACTGAACTCAACAAACTCACGAGCTTCCTATGAAAGAAATAAGGTCAAAACTAAGAATGTCTACCTGCATAACATTAAAACTATTTATTATATGGCACGGATTACTTCCGGTAAAATCACGAGCTGTGATTGGTTGCTGACGGGGCGAGATTTCTCCGTAATGCCCACGGGCATTATGAAAATTGTTAATGCCCTACGATTGGAAACAAACAAGAAATCCTAATAAGAAACTTTTATTGCCGAAAAACGGCGAAAATAGATGAAATAGACGACGATGAACATTATAAAAGTAAATTCTATTATCCAGACGAGAAAGAAACAAAAGAAAATAACGCTAGTTCGGTGTTTTGACGAAGTTAAAGGAAGCGAAGGCCAAGAAATAAATACAAGATTGATTTTAAAATAAAAAAGTGCCATATAATAATAAACTACTTCATAACCTCGACCGTTCGGTCTTTACGGTAAAATATTAAACCTCGGTCTTGAGCGTATTAACCTCGCTATCGCTCGGTCAATACAGCAAGACCTCGGTTTAATATTTTACCGTAAAGACCTCACTCTCGGCTATTAAGTAGTTAACAATTGAATCTTATAAAATTTCAAAATAAAAAGAAACTCAAATACTACTGGAAATTCACTCTCGAAAAAATCAAACGTTTTTTTTATCTTCGAGCAACGAGTAAATCTCGTAGTCCTTTTCACTCGACCATATTTAGTAGGAAAGGTTTTCACTTCCTAAAATTGAAGTTAAAGTGGTTCTCTTATGAAAATATTGTTGGTAATGTTTCTGCATAATATTAAAGATATTATGGTACTTGGTAATTGTGCGAAGTTTCATTTCGAAATTCCCCAAAACAAAGTTGTATTATACGTGCGAAGTTTGTATTTTGGAGAGCCGCCATTAAATTGGCCGCGTTTGAGAAGAATGAGTCGAGGAGAACTTATGACGTCATAGACTCAACAAATACAAAAGATCATTGTTGTTGTCAACAAAAGAGTCATTGTTGTTATTGAGTCTATGACGTCATAAGCTTCCTCGACTCAACAGTTTACTAGACTTTACAGTTATGAGCATTAGTTTTGAACTTATAAACATTAGTATAGGTACTATTAAGCATAGTTATAGGTAATATTTCATACTTGTTTTTTTTCCCTGTTTACCAATCTATTTATTTGCAACTGAAGATGTAGAGCTACCACGTAGAGATGCTTCATTAAATCGTTATTATTATTATTATTATTATTATTAAGCTCGGCCACTTTAATGGCGGCGCTCTAAAATACAAACTTCACACGTAAAATACCACCTTTTCTTCAACGAATTTTGAAATGAAACTTTGCACGATTACAAACTACCATTACATCTTTAGGATTATGCAAAAAACATTGCCAACAATATTTTCATCAGAGAACCACTTTAAGGCAATATCGATCACGCGCAGTCACGCATTGTGGGGGGTCACACTTACTCTGCACGGCCGTAGTATCATATCAAATTCTTTAGTTGCCTTCAACAGTTGAACAGCCTAAAACAAAAATGGAAAATAACACGAAAAAATAACCAACAAAAAATAAATAGACATTATTTTACACAGGTACAAACTGCCGTAGGTCAAAGGTTGTTTGAGAAACCGAAAGCAAATATTTTTCTGTTTGTTCAAAAACTGGTTAAAAAATTAATTCAAATACCTCTGCATATTTAATGTTGGCAAAGTTCTTCTTGTTCAGCGCTATAATCTGATCTCCGACCTACAAAATTTTAAAAAAATCACAATGGATTGTAAAACACTTCAGGGTTGAACAGTGTTGTAAGTTCATACTGGAATTCAAGAGTCGGACAAGTATTTCGAGGTAATTAAACAGACTTACAGTTATGCCGACACGTTCAGCGAGAGAGCTGGGTGCGACGTGTATAATAAATATCCCGTATTTAGTTGGAATACCATTACGAACACTGGAAGAAATAGATAGAATATTATAAGGTAGTTGATGTTACTATAATTATAAGCTGGGGAAGGAAGAAGGGAAGAAAAAAGGGAAAGAGGGAGGGAGGAAAGGAAGGAAAGAAAGAAGAAAAAGGAAGAACGAATTTAGGCAGGAAGCAAGGAAGGAAGGGGGGAAGGAAGGAGGGAAGAAAGGATGCAAGGATGGAAGGAAGGATGGAAGGAAGGAAGGAAGGAAGGAAGGAAGGAAGGAAGGAAGGAAGGAAGGAAGGAAGGAAGGAAGGAAGGAGGGAGGGAAGGAAGGAAGGAAGGAGGGAAGGAATGAGGGAAGGAACGAAGGAGGGAAGGATGGATAGAAGGATGGAAGGAAGGATAGAAGGATGGAAGGAAGGATGGAAGGAAGGAAGGAAGGAAGGAAGGAAGGAAGGAAGGAAGGAAGGAAGGAAGGAAGGAAGGAAGGAAGGAAGGAAGGAGGGAAGGATGGATAGAAGGATGGAAGGAAGGAAGGATGGAAGGAAGGAAGGAAGGAAGGAAGGAAGGAAGGAAGGAAGGAAGGAAGGAAGGAAGGAAGGAAGGAAGGAAGGAAGGAAGGAAGGAAGGAAGGAAGGAAGGAAAGAGAGAGGAAGGAAGGAAAGGAAGGAAGGAAGGAAGGAAGGAAGGAAGGAAGGAGGGAAGGATGGAAGGAGGGAAGGAAGGAAGGAGGGAAGGATGGATAGAAGGATGGAAGGAAGGATGGAAGGAAGGAAGGAAGGAAGGAAGGAAGGAAGTTAGGAAGGAAGGAAGGAAGGAAGGAAGGAAGGAAGGAAGGAAGGAAGGAAGGATGGAAGGATGGAAGGAATGAAGGAAGGAAGGAAGGAAGGAAGGAAGGAAGGAAGGAAGGAAGGAGGGAAGGAAGGAAGGAAGGAAGGAAGGAAGGAAGGAAGGAAGGAAGGAAGGAAGGAAGGAAGGAAGGAAGGAAGGAGGAAGGAAGGGAGGAGGAAGGAAGGGAGGGAGGTAGGGGGGAAAAGGGAAAGAAGGTAAAAAGGAAAAAGGAAGAAACTTCACCTGCAACCAAGTCCCATGGGACCAACAATAAACTTCACATGTTTATCAGTCTCGCGGATGTGAAGAACCGGGGACTGAGAACGAACTAATGCCAACTGACTAACCAAATGATTCTACAACAAACAAATAAATCAAATTCAAATAAATATTACATAATAAAGTAATTTAGACATGTATTGCTTTCTTTACATTTCTTTTCTGCATATCTACTTCGAATGAGCCACTAAGGGGGTATTTATATGGATGAAAGTTGTCCCTGCTAGCAGCGTGACCTTCGACTGTCCCGAAGGGCAAACCAACTTTTAACCAATCACATCAAAGCGTTCCTTTGGACTTTGGAGTTGTCTCTGGTAGCTGAGTGAACGTGTTTACATAAGGGAAAGTTGCCTCACCCCCTCTAGGGTTACCCTACCTCGCAAAGAGGGTGACCTTATCCCCAGGGTGACCCTACTACCCGAGACAAATGTCAAATTCCCCATGTAAACACCCGCTGTCGCGACTAAATAAAATTAATGCAAAGTTGGCTCTCCCAGGGTGGCTTGGTGGGTAGGGTGACCCTTCTAGTAGGGACAACTCTCGTCCATGTACAGTAAACGGGACCTAATAATAGGATTAATAATAGGATCTCGTACGCACAAATACTGTATAGCTTTAGTATGTACGATCGTAAGCCTGGTTCTCTCTCCTCCGCAGAGGTTAAATCTTGGAGATTGCAGGTTTCGGGGGTCGTCGGAGATGCTCGGAGGCGTCAGCTGGACATAAGTAGTGCGGCCCGCACTCCTTATGTCCAGCTGACGATTTCGACGCATCTCCGACGATCCCCTCTATAGCCGATCTCCGAAAGAACCTCTGCGGAGGAGAGAGAGAGCCTGGTTCTCGCTTGCCGTAAGAATCGGAGACAGTTCTATCCCCGATTGTCGGCGATTCTTACGACAGACACGTTCACCCTTGTTGTGATTTGTCGTAAGAATCGTAAGAATTGGGAATTTTTCCTGTCCCCGATCGTCCCAGACGAGTGGTTTCAGTGTTCGTCAGTGTTCACACATGTTGTAACTAGTCGTAAGAATCCCAGATCGTCGGCGACCGTCTGGGGATGCGTTTTCGAAATAGAAATGATTCCGATTCTTGCGATGCTTCCGATCAGATCGGCGACTGTCTGGGACGTTATTTCAACCAAGTTCACACTTGTCGTAACAATCCCAGACGATCAGGGACAGGAAAAATCACCGATTCTTACGACGAGTGAGAACCAGGGTTTAAAAGTTGACTTGATGTATAGTGCTAAGAACATATATTGTATATTGCATCCCTTACCAAAACGTCTGGGTGATATCTGAAAACATTTTCTTTCGTATTGACAAGCGTTTTCCACGATAAATTCCCATTTCTAAAATAGAATTAAAAGAGTACGGCAAAAATAAGAGGGAAAAAACAGTTGACGGAATTTGAACAAACATGCGTATGTTAGAAATCTTTTATACTTACATTCGCTCAGGGTACTTTCTGGTACCTTAAAGATACAGATTAAACGGGGAAAATGTTTAAAAATTAGATTAATTATTCTTAAGTAAGACAAAGTACTTAATCCAAGTACTATGTACATGTACCATAACCCAAATACCATGCATTCGACCACCAGTTCCCAACTTGACCTGTAGCCAGTCGGTAGAGCATCGGACTAGCAAACCAAAGGTCGCGGGTTCGAATCCCAGCTGGGCCAAGGAGATTTCTCTACTTGTCCGGAATGGTTCGTCATTCGGAGTAACATCTTATTATTATTCTCCACTCGAGTTCACTGTCCCATGATAATTATTCGAAATCGTCATGTATGAAGACTGTTGTCTAGATATTGAAGAAACCACAGGGAGCCCATCTTGGCAATTCGTCATGCCAAAAGGCGCATGGGCACCCTGTGGCGGACTCGAAAGACGCGCGGGGGACTGTGGCACACTCGGTCGTGGTGTGTAAAGGAAAATAATAAAGGGATGAAACACGAATTCTTCCTTGTTTTGAACATCGTTTTAAGCGCCTATAGGTATTCAAATTGTAAGATAATTGAGCGAAGTAGTTGTGATAATGATTCATTTATCAAAATATAAATCAAAATGATGCAAAATCTCAAGTTTTAGCCGTGATTTTGCAGCTAAATTACATATCGTATTTTCGGGAGATGTGTTCCGCAAGTTGCTAGGACACTACATCATCGTTGACACTTCGGATAGCTATGAAATCCTACGATAAGCTTTTCGGATTGCACATTCATCTGACTCTGAGTTTCAGTCGGTTTCAGTATTCTAACGGTGGCTCCCGACGATACGAGATGTCCTGGCTACTTGCGGAACACATTCCAACGTTGAACGTTTGGTGTTTCATCCCTTATATTTTTTCTTCTCCCTCCCCCCCTTCCCCCCCGTTTTCAGCCTTTTATCCCGCTTCCGGTAACCGTTTTTCGTCTTTTTAAATTAAATCCCCTGCCACAGTCCCCCGCGCGTCTTTCGACTCCGCCACAGGGTGCCCACGCGCTGCCAAGATGGGCTCCCTGTGAAGAAACTAGTCTGTTTCGAAATATCGAATAGCCTAAGTACCATCATTCGACCACCAGCTCCCAACTTGACCTGTATACAGGTTTTATGGTTACCGAAATTGTAACCATCATCATTTTGGTTAAAGTAACCAATTTTTTATGGTTACAAAACTTATAACCATTATCATGTTGGTTGAAATAACCAATTTATAATGGTTACAACAAACGTGACCAATATTAAATTGGTTAAAATAACCAATAATAATGGTTGGAATTGGTTTAACCAATAGCAAATTAGTTAAAATAACCATTCGAAATTGGTTATAACCAATAAAAATTGGTTATTTTAACCAGTCTGTTTTTACAGTGATAGCTCAGTTGGTAGAGCATCGGACTAGCAAACCGAAGGTCGCGGTTCGAATCCCAGCCGGGCCAAGTAGACTTTTCTCTATTTATTTTTTTATTTATTTATTTATTAACTTTGCCTCAATACAAGACACACAATTAAGATATGAAACTACAAAGTTATACTATATGAGGCTGGGTAACCGCAACAGCTAAAGCCAATTACTGCGGCCCCTTATTTGAGTAATGAGTAATGATTTATTTAACGTCGTAAGCACAGGATGTGGTCGCCCAATCATCCGAGCCAGAGGCTCGTGTTAAAAGTGCACGAAATAAGCTAAGACCTAAGTGTTGATTTTATGGAGGGAGGAAAACCGCAGAACCCTGCGAAAAACCCTCGGAGCACAGGAGAGACCAACTAAACTCTACTCACATGAAATTCAAGTTCGAGAACGGGGTTATTCCCACACGGTCACCCATCCAAGTACTAACCCCGTCCAACTGGGCTTAACTACAGCGATGAGAGGCAGCGCCCTAACAGCATGCCACCTTGTCCGGTGTGGTTCGTCACTCGGCCGAGTAACACCTTATTATTATTACTTACTTCTCACTTTCAATCTCAAGTTTCGCCGTGTCCTCATAAGACCAACGACTTCACCATGAGTTGACTCAGATATTAGAAAGCCATTAACAAGAAGAATTTCATCTCCAACCTGGAATATAGTTATATATGTATGTACATACAGTATGTATGGCTTGGCACTATATAATCTCTAGTGTTTTACCACACAAAGACTGAAAGCGTACTGAAAAAAAACGCGCAAAATTTAGTGAGAGAGAGAGGGTTAAAAAAGGGGGAAACTTGATAAGGTATTTACGGTATAGTTTCCGTCTCACTTGAAATTGTGTACCTTCAATCCAGCAATGTCTGCCCTTGACCCCCGAAGAACTGATGTAATGTAAACGCCAACTTCGTGTTCTTTGCCTGAAAACAACAAATTAACCCAACAAAAATATAAGGAAAGAAGAAGAAACTACAGAAATACAACATAAAAAAAAGAAGAAAAAAAGTCAAAAAGAATAAAACACGAAACACAAAAAATAATAAGAAGAAAGATTGTAGAAGATAGGGGGAAATACTTATTAAATAGAAAAGAGACGGGTATAAAAATTAAAAGTAAAGATAAGAAAACAAAAATGAATTATTTGAAAGTTTTCATAGCGATAATGTAATATTGATAAGTTGTGTGGAAACACCACGTATAATTTTTATTTGCTAAGCTTTCGGCCTGTTGACTCAGGCCTTCATCAGAGCAATAACAACAAGTTGTTGGCTCACGTCATTTATAAACTAAGCAACTGATCAATTAAATCACGTAAGAACAACAATGGCATATCACGTTAATTTTATTAATTAGAAAACAAAATCAAGAATGTTTTCCGAATATATATAGGGCACGCCACGTGCTGTTTAATGGCTGTTACTCCTAGATTCCTTTGTTCTTCGTGTGAAGACTTCAAGATACAGCAATATTAATGTACAAAATTAAGAACAATTTAAGTCCTGTTCACTTGAATGAAATCTTCATAAAAATATTAATCATTACAAACTGCGAAATGCAGATTTTAACATACCGCGATACAGTACAGTTAAATACGGTAAACATTCTTTAAGATATTATGGCCCTTATATATGGTCTAAATTAACCAAAGAAGATAAAGAGAAACCTAGCTTAGAATCTTTTAAAAGGAATATTAGAAAACAGGACTTAGAAAGCATACTCGATAATAACTGTAGAAATTGTATTTTATGTTCAACTTAATTTTTATTGTTATTTTATTTATATTGATCTATTATTATTTTATTTATCATATTGTATATAGGTGTATTTTAAGAAATATTCTCAATAGTTTTAATAGGTAAATTATTGTAAAAATAGAGAAATTTTGATCTAGTAGTATAAATCCTATTTTAGTCTAAAACTTATAAATAGTGTCCCCAATTAGCTGTAATATATAGCTAAATACATTGACACTTAAATAAGTTATTCATTCATTCATTCATTCATTCATTCATTCATTCATTCATTCATTCATTTGTCGCTGGCTAAGAGTGACGACTCTTCCCTCTTAACACGATGGCATACCTTCACGCGAAGAACAAGGGAATCTATTGAGATTGCAAAACATCACACTATCTCTCAGGAGGGACATCCATTAAACAGCACGTGGTGTGCCCTATTCGGAGAACATTCGTGATTTTGTTTTCTAATTAATAAAATTAGCGTGATACGCCATTGTATTCTTATACGTGATTTAATTGATCAGTTGTTAGTTTATAAATGACGTGAGCCAACAGCTTATTGCTCTGATGAAGGCCTGAGTCAACAGACCGGAATCTTAGCAAATATACTTTACGTATAGTGTTTCCACAAAACTTATTTATAAAACAAAACTGGAAAGGAGAAAAAAGAAAAGAAGATAGGAGCGCTAGGAAGAGAAAAGAGAAGAGGGAAGATTGGAATGGAGTCGATAAAAAGGGGGAAAGAGAAGAGAATTTCAGAAAAGAAGGAAAAAATGAAAAAAAATAGGGATATGAAAAAAGCAAGGTATGAATGGATAATTGTAATTTAATACAACATTATACAATTATTGGATGAGGTTGCGCATGATAGCTTGTGTTATCAACGCCGAGGTAAGTGTTATCTGCCGAAGCCGAAGGCTGAGGCGGATAATACAAACTGAGGCTTGATAACACAAGCTATCATGCGCAAACCGAATTCTGAATTCAATAATTGTTTTATTATAGAATTATAAATGTAGAAGCCTAGCTTTAGAACGTTTTATACAATTAAGTTAGATAAAAATCGTAAATTCATACCGTCTTAAGTCTGACGTTCGCCTACTTTTTTCTCTTTCAAATACAATTTTCTCTTTCAAATACTGCTTTAAACTCTAACAGTTGTGTATGTGTAGCTCGCTTAGTTTTTCTTTGTGGTTTTGCGTCAACAAAACGTCGGTAGCATGGCTGTTAAAAGGTTGGAACAATGCTGTTCATTCAAGAAGCTGCTACAACCTTGTTAGCATCAACCTGTTAACAACTTGTTGAGTGCAGAGCGCCGATAATAGGTTGTTGGAACAACTTGTCATCAGTCTGTTGGAGTCATCAGCCTTGTTACAAGTTGTCAATAACCTGCTACAGACATGTTAACAGACTGGGAACAACCACTGCGAACACATGATGGTGACAGCCTGTTGAACAGCCTTGTAACAACTTGCTTGCAGGTATGTAACAGCTTGCACGTTTTACGTATGTAGTCATAGTTACAGACAATTTTTGATGTTTTGTAGGTGGCAAGACATCAAGAATTGTCTGTAGGTTTTTAGCCAATCACAGTCGAGATTGTATCAGTATTGTATAATAAAATAAATTAACCTCCTCTGATTCCAAAACCAAGAGCCTCAGTTGCCACTCTCCTTATTTTCACAATGCGTATTCCTTCACTAAAAACGAAAATACGAACGGTTTCTTAACTATTCTGTTTCCCATTCTGTTTTCCATTTACATGTATATTTTGCTAAATATTCAATTACTAAACACTTCGGCGCCAATCATATCGCTAGATTTTACACCGGTCATGAACCATTTCTTAACTATTATGTTTCCCATTCTGTTGTCCATTTACATGTATATTTTGCTAAATATTCAAATACTATACACTAGGGTAAAGTATTTGCCTCAGTGAGGTTTTCGTACAGACCGAGCGACGAAGGAGCGAGGTTTGTGCGATAAAACCGAGGGCAAATACTTTCCCGTACAGACCGAGCAAACGAGGTTAATAAGGAATTTATTATATGGCTATTGGTTCATTTAAGTTTCGAGCGTTGTTTTTGTCTTCGGAGTTTGCTGTTTACCTTACCTGTTAACTTTTTCGTGTCGCTTCTTGGCATTCTTGTTTACACCGGTTCGGCTTTTATTTGTCGTGTTTTTAGATAAACAGCTTTTAAGAAAACCAGCAGTAATGTTCCAACACATTTTATAGTTCAGAATATTTGAATAAAGATACCTAGTTCTCTTTTATTTGTATTCAAATCAACTCAGAAATTTTCCCGCCAAAACGTACAGGGCCGAGAAAAAAAGCGTATTGACCCGAACACAGACCAGAGGTCAATATCGTAAAATCCCGACCTCCCGGGAACCAATCAGCGTGCGTCGATTTGCGTACGGACCGGAAATCAAACCCAGCCATATAATAATAATAAGTACTACACTGCACTGCACCTTGGAGGTACTGGAACTTTTGATATAAATTCTTCATAGTTATCTCCATCAATCAGAGACCTGCATGGAAAAAAGATATTGGAGGTGGACATATAAATCTCTGTGAATTGGTTCTTGACCACCTACAATACTGTATTTATGAGCTGCAGAAACTTGTACCAAAATTTACTTTTACCCAACTGAGCATGCAGTACTGCCTTTACAAAGCATATATATATAATATCATACCCAACTTCATCAAATAGAATGTGTCTCTTTGGATTGTTAATAATAGCCATAAGATCATTAACCAACTTGGTAACATTCCTTTCACTAAATCATAAAACAGAACAGGAGATATGTACACTGTAGTATACTGTAACTTACAGTAATTTACAATAATATATTGTATAAATCTGTAACAATTACATGTAATGTGATATGTAATATGTGATATGTGATATGTGATATGTAATACGTAATACGTGATAAGTGATATGTGATATGTAATATATAATATGTAATATGTAATACGTAATACGTGATATGTGATATGTGATATGTAATATGTAATACGTGATATGTGATATGTGATATGTGATATGTAATATGTAATATGTAATACGTAATATGTGATATGTAATATGTAATATGTAATATGTGATACGCGATACGTGATAAGTGATATGTGATATGTCTAATATGTAATATGTAATACATAATATGTAATAAGTGATATGTGATATGTGATTTGTAATATGTAATATGTAATATGTGATGTAATATGTAACATGTCATATGTGATGTAATATGTAATATGTGATGTAATATGTAATATGTAATATGTGATGTAATATGTAATATGTAATATGTGATGTAATATGTAATATGTAATATGTGATGTAATATGTAATATGTGATGTAATATGTAATATGTAATAAGTAATATGTAATATGTAATATGTAATATGTGATGTAATATGTAACATGTCATATGTGATGTAATATATGTGAAGTAATATGTAATATGTAATATGTGATGTAATATGTGATGTAATATGTAATATGTGATGTAATATGTGATGTAATATGTAATATGTGATGTAATATGTGATGTAATATGTGATGTAATATGTGATGTAATATGTGATGTAATATGTAATACGTAATATATGATATGTATAATATGTAATATGTAAGACTATTATTTACAATACAACAACAGTAAATTAACTCATTCTGTTGGCCTGAGCCAGCCAACTTTCTTACTCTGTCTAATGCCAGACAATTTTACTCATCAAAAGGAGAACCCTCAGACATCCTAGGCAGCAAGTGTAAAATCGAGTGTAAAATCTGTACAAGAAAGTTTTTTGTCTGACAGAGGGAAATGTGTTAATATCTGTGCCATAAAAAATAACAATTACAGGGTACTATGGAGCTCTTGTTTGGGGAGCACGGGTGGTGTATACAGTCGAGCCTCATTATAGTGTGCATCGTTATAACACACCATCTCGGTATAACGCAGTTGATACTTGGACCCCAAAATTTTACTTTTCTTGGTTGTCATTTGACGACTTATACTGATGTTTACCTACAGTACTAAAGCTGACACCACAGACCACTAAATTCCACAAAATAGCGACAGAATTGATGTGTAATATGATGCTGAAACTGAAGTTTCTATTTTGCTCATTGGGGACAATGTGATATTGTTGGCTGACGATCACTGATCATCCTGAATAATCACGATTATTACGAGATAAAACGACAACATGGCAGTGCAATCATTGTGAGAAACGAAAACCATGCATGCTCATTCCATTTTGTTGAAGTCTTGAGTGGACTTCAAAATTCTTCAGTCGCGATTTGGATTGTTAAAATCGAACAGAAAGTGCTTCTGGCAGTACTCAATCTCACTCCCAGTACTCAGCCCACAATATTGTGCCACAATTGGGAAGAGTACTGGCCGGAACAAGATATTTGGCCGTACCTCACAATAACGCACTTCATCTATAATGCGGTCACCACTAAGGACCCCAAACTACTGTGTTATAGCGAGGCTCCAGTGCTGTATGCTGTTAGGGTGCTGCCTGCCTGCTTCTCACCACTGCAGTCCAATGTTAAGCCTGGTTAGATGGGGTTACTTAGATGTGACCATCTGGTAATGACCCCATTCTCTAGCTTGTAACTCATGTGAGTAGAGTTCAGTTGGTCTCTCCTGTACTTCGAGGGGTTTTTACTGGGTTCTCCGATTCTCCTCCCTCCGTAAAAAACTAAAAATCAACACCTACATCTTAATAACTATTTCATGCATTGTAAATATATAGCTATACCTGTTTATCTATTCTGTTGTACACTGTAATGCACATTCGATCATTACATCATGAAGAATGCGCAATATAAATCACTAATTATCAATTATGAATGAACTACAAGTAATTTAGAACATATAATTAATATTTAGAGCAAGATAATTCTTATAAATTTGTTCTTGATATACAGGTCTATATTCCAAGTTTTTTTATTGCGTGGGCAGTCTTTTAATTATTGCGCGCCACCTGCTGGTGGGAACACTCACTGCCGTATCCAAAATTAGAACAGTTCGAATTAATTAGAATAAATTAGATACATCGAAAGTAAGCTTACAATATTAAGAAATTCTGAATTTGGACAAGATACAAATATTAAAATCATCGCCCTTAAGCCAATTTTAATACCCTTTCAAAAGCTAACGTATTTACGCTTTCAAAATTTGATTTACGGTTTTGGAACATTAGTATTTTTAAATATTTACATTTATCAAGGAAAGTCGTCAGCTACATATTTAATTCGCTAAAAAATTGTATAAAATCGATCCGTGACTTACTTATTGTATAATTTCAGAGCTTGATAGAAGTTCATAACTTCTTCGCTTGAGTCAATACAGTTGCTGACCTACATTTGGGAATTAATAAACCAACAGAAATTAGTTGAAGACGTTGAATACATTGAGTTTATTGAAACTTTTTGCCACAAAATAATCTAGTACATAAACTCTACGCTTACCTTCTCTCGAAAGTCTCTAGCATGATTGTACATCTCTTGTTGTCCAGACATGTTTGAAACTGCTTGATTTTAGTCAGGAGATCTATTCTTTAATACGATGTACGGTTGTACTCAAGTGGTTGTCCACTAAAACAATTAACAATGTTTGATTGACGCTAGAAAACATACACGACAAGTAGGTACGTTTATAAACAAGATGGCCGCTAGCCCTGGGTACGAGGTTGGCTAAAAGCTGTGTTATTACAGAGTACACTATTACAATCATTTGCAACATACTTTTCACCAAAATGTTTGGTTTTCCTGGAAGAACCGGAAGTGAAAACAAATCGGTAAAGCTTACGACAGTTTCCGATCTATAATTTAAAAATTTACAATTCAACGATTTCTTAATTCGTTCACCCTGTTGTTTTAAAAAACTTTTTGGTGAAACTTAATGGCAAATTACTGTAAAGTCCAAAGTCGAAAAAACATCTAAATATATAACTTCTGAAACTTCTGAGAATCTGTTGATTTCCGATATTTTCCGAGCCCTTCCCGACTGGACGTTTCGAGTTTCGACGTACCTTCCGACCACACGTGTCTCATTCGAGATGACGTCATTGTTGGCTGACTAGGCAAACTGAGTGTAGTGGAACTGTATTCATTCACCTTGTTTTGTATTTGTTAATCGAGTCATAATGGACGTTGATACTGAACTAGATCAAGATCTCTTGTCAAAGTTTAGTTCTTTAGGTACAACAGATCGTGAAGTTTTAATCAATGAATTACAAAGACTTCTTGATTTTCAATTAAACCAAGCCGGGTGTATTTTCTTTCTGGATATGTCCAACTGGTATGATGAGGCTAATAGTTACTTGATTTTATATAACGTTTAAAAGTAAACGTTAAAATATTCTAAACACCTGTCTGTGTGCAGTGTTTGGTAATTCGTCGTATTAAAGTGGGGTTTTTTTGTGTGCTTTTTTTTGTAGGAATTTACAGGTATTAAAGCTGAAGTACTGTAGTTTGATGTAATATATTTATGAAATATGCTAACTAAAACAGTATACGTTTTATGTAGTACATACAGAGAGCTGTTGAGCGTTGTGGGAATGTTGTATCTTTGGACAGGTTCTTGCACTGAATATATTTTAAATTAGATAGAATAGCTGTTATTAAACTAGTTTAATACATTACAATCATGTATAGTATATATGCATATATATACAAATGGAGGTAGAATGACTCAACAAATTTGACTAGGCATATTTATTACTATTTAGTTTCATACCACGAGATGTGGCACTCTTCAGATAAAACGGCCTAATACCTGACAGCTAAAACTTACAATATTTTGTACAAACAGATGTAAGTTTTAGCTGTCAGGCATTAGGCTGTTTTATCTGAAGAGTACCACATCTCGTGGTACGAAACTAAATAGTAATAAATATGCTTAGTCAAATTTGTTGAGTCACTCTACCTCCATTTGTGTAATATGCTCTGGGTATCCATTGAGCACTCTGCCAAATGTTATTACAACCTACTCAACCTATCTATATATAATTGAAATATAGTAACTTAGGTTAGATATACACTGCCAAAACAGAGAACGTAGGAATCTAACGTTTCAAGCGAAGGCCCTTCATCAGAGAGAAACGTGACGAAGGGCCTTCTCTCGAAACGTTCGATTCCTACGTTCTCAGTGTTTCAGCAGTATATCTAACCTAAGTTACTATATTTCGATTGTTGTTTCTACACTGCCTACGCAGCACGCTACTTTTATTTCACTATCTATATATATATATATATATACTATAAGTGGGCTTACCTCAAATGTCGATGGTCGCTACTGTCAGTTTCACGCTGGGCGATTTGAGGTAAGCCCACTTATAGTATATTCGCTCTTTGACTATCTTTACAGTATTGAGCACTTTTTGACATTTCGCGAACAACACTTTGTTTGTTTGAATATATATATATATATATATATATAGTTCAATCTACAGACACGGTGTTTCGCTGTACAACAGCTCATCAGTGTAGCTTGGAACAATCTGAATAAATTTCATCAATTACTTATACACATGCGATCGTCGGTGACAACCGCATGTGGGACAGCATCGGTGAAGTACATTCAGATAGCGTGAAGTGCGCATGGGCCCAGAGTGCTGAAACTTCCACAAGGGTAGTGAGCGTTGCATATATATATATATATATATGCAACATATATATATAGTAATTTATATAGTATAAGCGTTTTAATCTTGTTGACAAAATATATATTCAAGCTATATATGCATAACCCAATAATGTTTAAGAAATGTAAAATGGCTGTCCATGTTTATATTATTTAGCCTGATGCAAACATGAGAGTGAGTTGTATAGTTGAACTGTAGGTGAGGGTTTACATATAATTACTTTCAAATTTTCCCAAACTCAGTCAGCTGTGTGCATCAGGTTATACAATTTATACATTTTATAAACACAAGGGAATCGATTTATTTTATGAAATAAGGCTATGAAATGTGCTGTGACATCACAACTGTGTTTGCATAGCCTGATATAAACATGGTAAATGATCAATCACAGTGTAAAGCCCGGTATACACTAGAGAAAATTTCCGAAACAGGTTACCAAAACACAGTTTGAGAAACAAAAGTTTCCAGTGTATGTTGAAAAGTTTCCAAAACTTTGTTTCAGAAATTAAGTTTCCCTGATTAGAACACTGTTCTATTTTCTGAAACAAGTTTTGGAAACTTTTTCGAAAATATGTATTGGAAACTTGTTTCAGTGTATGCCCGGCTTAAGACACAACCCTGACTCACCAGGGAAAAGCATATAAATGCAGGTAACATATGTGGTTTAGATATGTTGGATGAGTGTGTGTGAGGGGAGGGGGGATATAGGATGTAGAAAAAAGAGTATCCACATAGTCGAAATTAAATCTGGAAAATATTCATCACTTCCATAACAATTTGAGTCCCAGGTAACGCAGCAACCAAATTAGTGCCCCCAAATTGCATTAAATATCCTTTGAGACTTGAGCATTCACTGAAATTTTTCTAGGAAAGCATATCCCTCTGTTTCTCTGTTTTTTAAAAAGTGCTTATGTAAGCCCAAATATGATATATCACTGCATATTATGGATTCTATTTAATGTGTATAGTTGAATGCCAAAATATTTGATTTGATTTGAACTTTTATTTGTTGTTATATTGAGGTTTGTATTTCCAAAATGGTAATGAGGATGATGTCTATGTATAGGCATAATTTGCATACGCAGTGTTCTGTTACATGAGAAATATTATCCAATTCACATGTTAATGGAATACTTGAATAGTATATTCTGTATTTTATCATTTTTTCCCATTAAAATCGTCAAGCGGTTTAAAATTTAAAAAAACACACAAATGCCTACATTGATGTCATCCTCATTACCATTTTGGAAATACAAACCTCAATTATATAACAACAAATAGAAGTTCAAGTCAGAAAATATTTTGGCATTCAACTATTCACTTTATATAGAAATTCCATATTCAGTAATACCGTGATCGCCTCGGATTCTTTTGTTCTCCGAGGGAATGTAAACCTCGTATTTCCTCATTGCTCATGCAAGAGGGAAATTTTTCCTTTGTCTTCTAATTTTCCCGTGCATGTCGATGAGGGAAAATTAGAAGACAAAGAAATCCTTTGTCTTCTTCTAAATTTTCCGCTTGCATATATTTTCCCTCATCAACATGCACGGGAAAATTAGATGCAACTTCTTTGATCAACCGTGTAAATTTCCTGTCGGTAAGATTCTCAAAGTTTTCCTCGGCGATCGTAGTATTACAAACTAATAACATGACTTTTCGGGAAATTAGGGATTAAATTTCCCCTTTGCCTCGGGAAGATTTGTAAAAGTCCTCTGCCAATTTCACAAACCTTCCCTCGGCTACGGGAAATTTAATCGCTAATTTCCCTCAAAGTCATGTTATTACTTATAATAATATCCTATTTGAGTTTATTATAGGCAGTTTAAAAAGAAAAAGTGTATATTTTATTTTTAGTTTAAATTTTTAGTCTAAATGTGATTGAATACGAATTGATTTAGGCAGCCATTGGAGCCTATTATGATTTTAACAGTGCTCAATCAGAAAAGCTTCCTAGCATGGAATTTATTCAAGATATAACAATTGGAGAAGGTGAAGCCGTCCCTCCACAAACGTCATTCGTGAAAACATGGAGATTAAAAAATAATGGTACGCTATCAATGTTACTGTAGACTTTTGCCGAGTGAAAATTGCTAGTTTCTTTTTTATATTACTGTCGTGGCAATATAGAAGCGTTCCTAAAATATTTTTTCAATTCATTTACTATGTTTGACCAATTCATTTGATGAAAATGTTTTGCTAACTTCCTGTTTTGAATTTGATTGGTTTCTAGTTTTTAAACAACCAATAAGAAACAGGATTATGTGCCAAACACCAATCAAATTCAAAACAGGATTCAAAACAGGAAGTTGTCAACGAACCTTCTCAAATGAATTCTTCAACTTGACGAATATATTGCAACAATATTTTACGGAATGCTTCTATTGCCACGACAGTAATAGCTTCCTATGGCACGAAAATTAAGTCTGTCTTATTTGAAAGAACACTTAAAATGACAAAGCAATATATTTTGCAGTTTTTTGTTTCCTTGCTTCGTTGTGGAGATATTTCATTTTTTTTCATAACTATGTAATTATGTCACATGTTGTGACGCACATGCGCATCGGGACTTATCGGAGGTTATATATCTTTGTTATTATCAAACGAAAATACGAAATCACTTGAAATTCTACAAGTTTGGTGTTGTGGAAAGAACACACGCACACGCTTCCTTCGAATTAAGTTTTGTTTGATAATAGCAAAGATATAAACACTTACGATAAGTCATTATGCACGTTTATTATGTGGCTGGGCTTGTTTTCGGGTCATTACGCCAAACGGCGCACGCTGATTGGTTGCTGAGAGGTCCGGAAAAAGCCGTAATGCCCTCTCGGCAATGTGAGAGGGCTTTACGTCCTTTTTAATGACCTGCAAGTTTTGGCGGGAAAATTACTGAGTTGATTTGAATGAAAATAAAAGCGAATTAGATATATTCGTTGGAAAATTTTGAACAATAATACGTCCTGAAACATCATTGTTTCTTTTAATAAAAACTTCTTATTTAAAAGCGCGAAAAATAAAAGCCTAACAGTGTAAACATGAAGCGAAACGAACAAGCTCAAAAGTAAGAACTAAGGTGAACAGCGACACCTAATCAAGACAAACGTAAAACTAAAAACAGATAAGAAAACAAACCAAAAGCCATATAATAAAAGGCTTATTAACCTCGTTTTCTCGGTCTGTACGGGAAAGTATTTGCCCTCGGTTTCTCTCGCACAAACCTCGCTCCTTCGTCGCTCGGTCTGTACGAAAACCTCAGGCAAATACTTTCCCGTACAGACCTCGCACTCGGTTAATAAGCCTTTATTATTATCAAACGAAAATACGAAATCACTTGAAATTCTACAAGTTTGGTGTTGTGGAAAGAACACACGCACACGCTTCCTTCGAATTAAGTTTTGTTTGATAATAGCAAAGACATAAACACTTTAATGCACGTGTACCTCTTTCTACTCTGTCTAACGCCAGACGATTTTATTCGTCAAGGGGAGAAGTCTCGGAAAGCCTTGCGTGAAAGGGTTAAACAAACTAAAATATCTTAAAAACGAAGCAGGGAAACGAAAAACTGCAAAAGATGTTACTTTGTCATTTTAAAGGTCAACTAAATATTTTCAAGTTATATTTTCTTCTGAAAGGATGTCATTTAACTTTAAGTTAGCAAAAGTAAAGAAAAATATGAATTTCGAGGTAAAGAAAATAATTTATCAGCGAAGCCTTCTTAGGTCCTCTTGAAGCATGACCGGGTATGATATCACAAGGTACTAGTACCAGTCTTTATTTTGACGCGGTCGTCGTTCACACGAGTTCCGCAAAAGGAGCAAAAACTCAAACTTAGACAGTTCATAAAAGTGGAACCGAGTGACTGGTTGCAATTATTTCTTCGGTTTTAGATTGAACTTTTCCGACTTCAACGGAAAATAGAATAACCTAGAAACATATAGTTGCCCTTTAATTAGTGTTCTTTCAAATAAGACAAACTTAATTTTCGTGTCATAGCCACTTTAACTTTTGAGCCATGTAGAGTAACGTTAGACTATATCTGAATTCGACAATCGAAATATAGTAAGGTTAGATATACTGCCGAAACAGAGAACGTAGGAGTCTATTGTTTCGAGCGAAGGCCCTTCGTCAGAGAGAAACCTTAGACTCCTACGTTCTCTGTTTCGGCAGTATATCTAACCTTACTATATTTCGATTGTTGTTTCAACACTGCCTACGCAGCACGCTACTTTTATTTCTATATCTGAATTCGTTTTGTTAAAATGGTTCGTTATAGGTACTGAAAGATGGCCGCATGGGGTTTTCTTAAAATTCACACACGGTGATCAGTTAGGTCCGCTGACAATGATTCTCGTTGAAGCTTTGCAGCCCATGAATTCAACTGATGTTAGTATTCAAATGATTTCACCAGCAAAGAATGGAATATACCAGGGGCAATGGAGAATGTGTACACCGACTGGACAATATTTTGGCGGTGAGTACGACCACGATTCTGTGGAGTATGACTAAAGGCGAACTTCTCCGAGCGAGATCTTAAGACGTAGCGCATGCCTCCCCAGAAAGCTTTAATTTCATAAGTCCTACAAATGCATTTTTGGCCACGCATGCACGTAGCGTTATGTCAGTAGCGTGGATGTTTATCACGGATTTCGTCTCGTCAAGGCCCGGACGCGTTTAATACGGGTTTTTCGTGGCGGTCGAGAAGCATAAAGTGATGTCAGCCTCGTACACTGAACGCCGTTGCGTGACAACGAACACAAACGTGAAACTTGTCTCGCTTCCTTTGGTTCACAAACCATTGCAGTTTTCACGAAAAAAATTCCACCGTGTAACACGTAGCGTCTTTAAACCTATAGACGCATGTACGCAGTGTGTACCTATGTTTCCAAATTAAAACTAAACTAATCTTATTTATAAGGATAAAGGATGAAGGACTGGGGGCTAATCATCCTTACTTGCAGCCAGAGGCTGAATTGCGAAGGACGCAGATCAACGTGGCCGTGTCGAGGCATATCAAAGGCGCTCCAAGCAGCCGCCAACGACACAGTTCAGACCACGGATCACAGCTAAGATGTTGGGTGTTGATTTTATGGAGGGAGGAAAACTGGAGAACCCGGCGAAAAACCCTCGAAGCACTGGAGAGATCAACTACAACTCTACTCACATGAGTCCAAGCCCGACAACGGAGTCATTCCCGAGCGGTCACCCATCCAAGTACTAACCCCGTCTAACCGGGCTTAACTTTTTGGTGAGAGGCAGCGCGCTAACAGCACACGCCATCCGTGCTCCCCAGATATACTGGATATCTCGATCAGTTATATCTAACTGTTCTCCCTAGAGGTCCAGTAAGGGCCATCCCTCATTGGTCTAGTGTTACTTTCAAGAGGAAACCGGAATAGTGGCCAGTGGGAATACCCGGGGGAAACCTGTGGTGTTTGGTAGAGTCAAACTGGAAGCACTCTTCTCAAATGCGGCCAAGGTGAAATTTTTATCAGATAACTAAACTGACCAGATAACTGAACTAACCACTGTGCCACCAACACCCCCAATACGTTCTCTCTACTTTTACTCTAGATATCATTTGGGTTATTATTGGCGTAAACGAGAATGGTTTATTGGGAGTAACGCAGCAATTATCCGAACTTGGACACGAGTCAGGGTTGTCACCAGCCAAGGCAGCGGACCATAAAACTGCAGAGGGAAATCCTTTTGGCTACACAGCTCTTCCTCCAGTACCTTTTAATAGTCCAGTAAGAACAGGAGAATACCCTCTTAGAACTGTAACAAAGCCGCCTCTTTTACATATACCAGAGGTAGGTGTTTCCCCAGTGCTGCCAGGAATTTTTTTGCAAAAGTTGTTCGCAGGAAATTTTTTGTATCTTGCAGGAAATATTTGTCATTTTTTTTTATCCAAGTCAAAGTTTAAAGATATAAATTTCCTATTCTTCAAAAAATCGAAAAGCGTCACGGTCACACAATCACACAATTTTGATGGGCATCACTTTTGATCGAATATCAAGTTTCATATTCGATGACTCATCTTTCTATATTCTTGCCAAACCCAGCGGCGATTTGTAGACAATTCGAAAGTGTTTTGAAGGTTAATTACATGACCTAAACCTGTCTTCGTATATCCTTGCGCAAATGACGCAACGATTTGTTCTAGAAAACAATGAAATATTTGTCATTTCAGTATAGTGTGGCTGTTGCAGGCTGCAGCTGTCATTGTGCATTTGCAAGAATGCAAGCTGCTTTTATCTTATTCAACTGTTTCAGCATTTCGATTTTTGACGCTAGTATACTTGTATTACGTAGTATTCAATTGAAAAAGTTCGCTATTTCAAAGTATGTATAGATACCACATTCAGATAAATTATGGTTTTGAGATACAAACTTGCAAGTCTGATGGTATCACAATTTATAAAATTGAAAAATTCTATCGGGCAGGAAATCGTTAATTTAATTTAGCAGGAAATATTTATTTTTGGATTTTGCTGCCAGGAAGAAAAATGCTTTATCTAGGACTGTGTTTCCCACTGATTTCCAAAAGAAGACTGGATGGGAGGCTTTTCTAAAATATGTCGTCAAGTTTTAGTGAGTCTCAAGATTTTAGCAATCTTTTCGATACCCTAGCCACAACATAAACCTTAACCCTAATCAGAAATCTGGTTTACCCCCTAGCTTTTTGGAAAAACATATTTGACGACATATTTTGGAAAAGCCGCGAAAGGATTGGACCCAGTGAACTCTATATAAAGACTGGAACGATACCTCCATAAGGTCGGCCCTATGATTGGATGAAGCCAAACTTCCGGCTGCTGGGGGCAACACATGAACGTCTGACCAACGTCCAAGGAGCGGTAGAAAACAGGCAATGGCCCAGCGAGAATTTTTTATTTTTTTGTAGTTGAACTTCATTTGAATTGATATAACGAAGCTAGTATGTATTAGAATCATTGTCCTTTCTGTCTGAGGTATGTTTGCTGGCAAAAATAGATTGAAGCAGGAAATATATTGTCAAACGAAAGCAAAATTTTGCTTGGATTGATGGAAACTCCTGACGAAAATTCAGGTTATATTTAGTATTTATTCGTCTTTCTTTTATGAATTCTTGCAACCCTATCAAGCTGTGCCTTTGCTCTTATGAATAGTCTCCTCATACCTTTTGAATCTTGTAAGACCACATATATTTTGATCTTTGATGCCTTTAAAACACTGTCGGTTCGTATTTCTGTGTTTTGTTCGATTTTTTGACTGTTCAGAAAATTTAATATTTATGGTTTTTATTGATCATGTCAACATCCATATGCTCGACAGATTATAGCCACTAGATTTCAGTAGGCCTTAGCCCTGATTAATGCTATCTTTATTTGATTCAAGATAGTTTATAGTCTTTTTTCTGGACTTTTGATACCTCAACTGACTCAACACTTGGGAGCTGCCCTACAAAAAATCAAGAGATCCGCGCGGTTTCGGACTCAAAATGTGTTTTTTTGTCAAATATTCAAGCTACGTTTTTGCTGCTAAAAGCCTTTAGAAGAAGTATATATTACTGTAGCATGTTTGCATTTCTTTGTAATTGGTTCATAACAAAATATAACTTAAAAAATAAAGATTTTCTTGCATATAAAGAGGACTGGGGCCGCCCTGCATGTCAGCCTCCATGACGGCTTCAAAATTTGGTTTGTAGGTATCGTTCCAGTCCTTATATAGAGTTCACTGATTGGACCAGTCCCTTTGAGTGATCCCTTTTAGCCGAAACCCTAGAATTCTCGCAAAGCATTCTGGTAGTTGTAGTCACCCAACGCCATCTCACGTCATCGTGCAAATGGCCTATTGCCTGATCGGCGCCATTAGTAAGGGACCAAATCCGGAGTCATTTCGCGAGCTTCATTTTCTGACTCTGGCGAACAATGAATTACTCGATCTAGTCTTCTTTTAGAGATCAATAGTATTGCTGTGTACACCTTTCAAACTCGTTAATTATTCATGAGCGAATCATCTAATCAGTGATTAATTGCACAACGTAAGAGGGAAGATATTTAGATATACTCCAAAATATTAATCATATACTCCAAAGAGTCTTGACACTTTGAGGCCTGGACCTCTCCCTGTGCTGAAAAAATCGTCTGGCGTTAGCCAGAATAAAATACTAAAGACTCGTCTTCAGGCTTCAAAGTGTTAAAGAGATAGGTTTTAACACTTTAATTGAGGCCTGGACCTCTCCCTGTGCTGAATAAAATCGTCTGGCGTTAGCCGGAATAAAATAATCTGGCGTTAGCCAGAATAAAATACTAAAGACTCGTCGTCAGGCTTCAAAGTGTTAAAGTTTCCTTTATTTTGTCATTTTCAGGAGGATACGGCTCCAAGTCTACGGAAAGAAGATGGTTTATAATAATTAAATGTCCATACATGATGACGTCAAACGTCAAATGACCTACACGTTCCCCACCAGGCCACGAAATGAAGATACGCTCGCACGCTGCGAGTAACCTGGCCGATTTAGCATCCTGGTGTATGCGATTGAGTCAGAAGAAAGACACTTGGAACGTAGACTCCCTCTGTAGAAACCGAGAAGTTAAAATAACCAATTTTAATGGTTGGACCAAACAAATATTTTGGTCAAAATAATTCCTGCCATTATAAACTAGTCAAATGAACGAGACAGCCAGTTGGTTATTTTAACCATTCAGTTTCTACAGTGTAGAAATATGAATATAATGATTAACAACTAAACTTTTGATTACCATCGTCGCTATAGTAAGCTCATGTGTGGTTGACATGATGCTGCAATAAACATTGGAACCTTCTTTCATGCTGAGTCAGCGTAGTTAAGCATGACGTCATCCTATCGATCACGTGTCTAGAGCTTACGATAAAGGTCACGTGGTTTTTATGCCAATAGCGAGGTTCAGATCACACTTCCACTACCGCTACCGTAAATATAATTAAGCATGTCAAATATTGTTTTTACGTTCAGTAAAGGGCGCAGGTCTCAAACCTAGTGCAAAAAGAAAGCGTTTTACGATACTAGGATTAAAGTGCTTATATCACTTGTGGGGTTTTAACGTATTTGAATAGAGCAAAAAAAGTTAGTTAATAAGTTATTTTGCTGTTTTTGATTTAATCAAATAGTTCCTGAGTCCTGACATATTGGCTTCTGAACATGCCAATTTTCAAAAATTTCCGTCGTTCATTTTAACACCTTGGGGGCCTGGGACTCAGGAACGAGTCAATTCAAAACAACTACGTTTCGGCTTATTGATTCACAAAAACACATATACGTGACTGAAAAATCGAAATGTCGAGCTCGCACCCGTTTTCCAGTACGCACATTGATTCCAACTAAGAAGACGGTCGTCTTAGGTTCCTGAGTCCCAGGCCCTCGTGCTTAAACATTAACGACGGAAATTTTTGGCGAAAGGCCCAAATTGGCATGTTTAAAGGCCTATATCTCGGAAACTATTAAACTAAATCAAAAACGGCAAAACAACTTATTAACTAACTTTTTTTTATCTATTTAAATATGTTAAAAGCCCACAAGTGATATAAGCACTTTAAAACCAACTACGACTACAGAACGAAAAAATGAACATTCACACCAGCTTAACCAGATTTACGGTAGCAGTAGCGGTAGTGGAAGTGTGATCTGAACCTCGCTATTAGCGAATAGGAGACGAGCTATTTAAATTTTAGAGATGAATTACATTTTTAACGCGTGTAGTGTAATATAAGCATTAATAATTATAAATATAATATCTCAGATAACAATATTTAAGAGACTTGTCATTCTATTCAAGAAGGGCAGGGGGGGGGAAACGACGAGAAAAGACGAGTGAACTTTTCAAATACGCGAGTGCTGTCTGTCGAGGGTGGGGTGGGGTGGGGTGGGCGGGAGGTAGCAATGGGAACAGAAGTCGAATCTAGATATGGACAGGAAACGTGTCGGCGATATCGGACTCTCTAGTCTTATGTATTTTAGACGATTTCTGTCAAAAATAGAGAGTGTGTTACGTGAGATATGTTCATTACATTGAATAAACAAACCAACCAATATACAAAACTACATTTATTTGGAAGTACTACAGCGAAAACTACATCTAAAAGTATCAAAAATTGTGCAAAAGAGCCGTCACAAACTCAACACTAAAGCTTCAGTGTACATTTGATGTAGAGAGAGTGTTCTATGAAATATGTTTCATTACAATGAATAAACAAACAAATTAACAAAACTACATTTATTTGGAAGTACTACAGCGAAAACTACATCTAAAAGTATCAAAAATTGTGCAAAAGAGCCGTCATAAACTCAACACTAATGCTTCAGTGTACATCTGATGTAGAGAGAGTGTTCTATGAAATATGTTTCATTACATTGAATAAACAAACAAAGAAAGAAGCAAAACTACATTTATTTGGAAGTACTACAGCGAAAAATACATCTAAAAGTATCAAAAATTGTACAAAAGCGCCGTCACAAACTCAACACTAATGTTCTAGTGTACATCTGATGTAGAAAGAGTGTTATATGAAATATGTTTCATTATATTGAATAAACAAGCGAATATACGCAAGGCTACATTTATTCGGAAGTACTAACAGCGAAAAATACATTTGCAAGAATCAAAAATTGTACAAAAGAGCCGTCACAAGACCCAACACTGGGGCTCCGGTGTACATCTGATGTAGAAAGAGTGTTTTATGGAATATGTTTCATTACATTGAATAAACAAACAAATTAACAAAACTACATTTATTTGGAAGTACTACAGCGAAAACTACATCTAAAAGTATCAAAAATTGTGCAAAAGAGCCGTCACAAACTCAACACTAATGCTCTAGTGTACATCTGATGTAGAGAGAGTGTTCTATGAAATATGTTTCATTACATTGAATAAACAAGCGAATATAAGCAAGGCTACATTTATGCGGAAGTATTACAGCGAAAAATACATTTGCAAGAATCAAAAATTGTACAAAAGAGCCGTCACAAGACCCAACACTAGAGCTCCGGTGTACATTTGATGTGTTTTAGGGGATACATTACAGAGATTACCGGAGCAGCATAATACACGGCAAGATTTGATATTAGGATCCTGCGTCTTTAAATTTTCACAGAACTGTTCTCCTTGAGAGCACCGCTGCGATGTTGTGCACGAGGTAGCAGAGACTGTACGTCCATTCTCACCGCTCAAGATTGCTTTTCCACATCGGTCTTCAGTTGGTAAACACGTGACTTTATTATCTGTGCAGCCTTGTGTTGGATCGAGGCATTCAAAGCAGCGGAGTGAAGCTATGACAAGTATAGATCATACGGAATTTTGTTAGTTCTTACTGCTGCCGTAAGTTTTTAATACCCGGATTGGAAAACGCTTGCGTATAGGATAAGGGGTATAAGCTATGCAGTAAACACACTATAATGGGTCAGGTTAGAGTATTAGCTAGGCAGTAAACACGCTAGTGCGGCAGGTTAGTGTATAAGCTAAGCAGTAAACACGCTAGTGGGTCAGGTTAATGTATAAGCTAGGCGGTAAACACGCTAGTGGGTCAGGTTAGTGTATAAGCTAAGCAACACACTAGTGGGTCAGGTTAGTGAATAAGATAGACAGTAAACACACTAGTGGGTCAGGTTAGTGTATAAGCTAGGCAGTAAACATGCTAGTGGGTCAGGTTATAGTGTATAAGCTATGCAGTAAACACACTAGTGGGTCAGGTTAGTGTATAAGCTAGGCAGTAAACATGCTAGTGGGTCAGGTTGGTGTATAAGCTAGGCAGTAAACACACTAGTGGGTCAGGTTTGTTTATAAGCTAGGCAGTAAACTTGCTAGTGGGTCAGGTTTGTGTATAAGCTGGGCAGTAAACACACTAGTGGGTCAGGTTTGTGTATAAGCTAGGCAGTAAACACACTAGTGGGTCAGGTTATACACCAATCTTATACACCAACCTCAGTGACCCACTAGTGTGTTTAATGCCTAGCTTATTCACTAACCTGACCCACTAGTGTGTTTACTGCTCAGCTTATACACTAACCTGACCCACTAGTGTGTTTACTGCCTAGCCGCTTATACACTAACCTGACCCACTAGCGTGTTTACTGCCTAACTTATAAACTAACCTAACCCACTAGTGTGTTTACTGCCTAGCTTATAAACTAACCTAACCGACTAGTGTGTTTACTACCTATAGCTTATAAACTAACCGGACCCACTAGTGTGTTTACAGCCTAGCTTATGAACTAACCTGACCCAGGCGGTAAACACAGCTAGCGCTAGGTCCGGTGGCGGATGTAATGTAATTGCTGTCTAGTTTATATAGTATCGTCAGAGAGCTACTTTGTCGATTATGTGACAAGCATTACCTGGTCGCGTTGGACTACTTTCCATTGGGTTAAAAGTAAAACCAACGTTACAGTAATTGCTAGAGCAGCAATTTATGTTACAGCTGTTGACAGTTGGATTGGTCCTCCGTATTTCTGCGCATGCGTTGTCTTTTGCATTCTGAGAGCAACTCTGTGACGATTTAGTCAAGCAGGAGTTTAAGACAGAAGACTTTCCAACTCTGGTTTGTGTGACTAATGTAACGCACTGATATGCTGTTCTACATATTCCTGTACGGCAACTTGTTCCACCAGCAGAGCAATCATAACATACCAGAGCTTTGGTATCTAAAAGATAGAATATTATTCTTGTTGTTTTATGATATTACCTCCGCCAGGAGATTATGCTTTCACCTCTGTCTGTCTGTCTGTCTGTCTGTCTGTCTGTCTGTCTGTCTGTCTGTCTGTCTGTCTGTCTGTCTGTCTGTCTGTCTGTCTGTCTGACGAAGGTATACAGTCTCTGAGTGCCCACTTGTTATTGCTGTTTTTGTTGTTGTTGTTGTTGTTGTTGTTGTTGTTGTTGTTGTTGTTGTTATTTTTATTATTATTATTATTTTACCTGGCTTTGTTGCTAAACTTGTTGTTACTGGTGTTTGTCTGGTCCTAATTTTCCCGCCGTTGCAGTGATTACCCAAGCAGCATAAAATATAACAATCAAAAATAGCAGGAGTATTTTTCTTGGCCTCTACACATAATCTTTCCGCTAATTTGCAAGTCACAATTGTCGTACATCCAGCAGTTATCTTAGGTATCCCAAATATATAGTCGATAGTTTTATGACAAGTGTCGTATGCTTCCTGAATGCAGGTCGTTGACACTTGATTAACGCATTCCGTTCCATCGGCAGCGCAAGAATAGCATTCAAGTGATTGAGAACCTAAGATATAGACAGAATAGAGGAATTCGTTATCGATTCTTAACATAAGAATAATAATAATATATAGTATAAGATTACGAGCTCAATACTTTGCATGGGGTAATATATATAGTTGTTGTTGTTGTTGTTGTCGTTGTCGTTGTCGTTGTTGTTGTGGATGCTTTTGTTGTTATTACTGTTGAGTGTTGTTGAAGTTGTTGGGTGTTGCTGCTGCTACTGTTGTTGAGAACTAGTATTGTTAATGTTGTGGTTGTTGTGATAGTTGTTGTTTGTTGTTGTTGTTGTTATTGTTGTTATTGTTGTTGTTGTTCTAGATGTTGGTGTTGTGCATGGATGCTATTTTGTTATTATTGTTGAATGTTGTTGAAGTTGTTGGATGTTGCTGTTGCTGCTGTTGTTGAGTACTAGTATTGTTAGTGTTGTGGTTGTTGTCATAGTAGTTGTTGTTGTTTGTTGTTGTGGATCTTGTTGTTGTTCTAGATGTTGCTGTTGTTGTGGATCTTGTTGTTGTTCTAGATGTTGCTGTTGTTGTGGATCTTGTTATTGTTCTAGAGGTTGCTGTTATTGTGAATCTTGTTGTTCTAGATGTTGCTGTTGTTGTGGATCTTGTTGTTGTTCTAGATGTTGCTGTTGTTAATTGTGGATCTTGTTGTTGTTCTAGATGTTGCTGTTGTGAATCTTGTTATTGTTCTAGAGGTTGCTGTTGTTGTGAATCTTGTTGTTGTTCTAGATGTTGCTGTTGTTGTGAATCTTGTTGTTGTTCTAGATGCTGCTGTTGTTGTGAATCTTGTTGTTGTTCTAGATGTTGCTGTTGTTGTGGATCTTGTTGTTGTTCTAGATGTTGCTGTTGTTGTGAATCTTGTTGTTGTTCTAGATGTTGCTGTTGTTGTGGATCTTGTTGTTGTTCTAGATGTTGCTGTTGTTGTGGTCTTGTTGTTGTTCTAGATGTTGCTGTTGTTGTGAATCTTGTTATTGTTCTAGATGTTGGTGTTGTTGTGGATCTTGTTGTTGTTCTAGATGTTGCTGTTGTTGTGAATCTTGTTGTTGTTCTAGATGTTGCTGTTGTTGTGGATCTTGTTGTTGTTCTAGATGTTGCTGTTGTTGTGAATCTTGTTATTGTTCTAGATGTTGCTGTTGTTGTGGATCTTGTTGTTCTAGATGTTGCTGTTGCTGTGAATCTTGTTGTTGTTTATTGTCGATGTGGATCTTGTGGTTGCTGTTGTTATTAGATGTTGTTGTGGATGTTGTTGTTCTTCTTCAGTACCGCGATCGTCGTTTACGTTATATTTTGGGAAAATTCATAAGCAGCAAATTACCTGGGACATGTAAGACGAGGATAAATGACGTCAGGAGTAAAAACTGCTTCATTTTCACTTGTAAAATCCAACAATATATCTACTTGACTAAATATATTTAAAAATGAGCAATGATAAGCAACATCAGTAATAGATAGTAAATCCATCTATAGCTTCTAAATTATATAAAAAGCTATATACGCCTTTACAACGTGTATCACACAGATTCGGTAAAAATAATTTTCCATACATGAATAAATGAATGAATGAATGAATGAATGAATGAATGAATGAATGAATGAATAAATGAATGAATGAATGAATGAATGAATGAATGAATGAATGAATGAACGAATAACTTTATTTAAGTGTCAATGTATTTAGCTATATACTACAGCTAATTGGGGACACTATTTATAAGTTTTAGACTAAAATAGGATTTATACTACTAGATCAAAATTTCTCTATTTTTACAATAATTTACCTATTAAAACTATTAAGAATATTTCTTAAAATACACCTATATACAATAGGATAAATAAAAAAATAAATAGACCAATATAAAAATTAAGTTGAACATAAAATACAATTTCTGTAGATTATCGAGTATGCTTTCTAAGTCCTGTTTTCTAATATTCCTTTTAAAAGATTCTAAGCTAGGTTTCTCTTTATCTTCTTTGGTTAATTTAGACCATATATAAGGGCCATAATATCTTAAAGAATGTTTACCGTATTTTACTGTACTGTATCGCGGTATGTTAAAATCTGCATTTCGCAGTTTGTAATGATTAATATTTTTTATGAAGATTTCATTTAAGTGAACAGGACTTAAATTGTTCTTAATTTTGTACATTAATATTGCTGTATCTTGAAGTCTTCTATTAATTAAACTTGGGAGATTAGCACGATTGAGTGTGAACGTATTTGGGTTATCATTCTAGGAATCAGTCCTCCGCTTTGATACTCGGATTTTATCTGGTTCGTGAACATCGGCACGCATTAATTATACTTCGCTAGATCGGCAATGTGCGATTAATTGGCAAAGAGATATTTTTGTAGAATAAAACATATTCCGAAGAATAATGCCATCCTGAAAACTCAAGATATGAGTCAAACAAGTGGAACTATAGTGAAAATTGTAATATTTCGACTTTATTTCATCAGACAAGTGAAAATACAAAACCATGCCAGGTCTATATATACAAGTCAAAAGTTCGATGACATCATCGGCAACGAAAGAAAAGAAAACCTATCACTAATTACACGAGTTAGAAAACCTAACACTATTTGCCGAAGTAGGGGCGCTATAATTGCTTTTATCAGGTTTCATAACAGGACGAGAAATAAAATATTATTACATAGAAGATAACTGACTAGAAAAATACGAAAATTTTAAAGTTTTTGCACTACCTTATTTACCAAAAGCTAAATAATTCTCATGCCATTAACTCGTTCTTGTCCGAGGGCTTCCCCAGAGATGAATAAAATCGTCTGCAGTTAGCCAGAATAAAATACTAAAGACCAATTCGGACAGGAAAGAGTTAAACGTTGTTTTTCTTCCAGGTTGACCCGTGTCACGAAATTCTTTCCTCGGCCGCAAAAGGAGATTTGAATTAACGTTTAGATTTGTTTACGTCTAAACTAAACCAATTCTTCTTTGTAAATTTAGTTTATGCGAGTTTTAAAACCACAGTGAGATCCTAACAATCGCGTGAGCCAAGTTAACCGGGCTAGCCGGGCTCATGTAATCAGCACCTCAATGTAGACAAAATGATTTTTTGTTCAGACTATAGTATAATCAGTCTAAGAGTCCTGTGACTCTTATATATCTCTTGAGTATCAGTGAGGATCGGATGACCTCCTCTGAGGCTATTATTAAATAGGTGCAATGGGGGAAAAAATGTAAACAATCTCTCAATTTTTAAACTAGTGCAACATTATCTGTCAGTGACAAAAATTTCGAATTCAGAAATATTTTTCTTCCAGGCGAAAAACGAGTTTTTTCCTTCAAGAGGCGAGACTAATTATTCAACACGGAAACCTTCCAGACGCTTTTTCTCCGCTCAATTTTTCGCCAAGATTTGTGTTTTTCAACAGTTAGAACTTCGCAGCGTTTCAATATTTTTCGCTGAAACTTTTGGCAGTTACTATAATAAGTTCATACTCTTCTACAAAACTGTGTCGGCGATTTTTTATTAGTTGCATAATTTTGATTTTATCGCGTTTTGAATTAGCAAGTTATGAAATATATTGGGACTACAACGCAAATCGTTAATATACTGTAATAGAATTTCAAAAATCGCCGACAACGATTTTGTAGATCGCCGACACGAGATCCACCCAGTAATAGCACAAGAGTCTTTCTCATAAATTACACTAATCCATGCAAGTACAATGTGATCAACAAACATGACTCTGATATTGAAATGATTTGTGGCTCTTATCTCTTGAGTATATGAGGATGACCTCCTCTGAAGTTATTGAAACGTCATTCATCCACCCAGTAATAACATAAGAGTCTTTCTTAAGATTACATTTCCTGCTGGCAAAAGTCTCTACAGGAAAATTAAAAGACCTCTGCAAACATCCGACGCTTTGTTTGATGTAGCCGCCGTCTAGAATCATGGACGGTATAAAACCAGTTTTGGTACAACACACATTCTGATTGGCTACTGAGCGTCCTTAGGCAATGACCGATGAGTTGTTGTTGCTAGAGTGTAACAATCAGCGTTGCTTGAGCCAGTTGAGCTTCTGTAACCATGTTTTTTTATTTCTCTTTATTTACTATTCAAAACATTATTTGCGTAAAGAAATAAGAATACTTTGTCTCAGAGTCGGTATAAAGTTGTTTATATACAGTGCTTGGGAAGTTATAAGACGACTCACAGAGCTGGCGAAACCACTTGGTTATCGCCTCGTGTTGTTCACGCATATATATCTCGTGTTTCTGAACTTCGTTGCCAAGGTAACTTCGCGCACGCGCGACAGGAAGTGTCGGATGTTTGAACAGTTATCGTTCCTTTAGAGACCTCTGCCAGAAGGGAAAAGATTACACTCATCTATGAATACCCTGAACGTGAACTTAACAAACGTGACCCTAAGATTGAAATGATTTAATTTATTGTAATTGTTACGTATAGGTTAAGCCCCGTGGTTAGGCCTTGAAACAATAGAGCAAACGCTCGGAAACGTTACCGTGTGCACCTAGTCTAAATTAGATACTTAATGTCAATTCAAATTAATTATACTCGAGGCTGTCTTAGAAACGGAGGATCTTCTCTGTGAAACCGTGGAAACAAGCGCGTTTCACCCAGTTGAAGCATGTACGCGATGCACCTAACGATATCCTGTGCAAAGCCTGAATATACACTCTGTAATTTAGTCTGTGAAAACTTGCCAGATAGCTTGTCTTGAAGTAGATTGGTTCTCTGGCAATCCTCGTGCCATCAAAAAATCCAATCAAATAAACCCATTATGAATCATATGGATATTCAGACCAATCAGAATCTACTTCTTAGGTCTGAGAATCTCAGCGGGGAGTCGACAAGTTATTGTATGTTATTCTTTGATTACTCGGGTCCACAGTAATTGGCATTTTGCTGTTGTGGTTACCCTGCGCCACGATTTTCTCTTTATATTTTGTAATTTTTTGTTGTGGCGAAGTTAATAAATTAAATTAGTATGAGTTTTACGGTACAGAGTATATATTCAGACTAACTTAACGAATACCAAAAACTTTGGCACCAGCTTCGAGCGCTCACGTACGGGTGTTCGTTCTGAGTCCCAGCAAACCAACCTTATACTTTCCTAACGGTTTAGTAACATATAATCAGTCTAAAGCCTTTCACTTGCACTTCGAGGAGTATACTTGCATCTATTAATTAAAAAGAACTCGTACAGTGCTTGTTGGTTTTTTTTGTAAGTTCTTTTTAATTAGATGTAATTAAGTACCCACAGCCCGCCGCCGAAGCCAGTTTCTGCGATGACTGAAAAACGGGCTTAAGACGATGTGCACACGGTAACGTTTCAGAGCGTTTTCGTATTGTTTACTGTTCTCAAGGGAATCGAGAACAATCAGCTCATTTGACATTCTAGAAACACTGATATACACTACAGTGTGTATCAAAAACCGGAACCCTTAGAAAATGAATTAGTATTCTGTTCAAACAACCTTTTGTAGTAGTTTGAAAGCCCTATCTGAGCCACGGATGCAAAAACACGGTCTTATACACCTGGGAAATTAAGATAACTTGAAGTGTATGCATGGTGAACGTATTTAAAAGCTTTTTCTCTTCCTCTTTAATTTATGTGCTGATTAATTTATAACGCAGCGCTTTTAAGGCTTTCAAACTACTACAATAGGTTGTTTTAAAAGGATACTAATTCATTTTCTAAGGGTTCCGGGGTTTTTTATACAGACTGTATACGAAAACGCTCGGAAACGTTACCATATTAATATATATATATATATATATATATATATATATATATATATATATATATATATAAGTGAGTTTTGGTTCACGAAATGTTAGAGAGTGCTCAATACCATATATAGATAGAGCAAAATACAAAGAGTCGCCTGATGATCCCGTTTAGGGTGAAACCTCTGGTAGCGAAGACTTTAAGGCAAAACTATACTTCATACTTTGTATATATATATATATATATTGTGATCAATGAACAACGAGATATACAAGTATTATTATCATGGTAAACGACATATTGTCATTAGACGTCCATTAACGAGTCTTCGCCCAGGTTATTCAGTAAACCACTGAATTTCAAGAAATTTGGTGAGTTTCAAATTCGCATGCATGTCATAAATCATAACCGTGTCGGCAAGAGATTCGCCAGACGGAAAACGTGATCTTATTATAAATATAAGTGCCCAGCACAAAACACGAATAAAAGCCATGAACACAAGGATACAAAAACATAATATTTAATCTAACGTATAATCATAACTGTGTTATAACATATGAACACGAAACAGGAAAACAGGAACTTTATAACGTGTAGTTCGGACTATATAGCTATATAACTTACTAGGTCAGCGTTATTCAAATAATGAAGGTAAAGTATAATATTACATTATACAGAACATAAATGTACAAATCACTTACCAGTATACTCTCTTTGCTCTATTCCTATGATATATGATGCATGCAGCGATGAACGGGCACCAGAAAAGTAATATATTACACGCGTGGAATCTAATCTTATAGCTTGTTTTTAATCACGTGGAAAAGCGCTCATTAGAATTTCAAATTCTTATTACTCTTTCTGAGATTGGTCAATAACGACCAATTAATAGATAGTGACGTAGCTTAGTCCAGTAGAAAAATACTCGATCGGCAACGACACTTATAAACCCTTTCCTGTCCGAATCGGTGTTGGGCAGCCTAGTCCCAGGCTCTCTATCTTCGCTGTTAGTAATATTTGCACGCTAGCATGGGCGCCCTATGCCCGAGCGCTGTGACAGAGAGCGTAGCAGATTTCGGTAAAATGGTCCTTGATTTTCAAAAAGTGGGCCCTTGTCACCAGGCCCCATCCCGCTCGTAAAAGAATATTAACTACTTATTGACCGAGCGTGAGACCGAGACGAGCGCAGCGAGTTGAGGTCTGTGCAAAAAACAGAGGTCCGATATTTCGCTAGTACAGACCGAACAAGCGAGGTCAATAAGTAGTTTATTATATGGCCATAAATGTTGTGAACGTTCTGTGAAAACTCGACCCATCTTTCTTGCGAACTAAACGAAAATGGCAGGCATTTTACCTTTTTTAAAGTACTTTCCGTTGAGCTAGAATCCTGAACTTTCTACCCCAAATAGCATTTCTCAATTGCTTTTGTTTGACATATTGCTCAAGACCATACGTTAAGTAGTTGAATAAAAAATCATCTGAAATGCAAATACTTGTGAGAAGCAAATGTTATATTATTACGAACCACGATCGGGAATTGCGGCTGTCGACTGGGACCTAATCCAGGCTGACCTGGATTAGCTACGCATGCGTAGAACAAATATCCTGCGTGTAAACGTCATCAATATGTAACGTGCCGAGCTTTGGAGAACACTCCTTTTATTTACAAACTTAGTTACATGCAACCTTCGCTCTCTACGGTCACATACACACTGCCTGACCTAACACCAGGTCAATTAGTCTCCTGGGCTTTGTCCGGAAACTCCACCTTACATTGTTCTTTGTCTATTGTCCTTTGTCTTAATAGTGAATAACTGAACTTACATATAACTTGTTACACCATTACCTAACTTTATGTTCTTGCCCTCAAGAACATGTTATTCAAAATCTAAAAATGTAAAATTAATAAACTATATGTACAATATTCAATAATTGGTATAATACTAATTAACTAATTAGCGACTACATTTCTTTGGTGACTTACGGCGCAACACATCCGTACCGATCAGGCGGTTGTACATTTTGCCTGAGATTCCTAGGCCTAACCCGTTGGAACTGGGGAGCATTATCACAGTGAGGTTGAATTTCAGTCGTTGGCATATTGTAAACCACCTGATTGTCCCCGGTTTCTCTCGCGGGACAGACAACGTTACCGCTGCCAAATGGCACATAGCTGCGCTTCAGCTGATCATGGTGAACGACAGTAACCTTTCCGTTTGTTGATTTTATCTTATAATCAACGCCTAAGCGACCAACAACTTCGTATGGTCCAATCCATTTGGCCCCACACTTCCACCTTTTCGGTCTTTGCAAGTACACAGTCTCACCTGGCACAAATGGACACCACGCCTGAGTTTTCTCTTCGTTACCCTTTCGTTGTTTCTCCCTTGCCTTTTCTAAATTATCCCTAGCTACCTGCCTGACTTCTTTAAATACCTTCCTAATCGACTGCACATATTCTGATTGAGTGCTTGGATCTTTAAGTGGCAGCCCCAGCTCTAATTCCAATGGCATTCGAGGTGAACGTCCAAAAACTACCTGGTATGGTGACAATTGCAGCGATTCCTGCTGGCTTGTATTGTAAGCGAATACAACTGAATCTAGCCACAGGTCCCAATCGCTTCCATGTTTTGCTGAAAATGCCGCTAGCATATCTTGCAGAGTCCTATTCTGTCGCTCTACCTGACCGTCACATCTAGGATGGTAAGCCGTTGTACGAGTTTTGGTTATCCCCATCACATCGCATAATTCATGCATTAAATTGCTTTCAAAGTTTGCACCTTGGTCGGAATGCAAGACAACCGGTGGACCAAATCGACTAAAAACTTTCTCAACCAAAATCTTAGCTACCGTAACTGCTTTTTGGTCTCTTGTCGGAAACGCCTCGCACCATTTTGTAAAATGGTCCATCAGAACTTAGATGTGCCGGTTACCCCTAGCAGTTTCTGGGAGTGGACCCATGTAATCTATGGCCCAAAATGTGAACGGTTCGCTTACTTCTATACTCTTCAGAGGGGCTTTGCCGTTGTTAGCCGCCGGTGTTTTCCTCTGCGTGCATGCAGTGCATTGACGAATATGGTCTTCGACGGACTCGCGCATACCTGGCCAGAAAAATCTTTTCCTGACACGTTCAAGAGTTTTAGTAACGCCTAGATGTCCGGCAAACGGGCTATCATGAGTGCCCTTGAGAATTTCTATTTCTAATGCTTTAGGGACAACAACAACTGGATCTGGATGCGTATTTTTGGCTTTTAATGATCGATAAAGTAAACCCTGGCGAACAAACAACTTATCATAATGGTACCAAAATGCTTTTAGCCTTGTATCATGACTCCATGCGGATAGTTTTGGTTTTGGTTTGCCGTTTGTTTTGAACTCGACTATCTTAGAGATAATTGGGTCCTCTTCCTGAGCCTTTTTTAAATTAAGCGTTGGGTTGACAGTTATGGCGCAATTACCGTTCTCTTGGACAGAGTCTTCGTCGCCTGGCTCGATCTTAGCGCGCTCAAGATCCACTATCGGGTCCTTGTGAGGCGCTATGAGGCGAGAAAGGGCATCCGCGTTATTATGGAGCTTACCCGGCTTATGAATAATCGAAAACTGAAATTCTTGTAACTCCATGACCCATCGCTCTAACCGTCCTTTCAAGTCCATGGTGTGGAGCCATTTCAATGCGCTGTGGTCTGTGATTACCTTAAATGGCCGACCTAATAAGTAAATACGAAAAGTGCGAACACCAAATATAACCGCAAATGCTTCTTTTTCTGTTGTACAGTATTTTCTTTCTCGAGGAGAAAGGACTTTAGACGCATATGCTACCGGCCGTTCTGTACCGTTGTCATCAAGTTGTGACAATACCGCACCTAGTCCAGTGTCTGACGCGTCTGTTTGCAAAATAAATTCCCTGTCAAATTTAGGATAAATTAACACCGGTGCACAACACAAAGAATTCTGAAGTTCTGTAAAAGCATTCTGGCATTCTTGCGTCCATTCGAACTTCTTCGCGCTTTCTTTAGTTGTCAGTTTTGTCAGTGGCGCAGACATGTTGGCATAATTCTTTATAAAACGGCGATAGTAACCTGTCAGACCTAGAAAACTTCGGACGTCTTTTACACAGCGAGGGACAGGGATTTGTTTTATCGCTTCGACTTTCGAAAGAACTGGGCTAACACCTTCTTTGGATATCATGTGCCCTAAATAGTGAACCTGCTGGGCTGCGAATGTGCATTTCGACAGGTTTAGTCGAAGGTTGTACTCTTGGAAACGAGACAAAACCGTTCTTAATCTATCACAGTGCTCTGTAATAGTGCTACTAAAAACTATCACGTCGTCCAAATAGCAAAGGCAAATACTGTAGGTAAGACCCGCTAAAACTAGCGCCATGGCGCGTTGGAATGTTGCAGGTGCGGTCGCTAATCCAAAAGGCATTCGATTGAACTCATACAGGCCATTATGCGTTACAAAAGCCGTTTTTTCGCGATCGTCTGGGTGGACTGGAATTTGCCAATAACCACTTTTCAGGTCAAGGGTTGTAAAGTATTTGGCGTTACCAACTGAATCTAATAAGTCGTCTACCCTGGGCAACGGATGTGCGTCATTGCGTGTAATGTTATTCAGTTTACGATAGTCAACGCAAAAGCGAATTTCACCCGACTTTTTTCGGACTAAGACGACAGGACTTGACCACGGACTGGTACTGGAACGTATGATTCCCTGGTCTAACATATCCGCAATTTGTTGGTCTGCTTCATCCCTAAATGCATATGGCACTCGCCTGGGGCGCTGCTTTATAGGTTGATTATTACCCGTGTCAATCCTGTGATGCACTAGATTTGTCTGACTAATTGTGTCGCTAAAAACTTCCCTAAAATCAGTTAACACTTTTTTTAGCTGTTCTTTATCTTCACTGCTTAATTCTGGATCTAAGTTTGCATCGATTTTTGCTGTAAGGTTATCCGCTTCTACTGAACTACAACGAATACTATCTGAATTGTCGTCTGTAACATTCGCGGGTTCAATTAAAGGACAAAATTCCGCCAATTTGCAACCTTTAGTTAACTCTACGGCCTCACTAGATGTATTGGCGATTCGTATTGGCACACTCTTACCTACTGGTGTAACGACTAAATGAGCCACATGCAAACCTTTTAGATGAGCAACACTTGCAGAACGACAAGATGATACCATGCCAACCTGTAACACATCTTTCGTCTGTACCTTACCTTCAACAATCATTTCCGTCCGAGCCGGAATTGCCACTCCTTCGCCCAAGATTACTTTCTTAACACCTTTCAACTGAGACTGCACAAGCAAAGCACTTCTCCCGCGAGAGTCTTTTGGGGGAGTTTTTGGTGGATTTACATGAGAAGTCACAACGCCATTCGATTGTACCCTCACTGCTGGATGCTCCGCCTGTATCGGGGTTTTCCCGTGGATCCCAACTAACTGATAGTCTACTTCGACCATCCCGCAAATGCCCTCGCACACTTAAATGATGTTGCGTAATAAAGTCCCATCCCAAAACACAGTCGTAGCGTATATTATTACTTACAAGAAAACTGCCATTATAGCTATGTCGCTGGTGGACAAATTTTACACTTCCCGAAACTTCCCCTAAGATATTTAAGTCCCCACCCGTAATCGAAGTACACCGTTCTGATTGTGACTTATCTAGTCGAATACATTCAAAATCAATAATAGCGTGAATCTTATCATTAATAAACGATCTCATTGACCCTGTATCTAAAAGTGCACTAACTCGTACACCGTCAATATAACATTCTACAAACGGATGCACAGGTAAACTGTCATCACAAACACTACTAGTAAATTTGTTACTACAGGTCTTACTCTTACTTGCTTCGGGGTGTTCTACCGGCCTGCTTCTCGGGACGCCCCTTGGTAGTTTAAAGAATTGGCGCAGTCGCGGGCGAAATGTCCAAACCCTTGGCATTCGTAACAACGCACGGTAGTTCGGTCCAAAGAGTTACGTTGGCGGCTATCACTACGACAATCACGGGCGATGTGACCAGGTTCACCACATCTGTAGCAAGAGAAAGGCTTGTCTGGTCGTCGGTTGTTGGACTGACTAGCTGCAGCGTAGAGCCTGTGGGATTCTCGCATTTGGTCTTCTAACCGTGCCTGTCGGGAGGCGAGATCGGTCATTAGCCCAACGAGCTTGTCGACTTCTGAATTGGTCGTGGCGGTTGTAGCTGTACTTGCGCTTGTGGCGTGGGAGGTGTAGCCTTCGACTGCGCGAAAACGTTGTACGAAACTCAACATGTCGGGCAGAGATGCAGTCGGGTTGTGTTCGATCAACTTTCCCTTGATGCCACTTGGAAGACCACGCATGAATTGTCGCGCCACAAGGGCAGTTTTGGCGTCGGCAGCAAGTGTAGGTTGGGCTTTGTCGAGCAGTTGTTCGAGTTCCCATTTGTAAACAGCGGGGTCTTCGCCATGGCGCAGCATACGGGCGTCGAATTGCGCAAAAAAAATTTCGCGTTCCACAAGTGGACATAAAGCTTCTTTTAACCTTTTGGCAGCGTCGGTGTAGGTAGACCTCTCGTCATCAGGGATCGCGTGAAAGTGACTGGCGGCGCGTCCACGGAGGAAGGCTGGAAGTTTCTTTATTTTCTCCTCGTCTTTCCATCCATTCGCCAGGGCACACGCGTCGAATTCCCGAAGCCAAGCAACCACGTCGTCACCCTCGAACTTTGTAGGAAGAATTGCACTTGCCATATTTCTTTCACCGCTGCCACCAATGTGTAACGTGCCGAGCTTTGGAGAACACTCCTTTTATTTACAAACTTAGTTACATGCAACCTTCGCTCTCTACGGTCACATACACACTGCCTGACCTAACACCAGGTCAATTAGTCTCCTGGGCTTTGTCCGGAAACTCCACCTTACATTGTTCTTTGTCTATTGTCCTTTGTCTTAATAGTGAATAACTGAACTTACATATAACTTGTTACAAATACACGCGAGACCAAGCGAGGCTGGCGCGAGATGAATGAGGAGAGAAGGAGCGTTGTGGTACATGTGGGTTCATACGATAAAATTAGGAAGATAAAGAAAAATAATGGATCCGTTGAAGAGGATACTAGGGATATTGTAGGATATCAAGCATTTGTTGACTTGATAAATATGGCGGAAAATTAGACGAAGAACAAGGTGCGATCTAGCATCGTAAACTTCCATGTTAAATGACTAAAATATATTGTTTGTTGGCCGTTAACTAGCCCCAAAGGAAGTCGGGTTGTTTTGTTGGCAGATATGTGTACCCAATTGGCCTTTAAAACGGTTTTAAAGTTCGAATCAGTCGTGTATACTTGACGAGTGACGAGTTGACATAAAACAAATTACCCAATCAACTATGGAGGGTGAATAAAGATCTCAACTATCAGATAACTTTGATTGATTTTTTCTTTGTCTTGATGTTGTTTTTGGTTATATATGGACAGTTCACTTGTTATTGTTTTGTGTGTGTGTGTGTGTGTTTAGAGTCTCTAGAATTTAGTAAATTTCATCAAGCTCGGCCGACAACTCACTTGAGCCAGCACGCACGTGGCCTGCGAACTGCCCCATTAGAGTGGCCGATTTTCTATGCGATTTCCGATTGTGAATGTTACGAACGTTTTGGACATTTTAAAAACTTTCACAAAACGTGAAACTCGAACAATACATCAAATGAAAGCTTATAAAATTTCTAACAACATACCTGCCCGATACATTTCAACAATGGGTAGTTCTGAAATTATAATCCATCTTGTTGCATATTGATGGTTTGCAATCAATCTCTTGAGATTTGGAAGACAAAGAAACGGCGGCCATGTTGGAGGAAAACATACTCCAAATACAATAGCTGCTAATGAGATTCTTTTGTTAAAGTTCCTCCAACATGGCCGCCATGACGTCAAGTGCAAACCAAGAATACTGACATGACTGCCATTTTGTTTATAAAACTTACGGTCCCGAACGGCAGATTCCGCTCTGAGCGGGCGGATACGGGAAATATCCGACCGCTTATGAACCAATCACATTACAGGATTTCCGTATTCGGACCTCTCAGCGCTGCTGCCATATAATAAATACATATACTCACTTAAAGCTCAGAAGACACAGGTACAGAGGGTCCTTGCCAAATTCATTAAGAATTCATGAAGAAAATTCAAAAGAAATGAATATTTAATCAATATCTGTAAATCGCATACAGATTCGTCCTGATTTACATAAATTTTTCCTCAATTTACTAAGCTAAAATCACTCCAACTTGAAAACTAGTTTGAAAATATGGCTATTTAGCTGCGTCCATTTGATAAGTACGATAAAGCATTCGCAGTCGATCTGTATCTGATTTACTACTGCTCGCTTGCAGCTCGCCTAATAAAATATCGTTAGTTTGCCAAAACATATCGATGAAATTAGAATGTTGTTGCTGGATCAACCAATTGATCTTATTGCTTTTAATGAAACTAGGCTTGACCCATCTATTGCTGATGGTCAAGTTAAAATTTGTGGTTATGAAATTATCAGGAAAGATAGATCGCGAAGGGGGGGAGGTGTATGTATTTTCTTACGGAGCTCGATAAATTATCGTAATCGAGCTGATCTTATACCAAGTGATCTTGAAGGCGTATGTCTTGAAATTATTAAGCCAAATGGTCGACCCTTTGTTGTAGCTTCTGTTTATGGACCCCCTGACTCTTCTTCAAATTTTTTTGAGAGCTTTGAATATTTAATCAAGGCTGTAGATGATGAAAAAAAAAAGAATTACATATTCTTGGCGATCTAAATGGCGATATGCTAAAAAATCCACCTGATCAACCAACTAAATCACTAAAATCCATATACGAGTTGTACCAATTATATCAATTAATTAAGGAAGCTACTCGTATAACAAATACATCAAGCAGTCTTCTTGACCACTACTTAACAACAGCACCAGAAAAAATAACCTCGTCTGGAGTTCTCCATACAGGGATTGGTGATCGTAGTTTCATTTTCGGTATTAGGAAAATATGTACGCCACATAAAGCTGAGGCGAAAATTACTGAAGATTTAATGAACAGAGGTTTGTAGAAGATCTTTCGAATCAACACTGGGAACAAATTATAGTGGAACAAGATGCGGACTTGATGTGGTCTTGCTGGAAAAAGTTATTCATAGGAGTTTTAGATAAACATGCTCCTATTCAGCACAAAAGATCGAAATCCTTTAAAGTTCTTTGGTTAACTAAGGATTTAAAAGATCTGATTTATGAAAGAGATAAACTTAAGGCAATTATAACTAATGTCAGTTAAATAATGTAGTTTCATGTGAAAACAATATCGCCTGTGGAATTCCTCAGGGCTCTATTTTAGGCTCATTATTTTTCCTACTTTACATAAATGATCTCCCAGCATGTTTAGATAAATCTACACCACGGTTATTTGTTGATGATACAAATTTAACTGTATCTGATGGTGAGTCGATTAATGAAATTGAAACAGCCATGAATCTGGACCTAATGTGTGTGAAAGACTGGCTTCAGGCAATCTTTGAGCTGATCGGTTCAAGATACAATCTTAAGAATATAGACAAACAGCCTAGTATCAATATCGATAATGAATCAGTAAAGCAGATTACTGAAGCTAAGGTACTTGGGGTCAAAATTGATCAATACTTAGTTTGGGATAAACATGTTGATCATATCGCGAAGAAAATAACTTCAGGAATTGGAGCAATTAGACGGATAAAACAGTTTGCTGATAGAAATACACTAATTTCTGTCTTTAATGCTCTAGTCCAGCCTCATTTTAATTACTGCAGTGAAGTATGGGATTCCCTAGGCCTATGCCAGTCCAAAAGATTACAAAAATTGCAAAATAGGGCTACAAGACTCATTATGAATATGTCAAATGATGTTAATCATCTGGAGGCCTTTAGGTTGGGAAACTCTCGAAGTTCAACGAATGAAATCCAAGGCAAAACAAATGTACAAGGTCCTGTATGATATGACACCAAGTTGTCTTGCGGACATATTTACATATACAAGTGAGATTATGGATTATGATCTCAGGGGTTCCCAGATTTCACTTCAGTTACCATTTCCCAAAACAGAAAGTTTGAAGAAGAGTTTTAGTTATAGTGGGGCAAAAGCGTGGAATTATTTACCGTCCGTATTAAGAGAATGCCCGTCTCTTCCAATTTTTAAAAGTAAAATTGGTGCTCACACTTTTTCTTAATGATTTCACTATGTAATATTTAATTAGGTTTAATCCTTAGTTGACTTGTAAATATATATATATATATTATTATTTTTTATTTTTTATTTTTTAATAATTTAGTTGTAATATGTAACTAAATGTGTATTTCTTTTTATTTGTATATATTTATATATTTTTAATGTACGCCCGACTTGAAAATCAGCAAATTGTTGAAGTGGCTACCGTATACTGAAATAAAGTTCTATCATCATCACCCCTCCTCGCATCCACCACGCCCAACCGGACCACTTCAAAATTTGATGGCTACGGCATTGTTATTCCTCTATACCCCCCCCCGATATCTCGATGTTAGTTGTTTAATTTAAAACGTAAACCGTTCACATGAGACCAAGATAACTCGGGGATAAGGAAAACTCGGTCTGAGTGATGGAGTAACTTTTTTCTGCCAGTGTCATAACCGGCCACAATATGAACGCTTCTCGGGTGAGTAGTGTCAACTTTTGTATAATTACGCATGCGTACATCAACGTAGCTCTGTTGTTACCGGGATAACTCGAGGTGAAGGGTTCACACGAAGCTAGGGTTATCTCAGGGGCCAGGGATAACTCGATAGTTGCGTTTTATCATGCGAAACAGAGCCAACTTTGACCCTATAGTCGAAATATAGTAAGGTTAGATATACTGCCAAAACAGAGAACGTAGTAGTCTAACGTTTCGAGCGAAGGCCCTTACGTTTCTCTCTGACGAAGGGCCTTCGCCCGAAACGTTAGACTCCTACGTTCTACTGTTTCGGCAGTATATCCAACCTTACTATATTTTGACCCTATAGCTATGCAGTTATTCGCAAGTTATTCAGTATATCCTCCGAGATAACAGACTAACAGTCGGTCTCGTGCGAACATGCTTTTAATGGGTCTATTATTAAGGGCTTATTAACCGAGTGCGAGGTCTGTACGGGAAAGTATTTGCCTGAGGTTTTCGTACAGACTGAGCGACGAAGGAGCGAGGTTTGTGCGATAAAACCGAGGGCAAATACTTTCCCGTACAGATCGAACAAACGAGGTTAATAAGGAATTTATTATATGGCTATTAGTTCACTTCATTTTTAAGCTTCGAGCGTTGTTTTTGTCTTCGGAGTATATGCTGTTTACATTACCTGTTAACTTTTTCATGTCGGTCTTGGCCTTCTTGTTTTAATACACCAGTTCGGCTTTTATTTGTCATGTTTTTAGATAAACAGCTTTAAAGAAAACCAGCAGTAATGTTCCAACACATTTTATTGTTCAGAATATTTGAATAAAGATACCTAGTTCTATTTTATTTGTATTCAAATCAACTCAGAAATTTTCTCGCCAAAAATTACAGGGCCAAGAGAAAAGCGTATTGACCCAAGGTCAACATCGTAAAATTCCGACCTCTCAGGAACCAAGCAGTGTGCGTCGTTTTGCGTACAGACTGGAAATTAAACCCAGCCATATAATAAATATATATACTAATAGGGGGTCTGAATTGCCGAAAGCCGTTATATTTTGGCAAAAACCGCTCAGTTTTCCGTTTCACTTACTGATAACCGCGCTTTTGAGAAATGAATGCCAGTTCTTCGAAAACCTAATACCGCCAAACGATATTGAATTGACACATGCAGAGAAGGATTGTTATTCAAAAATCAAAAAAGGAAAAATTTGTTATTCATTGCATGTCAATCCTTCAACTCAATGGGAATAGATTTGCTTTGGTGCTTTTTTAAGTGGTTGAAAGCAGTGAAATCTTGACATTTGTATTATCTGGTCGGATATAATATTGTTTACGCAAATCAGCCCTGATTTCATTCTTAACTGACGGTCTTTGAAGAACGGTTTAAAGTGAAACATCGTCTGCAAGAACAGGTATGTCTAATTAATTGCTATTTTATATGTCTTTTTCTTTGTTAAACTGCAGACTATAATATAGTGGCCTACACTAGAGTTGTGTTAATCAGCCGGAAGGCCAGTATTCTCGCAGGCGTAAGTTGAATCGGTCATGCAATAGCATATATCTAATCATGTTTGGCTCAGTCCCGTTAACTCGGCTCACGCGATTGATTAGGATCTCAATCTCAATGCATAAACTAAATTTAAAAAGAAGAATTGGTTTGGTTTAGATGTACACGAATTCTAATGTTAATTCAAATCTCCTTTTGCGGCCAAGGAAAGAATTTCGTGACACGATTCAGCCGACAGCACGGTGTCCCAGTAAATATGTTCTCCCAGGGACACATTTCCTAGGATGATTTCTCAGACTGATTCCTTACAGGATATGTGGACGAAACTTTTTAAAAGTAAAGAAATATATATATTTCTGAATGATAAATTAAACAGCTAAATATATATTTAGATAAGAAACTATTTTTTGCTTTTTAAAGAGCGTGTTGGTTCGAGGTTAATGAAGGGCTCCGCGTGAAACGTCAGTATTTCGTTGTCGAAATTCTCGGCAGCTCACCATTTTCTTGCTTTGTTATTAATATAATAGTGTAGTTTGCCGTTTTTCAAAAAACGGTATATACGGAAGTATTTATTATGCATGGTGGTCATGATTCGCAAACGCAGTAGACGCCTTTTTTCAATGAGCGATGACCCTCAAAAGCGATCCGTATTGGTCATACTGGTGTAGTAGCTGGGGGATAGGTGATGCTGCTGTCCGCCTAGGGTGAATTTTCGTCGACAAATAGTAACTTTTAGCTAACTAAACACTAATTTGCGGGCTAACACTGGCACAGGTAATTAAGATACGCCGTTTTAAGATACGTCGTTTTTGTAAATAGATTTCTCAAATTCATTAATAATTCATGAGAATTTTACTCAATTAGACAGCTCCATTCCGTCACGTGAATGGGCTGTGAAACACGATAAAGCACTGCATCAAACACTAGTGTTTGATCTGTTTCTTCATCAAACACTAGAGTTTCATTTATGTTAATTAAACAGGAAACACGATACGATTGAGTAAAATTGTATCACAAAACATCCACAAGTCCCACAACGGTGGCTCATTGGTTCATTGTCTTTCATTTGATAAATTATAACAGCTAATCAAACACGCAGAACGAGTTTTTGAAATGTCAAAAACTCGTTCTGCGTGTTTGATCACGGTATCAAAACACTGTTATAATTTATCATTCAGAAATATATATTTCTTTACTTTTAAAATGTTTTGTCCACACTACACGTATATTAATTATCCTGTAAGGAATCATTCTGAGGGGGTTCATGTAAACAGTCATGTAAACAGCCCCACATAAAAGCTTCAAATGACAAAGTGAAACTAACGAAAGCTTTATTTATACTGGATAACCCTATATCAGTGCATATCTAAATTGTTCTCTCTAGAGGTCCAATAAGGGCCATCCCTCATTGATCCATGCAGCGCCGGATTTAGGACTGTGGAGGCCCCTGGGCGGTCACTGACCAGCATAATATATCAATTCTATTTCTGAATGTATGCTAAGTTACATAGTCATATAACTAATTAAACTATAAGCATCAAAACATGCAGAGGTTGAATTCCCACACTGAGTCAGGTTTACTGTAGGGACTTTAAGATGCTAGGACGACGACGGCGGTTAAAACGCAAGATAAGTTTTCCAATTTAAAGTAACTAACTATTATATTTGGTAATTTGAAGCTATAGTTTAGTGACTTCCAAAACGCCCCAGTATTGCTAAAATGATTGTAGTGTCTGTATTGAAGTCAATCTCAAGCAACAGTTCTCATCTTTTGGCCGTTACCGTCGTCCCGAAAACGTGAAAACGCTCTAAGTGGCGTTGTAGAAAGAACGAGGACGGTGTTGAGATTACACTTGGGACTAAAAATTATTGATTTTCTTTGTTTTGCGAAAATAATTCTTTTGTTCAGAGGACGTCGTCGTTGAGGTTGACGTCGTAGATCTTAAAGTCCCTAATAACAACTTGTCAACTCCATCCATCAATCTGTCATAATCGTCATAGTATAAACTTTTAGAAGTGACCCTATATATTTTTAATTACTCATGGTCACGCGTGACTTGCTTTGATTAACCAATAGTAACGCTTTCAAAAATTTAGGCCAATCAAAAACCGAGTTCAGATATTGAACTGGCGCCAAAGTGAGATTTGAAGCTCGCGAGACCAGAGGCTCTCCCTCTCCCAAACAAAAACTCGATATCATCATATAAGTGGAATATACTATATATGTATGTTTTAACAGTACTGGAGGTACTTCAGTGATAATTTACTGTGCTACTGGTCAGCCCTGGGAAGACGACGTTGAACTTTCCCAATGAAAATTTATTTGTCTCAAAGCTAATTCAGAATAACGGATCATGTACAGCGGCAAATTAGTACACGCAAAAGGTGTCCAAATTCTAAAAGAACGCACGGTCTGCACTTTTACACAGAATGTTGTTTGTAGTATCAACACCCCTTATTGGTTGTGTAGTAATGGCACATCTATAGTAGCAAAACAGACACGTAAAAGTGTGTATTTTTACAAGGAAATGATTAATTTACAATAGGATTGGTACTGAGACTTTCCCAAAAAAGAACAATTATATAAGTATAGTCAACTTGGGCAAGTCTATATTAATTATATTAGTATTGTTAATGTAAATTATCAATGTGTTGTCTGTATTTGTTTTAATATGACATTTTTATAATTCCCAATTGGCTAATGACATTGGTCTCTAAACTAAAGCTCTGTTTACATGAAACGGATTGGTAGTCCAAAGAATCAAATCGAAAAACGCGAGTGAAGTCAATCTCTGCACATGTTTACATGGAGAACCCAATCTGCTTGGAACTTTGTTATCGGTTTTGGAACACTATTTTCTGTGCTTCCCTAAATTTCTGCCATTTAGCACGACACGCACTAACTTCACTCATGCGTATCAAGCATTTTCAAGTCAAACCGTGTTTAGATGAATCAGATTGGGGACATTCAAGTCGATCCTTGCTTCAATCTCAAGTCTATCCACTCAACTTCGTGGATTGACATCAGCCATCAGTTTCGATCGAAAACTTTCAACCTTCTCCATGTAAACACAACTGGGAGAAACAACATGCGAGATTTGACTCGAACACGTAATCCGCTTCATGTAGACAGGGCTATAAATCCACTCATTTCCGTACACGGCAATCCTCAGAGGTAAGTATAAAATCGTCTGGTGTTTTCAGGAATAAAATGTTCAGCACCACTGCATACGGACAGGAAACACTTAATCGGTTCTTCTTGTTGTCTTTAATGTCGCACGCACGAACCAGTATATAGCATCGATCGTAGCTTGCTTTTTGGTAGGCAGTCAGTCCTGTATATATAGTATTAGTCTAATGGATAAAATATATTACTATAGTAATTCAGAAGGTTGCCCGTTTAGATCCTCGTCTTAAGGTTTTAACGTTTTAAAGAAACAAAAAGTTGTTATTAACCGAGAACTGCAATTTATATTTAATTTAATTTAATGCTCTAAAAATACCATGCAAGACATCAATCATTGACAATAGTTAGGCAGTTTAGACAGCAGCACTAAATACTGGCATAATAATATATAGATCATTTTAAAACCGTGGCCAAAAGGTTAATTGAGTAGCCAGAATAGAAAAAGAACACAATCTATATATTGTCTATTCGTATAATGAAAAAAATACAATAAAATTTGTTTGTTAAGCCGACACGTACTGAAGGTAGCCAGTATCGTGCTCAACTGTAGCGAAAGAGTGACCCAGTTTGAAACGTTTGACCAAAGATTCGTTCTTCCGAAATATATATTGAGCCTAATATTATATATATATATATATATATATATATATATAAAGATAAGTGTCAAGTTCGAAAGTCATACAGACGAGACTGCAGTGCTTAATACCGAGGCAGAGCGGAATAGTAAAACAAAAGACAAACTTGAGTTACTTCATTCAAACTTTAATTCACTACAAATCTGTTTCGTATGGTGAGCGGAGCCTACCACACTCTTCAGGTGACTATTCAACTAGTTGTAATAGTCACCTGAAGAGTGTGGTAGGCTCCGCTTACCATGCATACGAAACAGATTTGTAGTGAATTAAAGTTTGAATGAAGTAACTCAAGTTTGTCTTTAGGCTCATTAATATATATTATTTCGGAAGAACGAGTCTTTGGTCAAACGTTTCAAACTGGGTCACTCTTTCGCTACAGTTGAGCACGATACTGGCTACCTTAAGTCGTTTCGGCTTAACAAACAAATTTTATTGTATTTTTTTCATTATACAAATAGACAATATAGATTGTGTTCTTTTTCTATTCTGGCTACTCAACCTTTTGGCCACGGTTTTAAAATTATCTATATATTATTATGCCAGTATTTAGTGCTGCTGTCTAAACTGCCTAACTATTGTCAATGATTGATGTCTTGCATGGTACTTTTAGAGCATTAAATTAAATATAAATTGCAGTTTTCGGTCAATAACAACTTTTTGTTTCTTTAAAAAGTTAAAACCTTAAGACGAGGATCTAAACGGGCAACCTTCTGAACTGCTATAGTAATATATTTTATCCATTAATTAAACTAATACTATATAATCAGTATATTTAGCCACGCTGGAACAGACTAACACACAAACTTTACGAAAAGAGTAAGAAAACCTTGACCTGTGTAAAAGTCGATTGACAAATAATTTCGAAATATTCCACAGATATGTCCCATTCATAATCGGGTTGGTATATATGTTTATTGAAAACTAAAACAAAACTAGATTTTATACTTCAGTTTTAAATTGTGGTTAACAGTAAAGAGCCAGTTTGCATGGCGCCAGCATTATTTTGATATGCTATACTATAATTATTAAAATAATACATGAAGGAATGGCATGTTCTCACAGAGTTGGCCAAAAATATCAGTATAGCCAGTAAAAAATCTATAATTCAACGTTTACTAGAGACTCCGATCAAGAAACCGACCAAAATATCTTTCTAACCACTCCAGTCTGACTTGTAGGCCTTTAATACGATAACAAGTATTGTGCTCAACTCGGTGACGCGTTAAAGTGCTTATGAAACGAAAATTAAGTTCGTCTTATTTCACAAAACGCTTAAAATGACAGAGTAACATGTTTTGCAGTTTTTCGTTTTTTGGCTTCATTTTGGAGACATTTCAGGTTGTTTGATATGTAACGTAAACATTTTGACGTAACATGCATGTACATAGTGTCCTATCGAAGATGGTTATATATATATATCTTTGCTATTATCAAATATAATCACTTGAAAATTTACATGTTTAGTGTTGTGGGAAAAACACACCCACATGCTTCCTTCGAGTTAATTTGGAGTTAAATTTGAATTTGTAGAGGAGTACAAGCGCGTCAGGCTAACCGCGGGCTGACTCGTGTCACGAAATTCTTTCCTCGGCCGCAAAAGGAGATTTTAATCAACGTTAGGTTTCGTTTACATCTAAACTAAACCAATTCTTCTTTGTACATTTAGTTTATGCGAGTTTCAAAACCACAGTGACATTCTAATCAATCGCGTGAGCCCAGCTCATGCATGTAAACAGCCCCTAAACCGATCAAAATGATTAAACCGTCTGGCCGAGCCTTTATAGTTCCATAAGCAGTATATCGTGCTCAACTGTGTTGAAATAGAGACTCTGATCAGTTTGAAACGTTTGATCAACTTACGATTACGAATGAAGTAAGAGAAGCTAAACCCGTGTGAAGCTCGATTAATAATTTCCAGGCATATTCTACAAGAAAATCCTATACTCATAATGCCACTAAGTGTACTGGCATACTGTACATTGAAAATTGAAACAAAAAATAGATTCAAGATCAGGTTTTAATTCGGTGCATGGTTAACAGTAAAGAACGTAGCCAGTTTGGCGCCAGCGTTATTTTTAATATTATAATTATTAAAACAGTGCTTGGAGCAATTCCATGTTCCCATTGTGTTAGCAAGAAATATGCGTAGCAAGTGTAAAAGTAGCTATAATTAAAGCCTTATTAACGACTTTAATGAATTTCCAAAGAAGCTTTTACGAAACATGTACTTAAGGCAAATTTGCCTTAGTGGTCTATTTTTGCTTGACTCATCAGTTTTCAAATATATCTTTTACCTTAGCTTCATGCAACTCTAACTGCATAATACTGCATGTTTTCTGCGTGTCTTACAACATTCAGTGATTTGTTGCAAGTTGCAAGAAAAATCGCATCGTGTAACAACAGCACCTTAACGAGGATTACATCGTACCTTTTCAGATTATGCGACATAATCTGATCGTGGTTACCCACGCGATTGTGTGTAGCGACCATATGAATATGGAGTGAAATTTGTAATAAAAGTAAAACACACATTATCCATCTAATTTTAGCTAACTTGATGATAACTCAATGTTTTAAATTTTTTTCTTGAATGTTCAAGATATTGGGTGTCAACTGTGGATCACATTGACTGAAAAATTGTAACGATATACCTGTATAGCGCAATCTTTTTGGAGTATCGCATATACCGGTATTGAAACTTCCATACAGCCCCAACTTTAGTTGCGAGGTTCTCGCAAAGCAGAACTCTATATGATATTAAAAAACTCATTAATAATTCATGAGGAAAACACAAAATAAATCAATACCGTAGCAGAGGTTGTAAATCGGATACAGAATCGTCCTGATTTACATAAACTTTAGCTTCAGATACAGATCGGCTGCTCATGCTGTATCTATTACTAATAGAGCTCTCGTAACAATTAAGGCGCATCTCAAACTCATTAATAATTCATGAAGAAAACACAAAGGAAATCAGTACCGTGTCTGTGGTTTGGATATCGGAGGAAGAAATTACATAAATTAATCAAACTTTCATCTTGATTTTCTCTTAAAATACTGATTTGTTTGAGATGCTATATCAAACACTCGGAGGAGTGTCTCATCAGGATATCCAAACACCTCGAAGTTGTTAAAAAACCTCGGGTTCGCCTCGGTTTTCAACAAACGTCTCGGTGTTTGGATATCTTGATGAAACACTCCTCCTCGTGTATGATATATTACATCCAACTCAGTCGATTGGCATAGTTTCTATAATGGCGTTCTGGAGAATAAAATGCCTATTTAAAGAACATATCCAACTCCTGAATTTTGAAATTCATTTTGAAAAAAGAAGACAACAAATATACATTTAAACTACACTACCATTACTATAATTTCTCCTACAATATCTCTATTTCATTAAATAGAAATCGTTTCCAATTCTCTATAGCGATATAAAAATAACAAAATGAAATACTTCATGAAAAGAAGTCACATTTCCTTTCAATTATTAACTATAATAGAATAATCTTCGCCTTTTCACATCGAAGGACGTATATACGTCGCTTTAGTGTTGTAAACTCTTGCTATAATGGCAGACGATTTTACTTGTCAACAAGGAATCCCCTCGAGGTGAAAGGGTAAATGCACGCAATTATTCATTTTGATGCAATTTACTTTTCCTATATGGCTAGTGTTTTCACTCGGCAAAACTAGAATATTATCTGTATATCAAAATTTAAAATAATGAACATTTTTGAGCATTCAGCAATCAAAAAGACAATGCATTAACGTTTAGGCTATCGATCGATCTACGAACTGTACGTATACCTTTCAAAATCTGTGATACTATTTTATTATCTATAACCGTGGTGATGGGAGCTCTCCTCTTGACAAGTAATTAGTCGTCTGACGTTAGCCAAAGTAACTGAATACTAACTGAAGTTTTCATCAGTCCAAGACGACAGTTTTAGTCAGAAAGGGATAAAAATATTTACATTACCCAACTGACTCTGCCACTAGACTCGATGACGTTCTATCTCCGACTATAAAATTACGTATGACTTCAAAGTGACGCATAACGAAACCATGACATCTTAAGCCCTGGTTCATACCTCGCATTTAATTCAGACGAATTTAACTCAATCAATTAAATGCGACTGTAGTGCGACGTATGAAACGAATTAAATTCGACTGAAGAGTTAAATTCGTCTGCAATTTAAAATGGGATTGTCAAATTAATTTAATTTATAATACGATTAATTCGAGACTTTACTTGTTTAAAAGAATCCGACAAAGTCTTCCTCCTAGCTTTCGTATTCAATTCTACTATTCTTTAATTTATCCTCACTTGTTATACTGTTGTACCATATGGAGAAATGCAAGAAATGAGTTACTCAATGATTTATTACTACTACAAAAAAGAGCAGCCAGACTAATACTTGAACAGGATACTAGAGCTCATTCCATTGAATTATTTCGCCAACTTGAATGGATTCCAATTCATAACATCATTAAAATGAGAAAAATTCTGCTAACGTTTAACACCTTGAAAACATCACTACCTAGTGATATAAGAAATATGTTTACCTTCTGCTGCGAGACATCCAGTGTCAACACACGATTATCTCTAACAAATCTGAAAATTCCTGCTATCAAAACTGAGTTTGCTAAGTCTAAATTTTCATACAGTGGTGCAAGTCTTTTCAACTCATTGCCTGATGATCTGAAGGATATTGCTAGTCGCACTGTTATTTCATATAAGAAAAAAATTTAAAAATTCTTTATTGCCTTAAATCACAAAGTTGATCATGTTAGTAAATTTAGCTGCAATATTTGTAAACATGTTGTTGTTTGTCGCTGTATCACCTACCAACCCTAGTTTTGGTTGGTGATGCGGCGACAAATAGCTAGCTGCATGTCTGTATAGAGGGCCATTAGGTAGAATACCGTTGAAAAACTGTAATAATGTAGAAAATACCCTCTCAAAATAAAGTTTTAATAATAATAATAATAATAATCCGTCACGGTGAGACGGATACAACGTATCGTAGCATCGAATTAAATGCATAAATTATGATAACATATTTTTGAGCCCCTCAAATCAGCTCAAATAACAACTAAACATTGTTTATCATACTAAGATGGATTAAGTAAGCAAGAACTTTATTCCTACCAAAGTTGATCGTTGTGAAACCATATCTTCCGATATTTCTGCAATAAACAATATTTACTGCACGCAAACGATTGTGGCCAAATGTACAAGTCGCCATCTTTTTCGGTACGGTCAATTAACACAAATTCGTTCGTTCGTTCGTTTGTTTACTGGTCTGTATGAAGCCATATATTTTCAAATATTACTTATATCGTGTTAAAACGACCTCACATTGAAATTGGCCCCCCTGTTGAGAGAGCTATTAACAAAGTGCCTATTTCACTTTGCAACGACAAGATATATTGTAATTTTCCTCAAGAGAACTTAAAGATTACGAATATGTAAATATACCCCCAAGTGAAATAGGCACTTTAAATTAAATTTAACGTAATTATAGATAAATGTTCTGCATATACGACAATCGGTATTCTATGCTGATAAATTGTGGTAACTCTAAAGTGGCTATATGACACGAAAATTAAGTTTGTCCTATTTGAAATAACACTCAAGTTGACAAAGTAAAGCCCGCACAGACGACCAAGTTTTCCCTGACAAGTTTTTCCTTGACATGTTTTATTTGTTCGTGTGCACGACACAAATTGACAAGTTTTTCCTTGACAAGGAGCCTTGTTCAAAAGCTGGTCAAGCCAGCGTGTATATAGTCGTGTGTATAGTCGTCAAGGAAAACTTGACAACTCATCTCCGAAGCTTATTACGCGATCATTACTGTCAAGGAAAACTTGTCCAACCGTACACACGAGCAATTATAACCTGTCAATTAAGGAAAATTGTTGGAGAAAAAACGTGTTCATCGTACACACGAGCAAGGAAAGTTACCAAGGAACTTGTCAAGAAAAACTTGGTCGTCTGTACGGGGCTTAACATACAGTTTTTTGCTTCTTTGTTTTGTTTTTGGGATATTTCAGTATGTTTAATATGTAATGTTTCAAACTGGATGACTATTTTACTACAGTTAAGCACGATACTGCATGGTTATCGGACTATAATGGCTCAGTCAGATAAGTTATATCATTTAGTCTAGAAATTTATCGAAGTTGCTGGTACTCGTATTATTGGTTAACCCGTGCAGAACATTACATTGTCTGGATGTTATTGTCTTATAATTATAGCCAGTGAAAATAATACTGGCGCCAACTGGCTACCTTATTCTTTACTGTTAACCACAATTAAAAACTGATCTAGAATCTATTTTTGTTTAAATTTTTCAATGTACGCAAGCACACTCATTGGCATTATGAATGCATGGGACTTATCTGTAGAATACCTACGATGATGTGGCCAAGGAAACTTCTGATATTATGCTCATTAAAATTTCGAGAAAATAGGTCTTTGAACAAACGTTTCAAACTGAGTCACTATTTCACTACAGTTGAGCACGATACTGATTATCAACTATAAAGGCTTTTTCAGACTGGTTAAGTCATTCTGGTCGGTTTAGAGTTTAGACGCTCTTGTGCTTCTCTAGAGTTTTGTCGAAGTCTCTGGTAAGCATTTAATTATAGTTTTTTAAATTACTACCATTATTTTTTGGTCAACTCGTGCACGGAACATTACCCTGCGAGCAGAGCCTTCTTTTCCAAAAGTCAAACACGAATACAGCAGAGCCTTCTTTTCTTCCTCTCTCTCTCAGCGAAGAAATAATGAAAAGAAGGTAGCAGAACATTCCATTTGGTAGTTGTAATTATGTTATCAATTATACCATGTGAAAATAATACTGCCGCCAAACTGGCTACCTTATTCTTTATTATTACGGAAAGCAGCTGACAAAGGCGTGGCCTACGTGTAGACCCTCCTAGCAAGCTAAGAGAGGCGGATTTAATTACTAAACATCAACAGTATAAAAAACGAAGGCATATTAACTATTTGTATTATAGTGCAAAGACCACCCATCAAGAAAAAGTGATTTGAAGATCTTGGACAATGAAGATTTTTGTATTCATTTCATGTCTTTATATTGTTTCTACATCCTTTATGGGTAAGTCTTTTAGCTACAATCAATTTCAAAAGTAGTTGGGACACTTGAGCTTTTCTAAATAACTCGTACAACATCGTCTATTTTGCTATATGTACACAATCCTTCCCTCCTCCGTTTACAATGTTGTCAATGAAACAATTGTTAAGCCAACAATTGTCCCGCTCAGTTTAAACCTGTGTATTACAGGCGTTATGTTGATGACTCGTATTAAACCTTTCCTTGAGTACCTAAATTCTCAACACACCTGCATAAATTTTACTTGCGAAATCGAATCTAATAAATCACTTCCATTTCTTGATATTAATTTGCAACGCTCTAATGGTTCTTTCGTTACTTCGGTTTACCGAAATCCAACATTTACAGGCCTGTTTACTAATTTCGAGAGCTTCTTACCGATTATTTATAAGAAAGGTCTTATTTACACTCTCCTTTTTCGCTATTTTCACATAAGTTCATCTTATTCTATTTTTCACGTTGAACTCGAGAAGCTTAAAAATTTTACTTAAACAAAATGGATATCCGGCTAAATTTTTAGATCATTGTTTTCGAATGTTTTTTGGATAAAATATTTAATCCTCCGGTTAAAATCCTCACAGCTCCTAAACTATCACTCTCTCTAATTTTACCATACACTGGAGATCATGGGCTCCAAATTTGTCAACAAGTCAAAAAATTACTAGCTTCAGCCTTTCATCACATCCAACTTCGCGTTGTTTTCCGACCTGTCTGTCGCTTGTCGATTTTTTTCCGTTTCAAAGACCGACTGCCACACTTCGACTTCGATCCCATGTCGTTTACAAATTTACGTGCCGATGCTGCCAGGCATGGTATGTCGGCGAAACATGCCGACTTCTACACACTAGGGTATCGGAACATATGGGTATTTCGGCCTATTCCGGAAAAGCACTTTCAGTGTCTGCCATGTCCAGCATTCTGGCACACAAGATAAAAACTGGACACGATGTTTCTTTTGATGACTTTTCAATTATATCGTCAGGTTCTAACCAATTAGATGTTCTTCTTCGAGAAAGCTTGTTAATTTCTAAGTTTAAACCCTCTCTTAACGCTAACATTAGATAATTTCCCTTAGCACTCTTTTAGAAGTTGTTGTTTTTTCTTTACGGTGTGGTGTCTCTTCACCAGTTTGACAATTCATTTGTAAGACAAATCACCTTTTCTGTCACCTTGTCTGTCACCTTATCACTTTCTATTTATGTAACTAGTTAAGCTATTTAGGTCACCTTCGTGTATGTATATTTATCACTCTGATGATGTTACGTGTAGTTACGAAACGTTAGTAAATATTTTCAAAATTATTTTGTGTTATGGTTTTGTTTAAAACGGTATGCTGGGCAATAATATTTCTTACCAGAATTATATTTCCGCCTGGTTCATCCATTACGACATTTTATTATATGGCTGGTCTTGTTTTCGGGTCATTACGCCAAACGGCGCACGCTGATTGGTTGCTGAGGTCCGGAAAAAGCCGTAATGCCCTCTCGGCACTGTGAGAGGGCATTACGTCCCTTTTAATGACCTGCAAGTTTTGGCGGGAAAATTACTGAGTTGATTTGAATGAAAATAAAAGCGAATTAGATATATTCGTTGGGAAATTCAGAACAATAATACGTCCTGAAACACCAGTGTTTCTTTTTATAAAAACTTCTTATTTAAAAGCGCGAAAAATAAAAGCCTAACAGGTGTAAACATGAAGCGAAACGAACAAGCTCAAAAGTAAGAACTAAGGGGAACAGCGACACCTGATCAAGACAAACTGTAGAACTAAAAACAGATAAGAAAAAAACCCAAAAGCCATATAATAAAAGGCTTATTAACCTCGTTTTCTCGGTCTGTACGGGAAAGTATTTGCCCTCGGTTTCTCTAGCACAAACCTCGCTCCTTCGTCGCTCGGTCTGTACGAAAACCTCAGGCAAATACTTTCCCGTACAGACCTCGAACTCGGTTAATAAGCCTTTAAAAATAGATTACAAATCCATGAATTATGAAATCTATGATTATAGCAAAATAGATGAAATTGCTTTTGCAAATGGTTTTTCTAACTATAGATTGGGCAGACTTAGATAATTCTGACATTGATTGACTTAGATAATTCTGACATTGATTGTAACAATAAATTTAACTTACTTGTTTTTGAGGAAAACTTCAGATTTTGTTAGTCATAATGCTCCGCATCGCAAACTTTCCAAAAAACAATTAAAATTCAGCTCAAAACCTTGGAGTAATAATGACATTCAAAAGAAGATTAAATATCGAGATAAACTTTTCAGACAAATGCTTAAATCTGGTAACATCCAAACCAAGCAATTATATAAGTTATTTCGTAATAGAGTTGTAAGAGATATTAGAAATAGTAAACAGCAATATTATCTACTATCACTAAAATTAACAATCGATTTAATGCCAGACCACAACTTCTTCATATTGTTTCCATTTTGATTAAAGTAGTTGAAACTTAAACCTGCATTTCATGTTAATGGTATTAATGGTGATTTAATAACTGATCCAGAAACTGTTGCCAATACTTTTAACAATTTTTTTGTCAACATTGGTAAACAAACAGAATAATCTGTTCCTAAAAGTTCAATTCCTTTTTCATGCTTTCTGAAAGGTGATTACTGTAATTCATTTTCTCTCTCTCCGGTTTCTGAGTTTGAACTTGATAATAGTAAATCTGCTGGACCAAACAGTATACCCATTTATCTACTGAAGATACTTAACAGTATTTCCCCCTGTCTTTCAAAAATAATTAATGATTCTTTTACATCCGGCATATTTCCAGGCAAGCTTAAAATTGCTAAAGTAACACCAATCTTCAAAAAGGGAACTAGAGCTGACAAATATAATTATCGACCAATATCCGTGTTACCGATTTTCAGTAACATTTTCGAAAAACTTGTGTATAAACTTGTATATAGTTACCTAGAGTACCTTAATATTCTCAATGAGCATCAATTCGGATTTCGAGCTAATCGTTCTACATTCCATGCCTTGCTAAGTACGACTGAAAATTTAAAACATTTCAATAGTACTTGTCAGGAAGAAGTCAATATGTATATATCAATTAATGGTCATAACTCAAGACTTAAGTCTATTTCTTGTGGAGTAGCACAAGGATCAGTTCTGGGACGGACCCTTACTTTTCTTACTTTATATTAATGACCTACCACCATATTGTTCCAACAAATTAGTATTTCATTTATTTGCTGATGATACCAACATATTTTTCTCATCAAAAAATCTCGAGTTTATTCAAACTACTCTAAATGCAGAATTGAAACATGTTTCACAATGGCTGAGTATGCCAACAGGCTAGCCTTAAATATTGAAAAGACAAATTTTGTTGTTTTCCATTCTCCAAAAAAGAAACCTTATAAAGCCCTATCAATTTTTTTAACAACAAAACTATTTGTGAAGCTAATTCTGTCAAATAGCTTGGTGTTCTTATTGATTCTATACTTTGTCTTGGAGATTTCATATTTATGAGTTGTCTAAGAAAATAGCTAAATCTGTTGGTACAATATTTAAATTACGATACTATGTAACCACTGATATTTTAATTTCAATTTATTACCCGTTAGTATATAGTTTTCTCACATATGGTATTGAGATCTGGGGTCTAACATAGGCTTCTTATTTAAAACCCATTTTTATTTTACAAAAGAAAGCAATAAGAAGAAGAATGTTCTAAGACCCTCAATCCCATTGTAAGCCAATATTTGAGTCACTAAATCTATTAAAATTTACTGACTTAATTAATTTTTACCTTTCGTTAGAGAAAGAAGCTGTTACCAGCTTGTTTCTCTAACAGTTATGATTTTTTGAGTGAAAAACATACCTATCAAACGACTAGGCAATCACTAAATGAAAATATTTATCCAACTAAAAAAAATCAGATTAATTTGGTAAAAGATCTATCAAAATTTCTTGTGCCATATTATAGAATTTGGTTCCTTATGAGATAAAAACAAGTAATTCACTTTCTGTTTTCAATAAAAAGATTAAGCATTATATGATTGATACTGTAGATATGCCTCTCAATAACTTTTGACTCACTTGGGTTTTTTCTTTTTAAACTTAGGGGCCGTTTATAATTACATGGACTAAAAGTTGACTTGGGTAAGAGGGACACCCTACCCCCCGAGACAACTTTGTCGTTATGTTTACATGAGGAATTAGATTATGACTTCTGAATCGGTTTAAGCCTGGAGGACTGGGTATAGTTTAATGCATCTAATTTAAGATAGCCGATCGTCGGGAAGAAACTGTAACTGTACTGTTAGAATTAAACGATAGAATTAAACTCACAGAAGCTTTTATACTTCTTCAGGCCAATTCTCAGGTTTTCAACTATTCTTGGAGACCAATTGACCATTTTTTTCGCTTCGTATTTGCTGCTTATCAATTGTTTTACTTTCTGCCGCCATTTTGTTTCGCAGTTTTGCCTCGGGTATAGGCGAGTCAACTTTATCTCGCCCCCTAGGGTAACCCTACCTCGCAAAGAGGGTGACCCTACCCCAGGGTGACCCTACTACCCGAGACAAGTATGAAATTTCCAATGTAAACGCTCGCGCCAAAACTCGTAAAAATATACAGCGATACTACACACCAAAACATCTAATAAGATATATATATATATACACTATTAATTTACAGGCATTATATATATATATATATATATATATATATATATATATATATATATATATATATATATATAATATATATATATATATATATATATATATATATATGTAACAGAGTGCTCAATATCCTGATGATAGAGCGTAATATAGAATAATGTAAAGATGAAAGTGTTGTGTTTTTGCATTTTACGATAAAGTACCAAATTTCGCCTTCAAATTGGATGAAGAAGCTGGAATAATGAAGGAAAGATCTACCTCAGGTAAAATTGATTGTACGATAAATAAAAAAAATAAATTATTATGTAATTATTATTAGACAGTGACGGCAAAGTGTATAATACACTCGTGCCAATCGGCCATTTGCACGATGACGTGAGATGGCGTTGGGTGACTACAACTACCAGAATGCTTTGCCAGTATTCTAGGATTTCGGCTAAAATTAACGGATGACTCAAAGGGATCCGTCCACTCCTTTCGCGGTTTTTTCAAAATATGTCGACAAATATGTTTTTCCAAAAAGCTAGAGGGTAAAGCAGATTTCTGATTAGGGTTAGGGTATCGAAAAGATTGCTAAAATCTTGAGACTCACTGAAACTTGACGACAAATGTGGAAAATATAGACAAATTTGACGACATATTTTGGAAAAGCCGTGAAAGGACTGGACGGGTCCCTTTCAGCCGAAACCCTGGAATACTGACAAAGCATTCTGGTATAGTTGCATGTAGTCGCCCAACGCCACGTCATCGTGCAAATGGCTTATTGAAGAGTTGTTTACTTGTTTTAATTTGACTCCTTTAAACGATAGAGTAATTTTTAGTCGCAAAGACAACGCCTTTGGCAGAGCCTTTTAATTGACAATTTTCGTTACTTCAACTCTTTGTAAGCCTCGTTTCAAAGAAACTTGGTGAAACATTTTACGTAATATATCATACACGAGGAGGAGTGTTTCATGAGGATATCCAAACACCGAGACGTTTGCTAGCTGAAAACCGAGGCGAAGCCGAGGTTTTTGAACAAACTTCGAGGTGTTTGGATATCCTGATGAAACACTCCTGCGAGTGTATGATATAGCATCTCAAACAAATCAGTATTTTAAGAGAAAATCAAGATGAAAGTTTGCTTAATTTATGTAATTTCTTCCTCCGATATCCAAACCACCGACACGGTACTGATTTCCTTTGTGTTTTCTTCATGAATTATTAATGAGTTTGAGATGTTTAGTGAAAGTGTGTTTGGAATACTTGGCGGATAGAAAAGTTGTGACATCTTTTTGGTCAGTTGAGGAAGTTTACTGACCACATTACGTTCATCGTAAAAGCTCATCTCTGTAGTTTACCAACTTTTCACTTTGCTCGTGGCAAGAAATGATGGGGAAATATTCAAATTTAGTCGTTGTTTATTGTTGCTAGAGACGTAAACCAGACAAAGAGAAACCAAACGGTCAGATACAAGATATTGTATCTGACCGTTTGCTTTATATATAATAATACACATGGGACGTCAAGATGTTTAATTTGCATATCAATTGCAAACAAACTGAAATATCTCAACAACGAAGCAAGGAAACGAAAAACTGAAAAAGGTGTTATACTCTGTCATTTTAAATGTTCTTTTATAAATAAATAAAACAGACTTAATTTTCGTGTCATATGCACTTTAATAGGCCGCATCGCGAATTAAAAGCCTGCAGCAGATCTTATTAGAAAGCACATACCAAACTCATCGGTATATATACTATACAAGTAACTTGCAGACTGTCAATTGCAAAACGCAACCAATGACATCAAGGTAGAAATTATTACCAAAGACACAAACAACGTCAATTTAAGACACAAAGAATTAAGGGCCAAAGAAACGCTCTACATACGCATCACTTGGAAGGCCAAAAATAAAATCACGCGAAGAACGTTAAGTATAGGTTAGTAATTACCGAACCCGAGGTTATACCGAGAGCCGAACCGAGCTTGAGCTAACTAACTTGCTTAGTTCATTCTTACCGAGGTTTTTGTCCAGAAACTCATCATTTGAATTAAGTTCTGATTATTTTTTGACCAGTAATCTGACTGTTTGAATTGAATGTCTCAACCGACAACGAGTGGATGTTTCGTCGTTTGAGACCCCGCTTACACGATACCGGTACAATTTGAAAACGGAACAAAATCATGCCGGTGTGTAAATACAGGCCAAAAAATATAATGACGGATTAGCATGTGACTATTCTCTTCCAATGAGAATTGAGAATTGTGAATACTGCTGACCCGAATACTGTGGTCGTATATATCGTGATTACCGTCATCAAACTGTTACGGCATGCACGGGCGTTTACACGATACCGTTAGTGTTCCGTTTTCATTTCATGCCGTCAAGGAACCCGTCTTCATTTTGTGCCGTTTTCATGTCATTTTTGTGCCGGTATCGTGTAAACGCAAGGCCTAAACGGCATGATTTTGTTCCGTTTTCAAATTGTACCGGCATCGTGTAAACGGAGTCTATATGTGTGATAAACGCCAGTTGTTTTCTTTAAATTAGCACACAATTGTCATCGTCGTAGCATAAAGTAAATATGTATTGTTGAGTTTTGTTTGCTTTGCCTTAATTTGCTAATTTGCCTTAAGGACATCTAGTACTGTAAATAAGAAGGCCTTTTTTTTGTTTTTTATTTAGTTTGCAATGTTACTACAACTGATGGTGCCTGCTGCGTATTTCCATTTATATACAATGGAAAGTCATATCAAACTTGTACTACGGTAGGTAATGGAGGTGTTCTGTGGTGCTCCAAAACATCAAACTACGATTCTGACTGGCAATGGGGAAACTGCAAGATATCAGGTAACTCCATAAACAATTAAACAATATTTTCTATTTTTAGAAAATTAGATATTTGTTGAGCGTTTGAACATGATTGTGTTTCGAAGTTAGTCTAGAACAAATTTCACCATGTAAATATTTTCTCAAACTATATACTATGCAGCTCAATATGCAGACTATCCAAACCATTTTCCTTCATCAAAGACAACACTTTAATTATACTATACATTAAACTACAGTAATATTTAAATAATTTTCTTAATTTATTTTTCAGTCAATCCTTGCGACAGTTCTCCATGTAAAAACGGAGAAACTTGCAAAAAGAATGGAAATAGTTTCACTTGTACATGTGCTGACGGATTTGAAGGCGAAACTTGTGAAGAGAAAGGTACAATCTGAACGATTTCAATTCACCTGCCACATAATAGCTTCTCCGGTTTTCTGATAATATGCGTCCCTTAAGGATATCTAGTATTGTAAATAAGAAGGCCTTTTTCGTTTTTTATTTAGTTTGCAATGTTACTACAACTGATGGTGCCTGCTGCGTATTTCCATTTATATACAAAGGAAAGTCATATCAATCTTGTACTACGGCAGACAATGGAGGTGTTCTGTGGTGCTCCAAAACATCAAACTACGATTCTGACTGGCAATATGGAAACTGCATGATCTCAGGTAACTCCGTAAACAATTAAACTATATTTTCTATTTTTTAAAAATTAGATATTTGTTGAGCGTTTGAACATGATTGTGTTTCGAAGTTAGTCTAGAACAAATTTCACCATGTAAATATTTTCTCAAACTATATATTATGCAGCTCAATATGCAGACTATCCAAACCATTTTCCTTCATCAAAGACAACACGTTTAATTATACTATACATTAAACTACAGTAATGTTTAGATAAGTTTCTTAATTTATTTTTCAGTCAATCCTTGCGACAGTTCTCCATGTAAAAACGGAGAAACTTGCAAAAAGAATGGAAATAGTTTCACTTGTACATGTGCTGACGGATTTGAAGGCGAAACTTGTGAAGAGAAAGGTACAATCTGAACGATTTCAATTCACCTGCCACATAATAGCTTCTCCGGTTTGCAAATAGTATGCGTCCCTTAAGGACATCTAGTATTGTAAATAAGAAGGCCTTTTTCGTTTTTTATTTAGTTTGCAATGTTACTACAACTGATGGTGCCTGCTGCGTATTTCCATTTATATACAATGGAAAGTCATATCAATCTTGTACTACGGCAGGCAATGGAGGTGTTCTGTGGTGCTCCAAAACATCAAACTACGATTCTGACTGGCAATATGGAAACTGCAAGATATCAGGTAACTCCGTAAACAATTAAACTATATTTTCTATTTTTTAAAAATTAGATATTTGTTGAGCGTTTGAACATGATTGTGTTTCGAAGTTAGTCTAGAACAAATTTCACCATGTAAATATTTTCTCAAACTATATATTATGCAGCTCAATATGCAGACTATCCAAACCATTTTCCTTCATCAAAGACAACACGTTTAATTACTATACATTAAACTACAGTAATATTTAAATAATTTTCTTAATTTATTTTTCAGTCAATCCTTGCGACAGTTCTCCATGTAAAAACGGAGGTACTTGCAAGAAGAATGGAAATAGTTTCACTTGTACATGTGCTGATGGATTTGAAGGCGAAACTTGTAATGGGAAAGGTACAATCTGAACGATTTCAATTCACCTGCCACATACTAACTTCTCCGGTTTGCAAATAGTATGCGTCCCTTAAGGACATCTAGTATTGTAAATAAGAAGGCCTTTTTCGTTTTTTTTTGTTTTTTATTTAGTTTGCAATGTTACTACAACTGATGGTGCCTGCTGCGTATTTCCATTTATATACAAAGGAAAGTCATATCAATCTTGTACTACGGCAGGCAATGGAGGTGTTCTGTGGTGCTCCAAAACATCAAACTACGATTCTGACTGGCAATGGGGAAACTGCAAGATATCAGGTAACTCCGTAAACAATTAAACTATATTTTCTATTTTTAAAAAATTAGATATTTGTTGAGCGTTTAACATGATTGTGTTTCGAAGTTAGTCTAGAACAAATTTCACCATGTAAATATTTTCTCAAACTATATATTATGCAGCTCAATATGCAGATTATCCAAACCATTTTCCTTCATCAAAGACAACACGTTTAATTACTTTATTTAATAAATTTCTATAATTTAAATAAATCCTCGGGTAGTGTGTAGTATTACTTTCTGTGTGTGTGTTTTGTATGTGCGTGTTCTACCCGTCATCTTAAAATTTAAGAAATTACTTAATTATTTGACTGCCTGATATTTCTAGCCCTTATGGTTATTACAGGAAGTCAGTACATAAATTGTACAAAACACACTAAATTGAATATGTACTTATTATTTGATTATGGATACAAATAAAGTTGTTGTTAATGTTGTTGTCGTGGTCGTCGTCGTTGTTGTTGTTCTTGTTCTTGTTGTTGTTGTTGTTGTTGTTGTTGTTTCTGTTGTTGTTGTTGTTGTTCTTGTTGTCGTTGTTGTTTCTGTTGTTGTTTCTGTTGTTGTTGTTGTCGTTGTTGTTGGTGTAACATTTGTTTTTCTCTTATTCTTTCAGGTGGAATAGACACTTGATGACCATTTAGAATTTTACTAGATTAGAATTCCAATGGATTTTAGCTTGTTTTTCCTTTTTATTTTATAAAACAAATAGAACATATCGTTCCTGTGCATATGTACTCTTATAAACCTACGTTTGGCGTAATTTGAACAGAAAAGAAGTGTAGAGGCACTCGAATATCCCCTCGTGCTTCTACGCAACTTCTTTCGTGATCAAATGACGTCAAACGTACTTTTATAAGAGTATACATGCACGGAGCTTTATGTTTTATTTGTTAAGTAACATTGATAACATTGTAAAGGACTGGGTATAGTTATGCATCTAATTTAAGATAGCCGATCGTTGGGAAGAAACTGTAACTGTACTGTTAGAATTAAACGATCGAATTAAACTCACAGAAGCTTTTATACTTCTTCAGGTCAATTATCAGGTTTTCAACACCATTGTTAGAGACCAAGACCATTTTTTTCGCTTCGTGTTTGTTGCTCTGTCAATTGTTTCACTTTCTGCCGCCATTTTGTTTCGCAGTTTTGCCTCGGGTTTATCTCGCCCCGAGTGAAACATCGCCGGCGCAAAGGCCATGCGATTCGCATAGTTATTTAGAATCACCAACAAACCAGGCCTACACCTGCATCGGTTTTAAATCTAATCAATGCATCCCTTCCAGTAGTCGGGACTTTTCGCATGTATTAGCTCTAGAATTGCTACGGGTAACCCTACCTCGCAAAGAGGGTGATCCTACCCCCAGGGTGACCCTACAGCCCGAGACAAGTATGAAATTCCCCATGTAAACGCTTGCTGTCACAACTAATTAAAATGAACACAAAGTTGGCTCCCCCAGGGTAGCTCGGGGGGTAGGGTGCCCCTTCTACCAGGGACAATGTTTGTCCATGTAAACGGCCCCTAATATAACAAGACGCCTGGGTCAGGCGTTCACTCAGGCTACTGGCAAAGTAGCTAGAGGTCTCCTCCGCAGAAGCTCTATACCGTGCGAGCAAAGGTGGGAGTGGGTCGAGGAAGATCAGATCGAAGGGTGAATGTGGTGCATACTTCACAGAGGTGGACATATTTACGATCAAGGAGTTCGGTATGTCAGCCACATTACTGTTGAATAAATTACAAAGTCAGTCAGTCAGTTTCGAAATCTACCAACACCGTGCAAGAACACTTTGATCAAAAGGCAAAGCTGTTCAACTTTTTGTCCAACTCCAAAAGCACAAGGAGCAAAGAACTTGCAACATGCCGCACGGACTCACCCCCACGGCTAACAACTCACTGGAAGTATGAATAGCAGCGAAAGTAAAATGTGCAAAAATGAAAAAAAGGAGAAAAAACCCCAAAACAAACAAGCCGAAACCTAGACTTGGCCTACCAGGCGACTACTATTTCATGATACAGCGATACAGGAACCCGGAACCGCATGTTAATTTATGCCAATTTATGCTAATTTTTAAAATTACGCGTCTTTAAAATTAAAAAAAAAAAAATTTAAATTAAACATCAGGTAACAAAGTCCACATTCGCGTCCTGCCTGGAGGCGCAGCATGATGCATCTCCTTTGGTTTACATGTCAGTGGTCGCTACCATTAGCAGACGTTTTCCTTGACAAGTTTTATTTGTTCGTGTGCACGACACAAATTGACAAGTTTTTCCTTGACAAGGAGCTGGTCATGCCAGCTTTTGAACAAGGAAATTTGTTCGTGTGTATAGTCGTCAAGGAAAACTTGACAACTCATTTCCGAAGCTTATTACGCGATCATTACTGTCAAGGAAAACTTCTCCAACCGTACACACGAGCAATTATAACTTGTCAAGGAAAATTGTTTGAAAAAAACGTGTTCATCGTACACACGAACAAGGAAAGTTACCAAGGAACTTGTCAAGGAAAACTTGGTCGTCTCTGCGGGGCTTTACTGCCGCCATTCTATGTCACGTGTGCGTCACAACCAGAGATGATTGGTCACAACACTGACAGGCGTAGTCCGTTTCCGAGATCGGGCTAAGACAAAAGCTATAGTACTGATATTTCTAGTCGTAGGGTAAGTCAGCCAACGAGTGAGGACAGACGAAGATCTCCCAGTTTCCAACTAGGTAAGGTGTCACGCCTTTTTTTGTAATAATCAAATCACATATCTCAACGTAGATGAATTAACGTCTTTACATAACTGAAGTTAGAATGCTAACGTTTTTACTTTACTGAAGAATACTACCTTTAGTAAGTAGACCCTGGCACTCGCGCGGCGAACTTGAGAAAATTAGCTCTGCTCGACCGCGGCTTACTCCGATGTCCTAAGTCTTAGGATGAGATAGTACTTCAGTACATATTACATATACAAGACGCCTGCTTAGGCGTTGACTCGGGCTGCTCAGGAACAGCACAACACCGTGCACATATATAACCGTTTGTTACATGTAAAAACTACAAAATTTTCAGAGTCAAGTAGATGAAGCGTTTGCTGAGTACATTTAAACAAGTCCGTTCTTTCAAATAACAACGGCGATTTTAATACTTTCAGTAAACAAAGCGTACAGTGCTCGTCGGATGTTTTCAACAACAGCACAGGGTTCGACATTATCACTCAGTTTAAGTCTTAGATCATCGAGACTTCGTATAGCATAAACACTTGGGAAGGCTGACACAATGCGGCGATTATAGAAATATAAGACGACGATTAATGTGGTTACCGAACTGACGAATTTACGGCCGTGATTGAATTTAAGTCGGTCAATCTGTAGATTTCGTTTTCTGCTTTGAATCAGCTGACTAGGTTGTCGAATATCGAAACTATCTTCTAAACTGTAATCATGCAGGGACTGAAAGACTGAGAATGTCAACGACAATGCATCTTTCAGACAAGAAACATCAGTATGAATAAATTTTCCACGCCAGTTGAGTTTTCTTACCAACCTTTTTGTCAAAACTCAAAAGACTAAGCGAGCCCGGCGCACGCGATTGATTAGGATCGTACTGTTGTTTTGAAACTCGCATAAACTAAATTTACAAAGAAGAATTGGTTTAGTTTAGATGTAAACAAATCCTAACGTTAAAATGTTAGGAAAGAATTTCGTGACACGAATCAGCCCGGTTAGCCGAGCTAGCCTGGCTCATGTATTAAATCGGCCCCTAAACAATGTCGGCCTTCTATAGCCATATAGAAGCCATCGAACCTAAAGATCCGGTGTCGAAACTATAACCATGCACGGCGTATAAGGAAACCAAGATTTTAGTAAACAAGGCGGCAAGGTCTACACGTGCACCTAGGTATACGGTTGGCGGGCAGGGCCGTCGAGAGCCAGAACGGGCCCCGGGTCATAATTTGCGCGAGGGCCCCCTCCGATATTTTTACCAAGGTTTTACTGGGCCCCAGCGCTAAGTTCTTGATAATTATTATAATATATGATATATCTTCACAGACTGAATTTTTAGCGGGCCCCTTCTGGGCCCGGGCCCCGGGGTAATTACCCCCCACCCCCCCCCCCCCCCCCCCCCACCCCACCCGCTCGTCCAAAATTGTGAGAGGCCTGGAATAAAATATTTTGCTTGGCCCCAAAACTGGCCCCAACTTATACAGGCACCAAACGGCCGTTTGGCGGAAAACCAAGGCAGGTAACACTCACGTCGGTCCTCACAATTCTTTATAACATCATATAGCAAGGTTGGTCTACTGCCGAAACGTTAAAATAGCATATTTCGATTTGTATAAATGTGTTTCAACACAATACTTCCTACGCCGAACACTACTTTATAGAGCCTCGTATGTAACAACCTTTTAACGTAATGTAAAACAAAGAAACCTACTCGTTTGCTGTCTGCTCTCAAGAAGAAGTTTGTTTAAGTGCCCTCGTTCATAAAGATTAAAGAATCCGAGCTCCAGCAGGATTCATGATATATAAAGATGAACATTTTTCGCTAGTCTTCTCGCTCGATCCCTATTCTGTGACGTCACCAAAATACGTTGGAGAGAAAAGAGGACTAGGAACTAGTCTGTCTTCTCTCCGCCCATTCTCGTCCCCAGAGCCTCTCCCGTGCTGGCGCGCGGAAAAGGCTCTGGGGGAATCCATATATCATCGCGATCTGATTGGTTGTTCGAATTCAAAGGACTATAACGACGGAGCTTAGTGAATGCTTATAAATAAACAGTATTTGAGACACGAAAACTGACAACGAAGCACAATTCTAATCATAGTTCTAATCCGAACAATTTAATTGAACGTTTTTCAAAGCAATCAACCCGTTTCCCATTATATAATTAAATCAAACACAGAAGACAGACAACAATTTGAAACCGATAGACGATAGACAGCACACTGCAGGCTGTTCGGGCCTCATTGGTACGTACATACTAAGAATCTCATTGAAATACACAAGTCAAATATAAACGAACGGTGCAACAAATTAAAGAGAACTACCTTCACTAAAAGAGGCCGTAAATACGAAGAAATTCCGACGCGGCTCTATTTTGCCAAGCTCTGAAGCGAACTCGTAAATTTTAATGTCTTTTGCCCCGCCGAATAAACGCGGCGATGAGCCACACTCGACAAGGACCTTTTTCGAACGGAATCTACCACAATCAAAATTGTTCCAAAGTCAAACGAGTCAATACGAGACAGCCAAACCGAAACCGCCAGAATCGAAAACGAAAGGAAAATTATATTATTCCAAACAACTGTCGATGATCTCGTGTCCAACTCCCAAACCGCGAACTTAAACGTATGCGCTTTAGAAAGAACACCAAAGAATCTTGGTGTTCCGGTTTTGGATTCCCCCAGAGCCTTTTCCGCGCGCCAGCACGGGAGAGACTCTGGGGACGAGAATGCTCTCCGCCTGGCGAGTTGGCCGAGCGGGGGTTGAGTACGAGAAAATCCTTGAATCCTTCATTCGGCCTGTTTTTGGAGCAACACTGAGAGGCAAGTGCCAAGAGCAAGGTAACTATTAAATTATACGGTAATTTATATATAATATGTATGTGTGTATGGATGTATATACTGTTTAAAACAAAAAATACATGTTAGAGCTCCTTGTGCGTTTCGAGCAAAGGCCCTTCGTCAGAAAGAAACGTTTCTCTGTGACGAAGGGCCTTCGCTCGAAACTTTAGACTCCTCCTATATAGTCCTACGACTACGTTCTCTGTTTCGGCAGTATATCTAACCTTACTATATATTTCGATTGTTGTTTCAACACTGCCTACGCAACACGCTACTTTTATTTCACCATTTGGAGAGCCGGTTTTCTCTACATGTCCGGTATGGTTCGTCACTTGGAAACACCTTAATCATGATTATCCACTCGAGTTCACCGTCTCACAACAATCATTCGAAAAAGGTATGAACTTATTATTAACGCTTAATATGCGATTTTCAGTTGAGCTTATATAGATTCGGAAAGTTTTATTGAAAAGTTCAAACATTGAAACGCATACGTTACTAAGGGCAATTTATGATGATGTCGTCAAGGGCAAATTTACAAGCCTTGGACAACGCCTTAATTTCTATGGGTCAAAATGCTCAAACATTCAAATGTGTCAAATTGGGAACGATAAAACTTTTCAATAAACACACTGGACCACTTATAGACTGCGTTCACACGAGTCCAGTATAGAAAATAAACGGTGAAGTGTGGTTACGTTCACACGATTGCACGAATCCGTCATAATTTAACGACGCTTTGAAGGTGTTCACACGATTCCGGAACCTTCTGGTGTATACATCCAGTATTTTAATGCTGTGCACAGTTTATAAATAGGCATATCTCGCAAACACAGTTTATAAATAGCCATATCTCGCAAACACAGTTTATAAATAGCCATATCTCGCAAACACAGTTTATAAATAGGCATATCTCGCAAACAATACTATCCCACCAAGCGTATAGTGCATTATTTCATAATTGAGTCGGTTTTCTTTGATGTAGTGCGGGATGTATATAGCATACAGCCCTATGATAGCATATAGCATAAAAAAACTTAAAAAAATAAAAATTCAAATTCGTAATTGTAAACCTTGCCAATTCAGTTTTTGCTGTAATAACTAAGGTCTTTCTTAATAAAACGATCTATCTATCTATGTAGTATTTAAAACACGAGCAGGAGTGTTTTATCAGATTTAAAACCACGAGGGTGCAGCTAGGCTGTTGCGGTATATCGATATATCGATAATTATCGGGTTTTTTCAAATATCGGTTATTCGGTATTTTAAATTTGAAAATATCGATATACCGAAAATATCGAAATGTTACCGAAAATATCGAAATCCACGATATTATAGGTATAAGACGCGCGAAAACCGATTAATATCACTGTTTTGACGCTTGATTTTTTGTTGAACTTCTGTTGCGGAAGTTTCGGGACTCTCTTTGCGGCAAATCACGCCACCTATTGTCAAACTATGACTCATCCTGAATACCTAATGCGTTTCAATTCCCAAAGCGCATATTTCACGGGCTGTCGACTCGACAGTGTCGAGGATAGACCCATCGCAGTCTTTATAAATTTTTTTTCGCACGCGATGAGTCATCGCTAGAATAAATAGAACATGTTTGTGACAGATGCAGTATATACCGACTCAATCGACAATCTCCAGACTTCATTACTGCCGATGGCGATGGTGAACAGATGAACGACGACACTGTCACTGAAAAGCCAAACGAGCTTATTGTCGTCAAAGAAGCACTTTTAAAAGAATGAAATAAAAGTAGCGTGCTGCGTAGGCAGTGTATAGGAATCTAACGTTTCGAGCGAAGGCCCTTCGTCAGAGAGAAACCTCTTTTAAAAGAAGCTGTGTTCGCTTCAAGTGACGTTCCTGAAGACGAGCCATGTCAACCACCGCCACAGAAACGTCAGAAAGTCAAGAAGACGCTTGGCTCTCTGACCACCATGCGGAAGTCGTCGCAGATATCATCGCCATCACAGTCGCCGCGCGATCGATTGCAGAAGGAGATGGATAAATACATAAAAATCCAAACAATTGATGGCGAAAAATTAGGCTTAAAATATAGTTAATTTCCATCGCGGAAAAATATCGATATATCGATAGTATCGGTTTTTTTCTTTCGATAACCGATATCGGTATTTTTTCAATACCGCAACAGCCTAGGTGCAGCCCGAGTGTTCTAGATCTGATAAAACATGTGATGCGAGTGTTTTGAATGGCTTCAAAAACGATTCGTTATTGGATGTTAGGGGCGGATCTAGGATTTTTGTCACCTTAGTCCAAAAAAAAAAAAGGGTTCCAGGGGGGGAGGGTGCTCCCCCAGAATTTTTTTTAAATTTTGGGTCTGAAATGCTATTTTCTGCATTCTGAGGGCACTACAGTGAGGAAAATCTCAGATTTCAACTTGCATTTTCTAAGTACCATCATGTCCAAAAATTATTTTGTCCAAATGGAAATTGTTTCATTTTTGTACTTCATTTGAGAAACAATTTTACAATTTACTGTATATGTTACGGTAATTAAAATATCAGATTTAATTATTTTAACCAATAAATAAACAACAGATACAATATATCTACTTCAAATATTTAATAAGATTCATGGCTTCAAATATTTTATATGTAACTGATAACCATACTGCAGGTTAGACCATTTCACTCTATGTAAGAGCTCAAAACAGAGCTGTATAGGCAATTCCCAGATGCCTAAGACCTAAAACATTTAAATGCTATGTCAACTTCAAAAATGTTGTACGCCTGACTCAGTCTCTATATATTAAGGGCTTGTTTACATGGAGGTATTACCCTAGTCACTAGGTTACTCTAGCATGCTGGTTACCCTAGCACTCATACATTTCCTGTGTTTTTTTGTTTGTCATATTTACAAGGACACTAGGGTAACCCAGGTGATAGATAGATAGATAGATAGATAGATAGATAGATAGATAGATAGATAGATAGATAGATAGATAGATAGATAGATAGATAGATAGATAGATAGATAGATAGATAGATAGATAGATAGATAGATAGATAGATAGATAGATAGATAGATAGATAGATAGATAGATAGATAGATAGATAGATAGATAGATAGATAGATAGATAGATAACTTTATTTAAACACGCTTACAACGTCAACAAAAGCTGATTTCCACGATGGGCGTGTACCACTGACCCACATATAACAGCTACACAGCCAACCACTCACATGTAACGGTTATACAACGGTCATATATAGGTCAGCGGAGTGCACAACTAAGTAAAGAACAAATTTATAAGCTATAGTACAAAGTAAGTAGTGGGTGTGCTCCACTGACACACACATAAAAGTTTCAAACAGACAATTCACCGTTATATATAGATCAGTGGAGTGCACACTAAGTAAAGAACAGATAATTTATATGTTATACTGAGTATAACTAACTATGTTATACTAAGTAACGGGTGTGCACCACTAACCTACATATAACAGTTTTAAACATTCACAGTTATATATAGGTCAGTGGAGTGCACATTAAGTAATGAGCAAGATAATTTATATACTATATAATATATATAGTAAAAACTAAATGTCAAGGCTATTTAGAAGTGTCAATATTTACATGGTCATTATATTTACATAAAACTTATTCAAAGGTATGAGTAGCGATTTTATGTTTGAAGTATGACAGGGTCTTGCTCTCCCTAATTTCTGTGGGCAAAGAGTTCCATATAGATGCCCCATCATATATGAAACTCTTTTTCATGTTATTCGTACGCGGTTTTGGCAAACAAACTGCATTTGAAGTATTCCGAAGATTGTAATCTGATTTTTCTTTCTTATAAGTAAAATATTTTGTTAGACTCTTTGGTCCCATGTTATTTAAAACTTTGAACATGATTTTAGCTTTTGATTTTTTTCTTTGCATTTGAAGAGGCTGCCACCCTAGTGCATTTAATGCAATTTTGTGGTCTACGTCATTGCTCATATTTCCTATAATTCTAGCTGCTCTGTTATGGAGCTTCTGTAAACGCGTTGATTGAGTCACACCAAATAGGTGCTAGGGTAACCCGGGTGCTAGGGTAACCCTATCACCACACTAGTAAACGCATTTGGTAGGGATAACTCGCCTACCCAGGACAACTTTTTACTTGTTCCAGGCTTCTTGTCATTAGTGCTTGGTAACCACATCTGAGTTGACCCAGGCAGCAGGGCGACTGAACCTAACTTTGACCCAGAGGGGTAACCCTACCTTGAAAACAGGCTGTAACCATGGTCTCTCATGAATATAAAATAACATGAATGATTGCCAGACCTCACTATCTATTTTATGAATTTATGAAGTAGTCTACATTATCCAATCTTGCCAAAATCCTTTAAGTTGTATTTCAATTCTTGCTACACTGCTAGTCTCAAAATCATATTAATATTCAATTAAGTTAAAAATACAAGAAGGGGAAACCCTGAATGAATTTGAGCTACTTGCGCTACAAACTCATCGTGAAAATGGCCTATTACTCCCAACCAGCTAGAAATATATTAATAAATAAGATTCTAATTTGAAGACATGCCATGTGGTCTCAATCGTGGCGAAAGTTGTTATTGTCAAATTATTAAAATTCCGTGTAGAATATAAATATGTCTTTATACGTCGAACGAACTTAAAGAAACTAGAAAATAATTAAGGCAGAAAAATCTGCTTACCTGAGAGCAGCACGAGGTTTCTTCTTGTCATTGTTGGCGTATATTACCACGTATATCTCAGTGCTAAAATTTCTTTGAGGCGTCTTGCCAATCTTGGTAAAATGCTCCTTTGCGGTATTAAACTTACCGATTTATAAATCTCTCGCAACACATCTCGTCGTTGTCCTTCAAAGCGAATACATCAAGATCTATCAGATTTGTATTAGGCAAAGCCACGTTCGAAACGAAAGAGTCCGCTGTAGTGCTGTCCACAAATCAGTCGAGAACTACAAAGTAAAACGCCGCTAAACCAAGTGCTCTTGATAAAGAGCTATTGAAAAATTAAGCCAATCAGAAAGGGTGATACAAGGGGTCTAAATCCGTCGAGAAAGACAAAGAAATCCGGCGAATACTCAGCAAACCAATCACAGGTCGCTATAAAGGTTAATTTATAAATTCAACCAATCACAGCGGCTGATACAATAGGCTCAAATCCGTCGAGAAAGAACAAAGTCAACCGCGCGGCGCGGGTTAACATGCCGGTCGGCAGTCTCACCTAGTCGATTATCATCCTCGTACCCAGGGTCTTATCTCCGCTTCACCGCCACCGCCCACCGCTGCGAAAAGACCCTGGTTTAGGCTGGTCACGTGGCTCCCAGAATCTGGGTGCTAACAAACTTTTCTTGTCAGGGTCGGGTGGTTATTTTGAAAATTGTCGCAGTACCTTGGGCGCAAGAATAAAATACCGAGGAAAGCTCATTGCGAAAATTAAACACTCCATGGAGAAAAATTGCAATCTAGTATTAGTGAAGGAACAATTCTGAACTTCGACCGAAAGTCTTCCGTCGTTCAATCCGACGAGCAGCAAATTTAAAGAGATTTTATTCTGCGAACGGTTTTCTACAGTCATCAGTGATCTGATAAATTATAGCCGCCTGAAGATGGAACAGAGAGTTTCAAATTTTACTGTACGCGGGTTTAAATTTCCTCACTATCAAGACTATATGCGAAATTCACAAAATTCTATTGGTTAACAATCGCTTGAACCTCCATTCGAAAGAAAGTGGAAATTATCTCACTGCATCCCTTTCAACGGCCAACACTCGCTGAGAATACATATACAGTTCAATTAACACCTTGGGCTTACAGCTGTCAACAAAGCTTTAGATTCTTATTCTGTGCTTTAGAAATTCGAAGAGGTTAGTTCATTACATTTACTATTCTAAATCGCATTAATGCAACAGTTTCGTGCCGTTTTCGTGCAGCGGCTGGTGTATAAAGTAGGCACTTATATTTTAATTGTATTGCTGATTTTTAAAACGCTAACCTTTTAATAACATTCATCATAAAAGGAGCCACAAGTTCATGTTATCAACTGTTGTTTGTTAGCCTCAGTTTCATTAAAGTTGTCTATCAGTATTCAGTATCGCGTTTTGCTTACTCGTGTTAACATTTTACAGTAGGGACTTTAAGATGCTAGGACGACGACGGCGGTTAAAACGCAAGATAAGTTTTACAATTTAAAGAAGTCACGGTTAACTAACTATTATATTTGATATTTGAAGCTAGTTTGGTGACTTCCAAAACGCTACCAGTATTGCTAAAATGATTGTGGTGTCCGTATTGAAGTCAATCTCAAGCAACAGTTCTCATCTTTTGGCCGTTGACGTCGTCCTGAAGACGTGAAAATGCTCGAAGTGGCGTTGTAGAAAGAACGAGGACGGTGTTGAGATTACTCTTGGGACTAAAAATTATTCATTTTCTTTGTTTTACAAAAATAATTATTTTGTTTAGAGGACGTCGTCGTTGAGGTTGACGTCATAGATCTTAAAGTCCCTAGTATTATTATATCGCTCGCTGCATGAACGTTGTTGCTTGTTCAATGTTTTTCTTGTCACTCATGTCTGTATTAATAATACAAACAGAACTTACCACTCAACCAGCGCGAATGTTACCGTTCTATGTTTCCTAAATTATGGAAAATACTTCGTTATGAACGTTAAATTTCGAAAGATCCAAATTATTGCATGACCACCGTTCAAATAGTATATTTTAGTAAATATGTTTATATTTCGCTTCAGTCAACATCGTTCTTGAGACTTTATAAACAGCTCAGGCACATTTGTATTACCTTTAAATATTACTTTGCTCCTGTATTACTTCAGAGTTTACTGATACTGTCTACTCTTTGTTTTTTAGGCAAACATTTCGTACAAACAACGCGCAACGAAACGCTTGAAAACATTGACAGTTGGCACAATATTCTTGGTTTGCACTTGACGTCATGGCGGCCATGTTGGAGGAACTTTAACAAAAGAATCTCATTAGCAGCTATTGTATTTGGAGTATGTTTTCCTCCAACATGGCCGCCGTTTCTTTGTCTTCCAAATCTCAAGAGATTGATTGCAAACCATCAATTACTAGTAAAAACAACAAAGGCGAAGCGGCGGGACACAAATGACAAATCACACAAAACGGCTAACGAAAAATTGACGGTGTATGAAGGCGCTAATAAACTGAAGAGATTTACGTCTTATTTTTCTATTCCAAAGAGCCAATCGAGACTTTTAGAGGCCTTCAAGTTCAGGATGGCGAATTCTGTTTCTACATGTACACACGGTTTTACAGTATCGCATAACACTGAGGAAACCGACGTGAATAAACATCGATTTAGGCATGCAGTCTGGCTTTCTTGAGAATTATTAACGTACACCTTGTCTTGTCACAATAAAATAATCACATAAAAACATTGTCTTTGTGTGATTCAGTTTAGCCACGTTTCTAAATATCCCACCCCCAGTACGTTATATTTTTTCCCTCGAAACACGTGACCAGCCTAAACCAGGGTCTTTTCGCAGCGGTGGGCGGGGGCGGGAAAGCGGAGATAAGACCCTGGGTACGAGGATGGTCGATTATCTCGGCGATCTCGAGACTGAGGGAAGAACGATACGATAATTATTTTTTCTTTTGGATTTTTTTATACCTTAGTCGTATGACTTATTTGACTAACGCTAAATCCGCCCCTGTTAAATGTATGTTCATTAGTATTCTTTATATAAAATTGTATGTTCATTAGTATTCTTTGTATAAAATTGTATGTTCATTGGTATTCTTTCTGACGTCAAGAAGTTTTATCAGGTATAAAACCACGGACATGGTACTGATTTCCTTTGTGTTTTCCTCATGAGTTATTAATGAGTTTTTGAAGAACATATACAGCCCTGTATATAGCATACATCCCTCGTTCTCGGTATTTATCCTATACTTCTAGGTTTACAATTTTAGTCTTTCCGTTAAGAACACTCCTTATTGACTTCATCTTCTCCTATTTACACTTGCTATAGTCATTGTAATAATGTTATAATTGTTCAAACAGCAGCACAAGTTCTTAGCAGAAGCTTTCCGAAGTCGAGAAGACAAATAATAAAGCTTTGGTGGTCGCTATGGCTTGTTGGGGTTTGGCCAGTAATATCAATACTGATTTTTGTCAGGCTATCCCATATTAGCCTGCGCCGCAGACGTCTAAACCCCTGGTTAAATACGGATTTAACCAGGGGTTTAGACGTCTGCGGCGCAGGCTATCCCATATCTGCCAAACTGACTTTAATAATGATATATTTCACACACTGGAAGAGTACCAAAACAACCTACTGCATTTTGGCTATTGTGAAACTAGAAGTCTTTTCTTCGAGAGGGGTTTGTTTGCGAGACTGACGGAGAGGCGGCAGTCGGGTTTGTTTTGAACACTCGTGGTCAAGTTCCATCGAAAGGGATGCCACGGGATTTGTTTGTTCCGAGACGGGGTTTATTTGAGTCAAAACAAAACTTGTAAACTGTATTGTGAAATTCATGAATAATTAATGAGGTTAAGAAGCAATCAAAACGTAGCATTCAAGTCACATGTATACGTCTGTAAATCCCAATAAAGATCATCTTTTGGACAAAGTGATCTGTATCAAAAGTTAAGAATACTAATTAGCCTTCTTGGTGATCTTTATCAAAAGTTATGAATACTAATTAGCTTCATTCTATTGTTTCATTTCACAAGTACGATAAAGCATTCGCGTCCGATCTGTATGGGGATTTACTTCGGCTCGCCTGCGGCTCGCCTTGTAAATCCCCATACAGATCGGCCGCTCATGCTTTATCTATTACTTAAAACTCTGTCTCGAAACTATAGGGTTGCCAAACAAACCCGTCTCGTAAAGATTAAAATCTGATCTGTCTCGTCTCGTCTGGAAACGGCTTTATTAATTGATCCACAAGCGGCCCAATCAAACGACTTGTCTGATGTCACGTGTGCGTCACAGCCACAGATCATTGGTCACAACACTGACAGGCGTAGTCCGTTCCCGTGATCGAGAATTCTAGTCGTAGGGTAGGTCAGCCAACGAGTGAGGACATACGAAGATCTCGCAGTTTCCAGCTAGGTAAGGTCTCACGCCTTTTTTTGTAATAATCAAATCATATATCTCAACGTAGATGAATTAACGTCTTTACATAACTGAAGCTAGAATACTAACTAAGCTTGTAAACCGAACGTCACCGGCGGAGTTTCCTCTAATCGAAATATAGTAAGGTTAGATATACTGCCGAAACAGAGAACGTAGTCGCAGGACTGTGTAGAAGTCGAACGTTTCGAATCCGTCATAATTTAACGACGCTTTGAAGGTGTTCACACGACTCCTGAACCTTCTGGTGTATAAATAGCCATATCTTGTCAAAAGTAATTGGAAACGAGGAACAATCCAAACAATACTATCCCACCAAAGCATATATAGTGCATTATTTCATAATTGAGTCGGTTTTCTTCGATGTACCGTGGGATGTATATAGCATACAGCCCTATGTAGTATTTAAAACACGAGCAGGAGTGTTTTATCGGACTTAAAACCACGAGGGCGCAGCCCGAGTGTTTTAGATCTGATAAAACACGTGATGCGAGTGTTTTGAATGGCTTCAAAAACGATTCGTTACTGGATGTTATGTTCATTAGTATTCTTTATATAAAATTGTATGTTCATTAGTATTCTTTCTGATGTCAAGAAGTTTTATCAGGTATTTATTAAACCACGGACATAGGACTGTATAGGAGTCTAACGTTTCGAGCAAAGGCCCTTCGTCATAGAGAAACGTCCTACGACTACGTTCTGTTTCTGCAGTATATCTAACCTTACTATATATTTCGATTGTTGTTTCAACACTGCCTACGCAACACGCTACTTTTATTTCACCATTTGGAGAGGTTTCTCTAATTGTCCGGTATGGTTCGTCACTTGGAAACACCTTAATCATGATTATCCACTCGAGTTCACTGTCTCACAATAATCATTCGAAAGAGGTATGAACTTATTATTAACGCTTAATGTGCGATTTTCAGTTGAGCTTAGATTCGGAAAGTTTTATTGAAAAGTTCAAACATTGAAACGCATACGTTACTAAGGGCAATTTATTGTAACGGATATCTGATAATGGATATAAGAATGTGTAAATAGATAAACAAGATAAGTCAGTAAATCATAATTAGCGGCGTATGCTTCATGAGCAAGCTGCATCCGTGATAATGTAAATATAGCTCTCTAAATAAAAAGGAGGGACAACGCCCTAGGGATAGAGATTATAAATATGGAATGTAAAAGGAAATAAAGTTAAGTTGGATCTAGACCACGTTGCGTGTTGTGTTGGCTCGGCTCGTTACATTTGGTGGCAGCGGAAAAGACTACAAGTAACGACGCCTTTATAATGACTGCAATCCTCCCAGGAAAATTTGATGATGGCGATTTTGACGCTTGGTTACGCGAATTTGATGCCTGTTGTGCAGCAAATGGTTGGAAAGTAACCGAGGCTAACGACGGAAAAATTTTAAAACTGCCAGCCTTCTTGCGTGGTCGAGCGGCCAGCAACTTTTACGCCATTCCCGAGGGAGAGAGGCGGACTTACGAAGATGCGGTGCAAGCGATGCGACGAGCCCTCTGTCCGAAAGGAAAACGCGAAAATTTCTTCGCGGAGTTTGAGCTCCGAATTTTGAGACCAGATTGGACAACGCCTTAATTTCTATTGGTCAAAATTCTCAAACATTCAAATGTGTCAAATTGGGGACGATAAAACTTTTCAATAACACACTGGACCACTTATAGACTGCGTTCACACGAGTCCAGTATAGAAAATAAAGGGTAAAATGTGATTACGTTCACACGATTGCACGAATCCGTCATAGTTTAAAGGTGTTCACACGATAATGAAGTCCGTTTAAATTTATTATATATTAGGGGGCGATTACATGGACCGGGCTGGCCCGGTAAGCCGGGATGATTTCAGGCCGAAATTCGCAATTATCAAGTAAATAAGGGCAAAGCTACGTTAGTTTTACTTCAGTTTTACACTAATTAGTCTATTATTTATTTTGTAAGCCCATCGTTACTAAAAAGATTGTTAAAGTCTTAGCTAACCCAGGAAAGCGTCTTCACGAAGACTAATTAATTTATTAAATCTTCGCTTTGATCACAAAACACACAAACAACGTTGATGTTCTATTTCAGTTCCTTTCAGCACTATTTACTCACACAGTCAAGCAAGCGAACGCGTATCGAAGCGAGTTCAACAGTTTTTCAGCCCGGTTTGCCGGGCTGAAAACGATTACATGGACATTTTCATCCCGGTTAACCGGGCTAGCCCGGTTGCGACAACCGGGATCCCGGCAAACCGGGCTAGCCCGCTTGCCATGTAATCGAAATGTTAAAACAACATGTGTTTTATATATAAAGCGGGCTAGCCCGGTTAACCGGGCCAGCCCGGTCCATGTAATCGCCCCCTTAATAAGCGTTTCTTTTCAATCACTTTATATTTGTATACAAGACGCCTGGTCAGGCGTTCACTCGGGCTACTGCAAAATCACAGTGAACGCTATACAGTGTGTATCAAAAAAATTCGAACCCTTAGAAAATGAATTAGCATTCTTTTCAAACAACCTATTGTAGTAGTTTGAAAGCCCTAAGCACTTCGCTGAACCCACAGATGCGTAAAACACACGGTCTTATACACCTGGGAAATTAAGATAACTGCTTGAAGTGCATGCATGGTGAAAGTATTTAAAAGCTTTTTCGCTTCGTTTAACTTATGTGCTGATTAATTTATAACGCAGCGCTTTTAGGGCTTTCAAACTACAACAATAGGTTGTTTGAAAAGAATGCTAATTCATTTTCTAAGGGTTCGAATTTTTTTGATACACACTGTATATAGGTGAAGGTGTTTTGCAAGCATATACATGCGCATGCAGGTTGTCACATGCAGTGCTATTAAGATCTAAAGTCTATTAAACACATTGGTCACAGATAAAAGTCAAAACACAACCCAATTCTCCGATAGAAAACACAATTTGCAATAACAAAACACGATTGCCTGTATTTATTAACGTATTTCCACACATGTACACACTAGCGTTCATATGTCGAGTCTCTTCAGTATTAAATATCAACACAACTATAAACGGCGTGTGCGATTGTAAGCGCATATACTATAATATCAAGATACTTGCCAGCGACATTACTGCCCAATCACTATGTCTGTGAACATAACACACAAAACACATCCGAGACGAGAAAGGGCACTCACTCACTCAGTCGAAAAGAAAGAAGACACCAACCTCGTACCCAGGGTCTTATCTCCGCTTCCCCGCCCACCGCTGCGAAAAGACCCTGGTTGGGGCTGGTCACGTGTCTCCCAGAATATGGGAGATAACAAACTTTTCTTGTCAGGGTCGGGTGGTTATTTTGAAAATTGGTCGCAGTAACTTATATCGAAGAAAGCTTATTGCGAAAATTAAATACACTCCATGAGGAACTATCTGGTATTAGGGAAGGAACAATTCTGAACTTTGACCGAAAGTCTTCCGTCGTTCAATCCGACGAACAGCAAATTTAAAGAGATTCTATTCTTCGAATGGATTTCTAAAGTCATCATGACATCATTGATCTGATATAGTGATATTAGCCGCCTGATGATGGAACAGAGAGTTCAAATTTTACAGTAAGCGGGTTTAAATTTCCTCACTATCAAGACTATGCGAAATTCACAAATTATTTTGCTTAACAATCGTTTGAACCTCGATTCGGAAGAAAGTGTTGAAATTATCGCACTGCATCTCTTGCAACGGCCAACGCTCGCTGAGAATACATATACAGATTCTGAGATTCAACACTTATACTTGAATTGTTAACGCCAACCTTTTAATAACATTCATCATAAAAGGAGCCAGCCTCAGTTTCATTAAAGTACATTGTCTATCCGTATCGCGTTTTACTTACTCATGTTAACATTTTATATAGTATTATATCGCTCGCTGAAGTCTGAACGTTGTTGCTTGTTTTTTCTTGTCACTGTATTACAAACAGAACTTACCACTCAACCAGCGCGAATGTTACCGTTCTCTGTTTCCTAAACTATGGAAAATACTTCGTTATAAACGTTAAATTTCGAAAGATCCAAATTATTGCATGACCACCGTTCAAAATAGTATATTCAGTAATAAATATGTTTATACTTCGCTTCAGCCAACTTCGTTCTTGAGACTCTATAAACAGCTCAGGTACATTTGTATTACCTTTAAATATTACTTTGCTCCTGTATTCCTTCAGAGTTTACTGATACTGTCTGCTCTTTGTTTTTTAAGCAAACATTTTGTATAAACAACGCGCAACGAAACGCTTGAAAATATTGACAGTTGGCACAATATTAAAAACAACAAAGGCGAAGCGGCGGGACACAAATCACACAAAACGGCTAACGAAAAATTGACGGTGTATGTGTATTCGGGCAGACTTCGACGAATAAAATCCAAGGCGCTAATCAACTAAAGATATTTACACTTATTTTACTATTTCAAAAAGCCAATCGAGACTTTTAGAGGCCTTCAAGTTCAGGACGGCGAATTCTGCTTCTACGCACGGTTTACAGTACCGCATAACACTGAGGAAACCGACGTGAATAAACATCGATTTGGGCATGCAGTCTGGCTTTCTTGAGAATTATTAACGTACACCTTGTCTTGTCACAATAAAATAATCACATAAAAACATTGTCTTTGTGTGATTCAGTTTAGTCACGTTTCTAAATAACCCACCCCCAGTAAGTTATATTTTTGCATTCGAAACACGTGACCAGCCCCAACCAGGGTCTTTTCGCAGCGGGGGGCGGGGGCGGGGAAGCGGAGATAAGACCCTGGGTACGAGGTTGAGAAGACACAAGATATAGTCACATGCCTCAGTTTCGCAAAGCTTATTGGTCAATATCGCCAGCGGCCGCGGGGAGGACTAATAACGCGTCGTAAAAAAATAAAAATAATAAAAATAATCGCGAAACCTAGACTCGTCTACCTGCGGTAGCCCGAGTAATAATGAAAAACATGACAACTATTTTGCTAAATAATAAATTTACACTTGGCGCCCCATACATATGCGGCGCTTAACCGGGGGCAGCGCTTAACCGGGGGAGGCGCTTAAACGAGTCCAAACGGCGAGACGTGACCTTACCTGCGTGCAGACGTGCATGACCGCTATACAATAGTATCACAGAATAAAGATATAATTACCTGAAGCCCCACTCTTTGTCGGTACATTTGATGTTTGTGTGTGGCTGCCGCCATGTTCTTAGAGGTATTTAAGCAAATTTTTGTGTCTCTTCAAACAAGAACTCGCAATAAACGATTGAAAAAAGGTTAAAAAACGTCATATAAAATACTCAGAACACGCAAACGTCACATAGATACTCAAAATGCATACACTCAGTAGATTGAATACACTGTTTACAGTTTATTTCCTGACACAATTGATATTGCATCAGTTTTGTAGTTACATGTCTGTCGTTTTATATCAAAACGGGGGAGCCCCGGCTCGTCCTTGAGTTGATTACCTATTCTGTTATAGTATAGTATGCATGGTGATCTCTCCATAGGGAGCCCAAACGTTCATTAGTGAAGGATGCTTGTTAGTACTAACGGGTTTATCTGTATATTTTTTACCAAAAAGAAAAGTAAATTGCTAAATCGAATTTTATTAGTAAGATATATTGTTTGTTCATAAAGTATAGCGAAATAAAATATGACGAAGCAACGCTTTGAAATGTGATATTTTAAATTTTGAAAGTCCGTTGGAAAGCGGAAATGCTCCGCCCATTCGTACGCGCAAAGCTGCGGGGGTATTAACTATCGCATCACGGGTCGCATCCAGCCTTTTGAATGAAGATTGTTGTCTAGATAGATATTGATCGAAGAAACTATTCTGTTTCGAAATATCAAATAGCCTAAGTATCATTCGACCTTCAGCTCCCAACTTGTCCTGTAGCTCAGTTGGTAGAGCATCGGACGAGTAAACCGAAGGTCGCGGAGTTTCCTCTAATCGAAATATAGTAAGCCTGTAAGGTTAGATATACTGCCGAAACAGAGAACGTTAGGAGTCTAACGTTTCGAGCGAAGGCCCTTCGTCAGAGAGAAACGTTTCTCTCTGACGAAGGGCCTTTGCTTGAAACTTTAGACTCCTCCCATACAGTCCTACGACTATTTACTATATATTTTGATTGCTGTTTCAACACTGTTACACTGTTTCACTATTTGAAATTATTTTCTGTACTCGTGGTCTCTCCCTTGAAGAGTATTTATAGACGATCAAATATCTTCTCTTGAATCGCTTAACTACACAGCAATTTAACTCTCCGATGAACCATTTACGAATGTAGTGCGATCACCGCCTCGTGTTATTTTAATAACCATTGAAACAACAAAGTTCTTAAAATGAAACGCACAAAGTAACAGCATGCTTCGTGCATCATTATTATTAGCTCACGTTCTGATTGGTTCTCTGGTTTCCAGCAGGCGGTATTTCGCGTTGCCACAAAAGCTCTTGCTAGTACTGGCATTCTAGTCGTAGGGTACGTCAGCAACGAGTGAGGTGACATACGAAGATCTCGCAGTTTCCAGCTAGGTAAGGTGTCACGCCTTTTTTTTGTAATAATCAAATCACATATCTCAACGTAGATCGATGAATTAACGTCTTTACATAACTGAAGCTAGAATACTGACGTTTTTACTGTACTGAAGAATACTACATTTAGTAAGTAGACCCTGGCACTCGCGCGGCGAACTTGAGAAAAGTAGCTGTAGCTAGTACTTTATATATTACAAGACACCTGCTTAGGCGTTGACTCGGGCTGCTACAGAACAGCGCAACACCGTGCACATATATAACCGTTTGTTACATGTAAAAACTACAAAATGTTCAGAGTCCAGTAGATGAAGCGTTTGCTGAGTACATTTAAACAAGTCCGTTTTTTTCAAATAACAACGGCGATTTTAATACTTTTAGTAAACAAAACGTACAGTGTTGAATTCGTCAGATTCAAACAATCATTTCGATATAGAACTTATTAATTTATATCGAAGAAACAGAAAAATATGTAAACATGTTTCGAAACACACGTTTCCATAATGTTAGGTTCGATGGTTATAGATCCGACATTGACATAACGCGTGCGCAATATACAGTTTATTTTACACTTAGTGCTCGTCGGATGTTTTCAACAACAGCACAGGGTCCGACATTATCTCTCAGTCAATCTTAGATCATCGAGACTTCGTATCAGGATAAACACTAGCTTGGGAAGGCTGACACATGCAGTGCAGCGATTATAGAAATATAGAAACGGGAAGATTAATGCGGTTACCGAACTGACGAATTTACCGCCGTGACTGGATTTAAGGCGGTCAATCTGAAGATTTCGTTTTCTGCTTTGAATCAGACTAGGTTCTGTCAAATATCGAAACTATCTTTTAACCCTTTCACGCATGGCTCTCCGAGACTTCTCCCCTGGACGAGTAAAATCGTCTGGCGTTAGACAGAGTTAAAAGAGAATGTTGTTCGACAACAACCATGCGCAAGAAAGGGTTAAACTGTAATCATTTGAGAGACTGAAAGACTGAGAATGTCAACGACAATGCATCTTTCAGACGAGAACTGAAATCAGTATGAATAAATTTTCCACGTCAGTTGAGTTTTCTTACTAACCTTTTGGTCAAAACCGTCAAAAGACTAAACAATGTCGGGCCTTGTGCTTGTTGTTGAAAAGATTTGACAAGCACTAAGTTTAAAATAAACTGTATTGCGCACCGTTATGTCAATGTCGGATCTATAGCCATCGAACCTAAAGATCCGGTGTCGAAACTATAAGCACGGCGTATAAGGAAACCAAGATTTTAATAAACAAGGCGGCAAGGTCTACCCATCCACCTAGGTATGTGATTGGCCCCTCTCAAGTTTGAACACAAGGTATCATGAACCTCAGATTTAATAAAAGTATATACTTAAGTTTTGTGTGAGACAACATGCAGTCTTCATACTGTGACAAGTTAATACCTGTCCCGCAGCTTTGCATGCAAGAATGGGCGCAGCATTTCCGCTTTCCCACGGACTTTCAAAATTTAAAATAACAGATTTCAAACCGTTGCTTCGTCATATTATATTTCGCTATACTTTATGAACAAACAATCTATCTTACTAATAAAAATTCGAATTAGCAATTTATTTTTATTTTTGGTAAAAAATATATAGATAAACCCGTTAGCACTGACAAACAACGTTTGGGCTCGCTGTGGAGATCACCCATGCATACTATTCATACATACTATAGCATGCAGTCACGTCTCGCCGTTTGAAATCAAAATTAACTGATTTACAAAATAGTCTTGATGTACATTTCTCAGTAATTGGCATAACTGAGACGTGGCTAAGGGAATCGTCGCATTTAGTTGACATTGATGGTTATAGTTTTGTTCATAAATATCGTAAAAATAGATCAGGAGGTGGTACTGGATTTTATATTTCAAAAGAACTAAATTTCAAAATACGTCCTAATTTCAAATTCAGAGATGAAGATATTGCGGAATCTCTATTTCTTGAGACAATAAAGCCCCATGGCAACACTATTGTTGGTATCATATACCAACCGCCAGATCTTAATGCCTTTCTAAGGGGTCCTTTACACGAGCCCGGGTTGATAGCCAACCCGGGTTAGCTCGCCAACACGGGTCAACCCGTCTACGAATAAACCCCTGTTAGCGTTTACACGACAGATATTTTTACCAAAATTTATCAAATTCATTAATAATTCATGACGAAAATTCAAAAGAAATGAATGTTTAATCAGCATCATTAAATACGGATAAAACATTGATTAATAAAACATCAATGTTTTATCAAAGTTAATAGGCACTAGTGGCTCAAATTCAGCTTTTTCTGAGTTAAAATGATCTTATTTAATCTTTTCTACGACTCTTAAACAAAGTGTTCATCATTTACACTTACAATTAAATGCCCATAAAGATCGGACCCTCATATTTTAAGTATTACTTAAGATATATGGCTCTTCTTCCATGGCATTAAATTGGTTTACTTCTTATCTTAGCGACCGGTACCAACGCACTTCGTTTAAGGGTACATTGTCTGATATGGTTCCTATTACAGTTGGCGTTCCTCAAGGAAGCATCCTCGGGCCTCTTCTTTTTCTGCTATTTATTAACGATCTTCCATCTTGAACTATCACACTCAAATTCTACAATGTTTGCAGACGACACCACTATTCTAACTAAGGGTTCTTCTGTTAGTGAGTTAAATCTTACCTCATTCCTGTCCGAGGTGAATAAAATTTATTCACTGCACCTTCCCCAGAGGTGAATAAAATCGTCTGGCGTTAGCCAGAATAAAATACTAAAGACCAATTTTAATCTTGTCGCTAATGATCTCTCAGCTTGGGCCAAGCAAAACAGGATGGTAGTAAACACATCAAAGACCAACGCCGTGCTTTGATTACTTTAGACAACAAAGTAATCGAACATTACGCTGTTTCGCATTACGCTGTTTCACAGTTAGGCTGTTTCACATCACGCCGTTTCACAATAAGCTGTTTCACATTACGCTCATGTTTTCACATTAGGCCATTTTACAATACGCTATCTCACCTAAGGATATTTTACATATTCGTAATCTTTTTGAGTAAAATTGCAACATATCTTGTCGTTGCAAAATTTCATTTCATTTCTTTCTATTTCGTTCCATTTCATTCCAGTTCATTTCATTTCGTTTCATTTCGTTCCATTTCATTCCATTCCATTTAATTCCATTTCGTTTCGTTCCATTTCATTCCATTTCGTTCCGTTTCGTTCCATTTCATTTCATATCATTTCGTTCCATTTCGTTCCATTTCATTTCATCAGAGTTTTGACTTTCTCTCCGTTTTTCAACAATTTCTAGTTTTAAGCATCACTGCACCAAAACGGAGAAAAATAAATAATCAAGAAAGTATTAATACGTTATCCGTTTCTATTTTTAGAGATGCCCAACAAAAGGGAGTTGACATGTCCTTTTACAAGTCAGTCCGTTGAGAAAGCTTACGGACAAGAAGTACACTTGTTTCTGCATTGCCACTTGCGTGGATATGATCGCCATGGAGACGGCAAGCTGCCAGATTTAGATTATTACGACAAATATGGAGCGCCTGTGAGTAAGGAGCGTTCATGGATGGATGGTTATCATGTGGTGGAAAAAAAGTTGGCCGACCATTACAACGCTGTTGTCGATTATAAGCTGGATTTCCCATTAATTGCTGGCATGGGAGGATGTGCTCATCTCTATAAACCATTTCATGATGAAGACCAAGAGCCCTGGAACTGGACTGGGTGGGTACCGCAGCAGAAAAGATGGCTCAGTCAAGGAACATTTTTCAGTAACAGGTTCGTGATAATTTACCAAGTACTATTTCAAAAACGAGTTAAAGTGTTTGGTCACGGTACTAAAACACGAGAAAACGAGATGAGAATGAACACGCAGAACGAACACGCAGGACGAACACGCAGAACGAGTTTTTGAAATGACTTCTCAAACGAAAGACAATGAGTCAATCAGTCAGCGTCGTGGGAGTTAATTAACATAACGTGCAACCGTATAGTAGTTTTTGTAATTAATTAATATAAATAATGAAGCACAAGTGTTTGATGATGCAGTGTTTTACTGGTGTATCAAAACCACTGATCTCTATATAAACTGGATAGGGCATTCCGTATGGCCAGCAGTCAAACATTTCGTGCCAGTCGCCGCCATCTTACGTAGTGGAACATATGACGCATTGCGGCCTTAGAACTTGTTCCCAATCCCAAAGTTGACTGGCAAAAGCAATCTTGACTTCAGCACGGTCAGATTAATTTCACGGTGAGAAAATATTAAGTAGTCTGTGCCGGGGGAGTCGGAAAAGCCGTAAAGCAAACAACAGATGCCGGTTCGTTTAGTTTTCACTGTTTAACAACAAATACAATCAAAAGATGGCAAGTACACAACACGAGATATTTAACCAGAACCTTAAATTTTAAAAACAGTTACTTCAACAGAATCGTAAATCTTTGGAACTCACTACCTTCTTTTTTTACGATTAAACATTCTTCTTCATTCAACATTTTGAAGTCAAGCACTAATAATTATCTTGTTCAGACCTTTAATACTTACTTTGATGTAGAGAATGTTTATACTTGGAAATCAATTTGCTCAAAATGTCACAAACATGTCTATCAGCCTGTCAAATCATCTGTTCATAGATGTTTTTGACCAAATGCAAAACTATACCTATATGTAGAGATATTTTAAAAAGATTATTTTCGGCAGTTTATCTAGTTGGGCCTAGAGCCTGTTATATATTGTCTCATTGTCTCATTGTATAAATAAATAAATAAAAAAATAAATAATTAAATAAATATATAAATAAATAAATAAATAAATATATAAATAAATAAATAAATAAATAAATAAATAAATAAATAAAATACTAATGAACATACAATTTTATATAAAGAATATTGATGAACACAGAATTTTATATAAAGAATACTAATAATGATTAGTATAAATACACAGGTGATTATAGAAAATCACGCGCGCTGATTGGTCGAGCTACTTCGGATTAATTCTCGATAATCACCTACAGCGTTTATTCAAAATGGCCGCCAGCCAAGTTATCAATTCGACAGGCGAGGAAATTAACAATTTTAAAGAAAATGTTGTTCCTAAAAGTACGAAAATGTGTATTTATACTAAAACAATTATTCGCCTCAGGCTCAGTGAATATCGGTGAATAATAACCTCGACTTCGTCTCGGTTATTATACACCGATATTCACCTCGTCTTCAGCGAATAATTGTTAAATATAAAGAATACTAATTAACATAGAATTTTATATAAAGAATACTAATGAACATAGAATTTTATATAAAGAATACTAATGAACATACAATTTTATATAAAGAATACTAATGAACATACAATTTTATACAAAGAATACTAATGAACATACAATTTTATATGAAGAATACTAATGGACATACAATTTTATATGAAGAATAATAATGAACATACAATTTTATATAAAGAATACTATTGAACATAGAATTTTATATAAAGAATACTAATGAACATACAATTTTATATAAAGAATACTAATGAACATACAATTTTATATGAAGAATACTAATGGCCATACAATTTTATACAAAGAATAATAATGAGCATACAATTTTATATAAAGAATACTAATGAACATAGAATGTTATATAAAGAATACTAATGAACATAGAATTTTATATAAAGAATACTAATGAATATAGAATTTTATATAAAGAATACTAATGAACATACAATTTTATATAAAGAATACTAATGAACATATATAACAAGAAATATAACGAAACGTATTTTAGCCGTTCAATAAACTCGCATCACGTTTTTTCTGTATATTTCTACAGGTACTTTTTGGCTCTTCGTGGAAATGAGATCCAGAACAACTTGTGGGATTACCATCCTCAGGATGAGGAAGAAGGCGAAGATACGCATGACCTTGAGTACAGTCAGCTCGAGCCTAACGATCGCTATCGAGGTGGATACTGGTTTCCTTGCCAACCATTTGGGCGCTACCTGCACATCATAGCGTTGAAATCACACGTTAAGATGGAGGAGATCGACCGATATAAGAGATACAACTACATTGTTCATCCGTTGGCTTACCGTGCATCGATTGGTACCATCCCTGATAATAGCGTCGATGCTATGCAATGGTGTATCATTAACATGCCAGACGAGAGGCACTTTGGACCTGGTAAACCATGGGGTGATAAATGTCATGCCATCGAAATATTCAATGATTTCACGTAAGCTCAGCTTTTAAAATGTTCAATTATACATGGTGTATCCCGCAATCAATTAATCTCAATTACATTTTACCATGCAAACTCATCGCCAGAAATCGAAGACAACACCCTAATTAGGCCCAGGCCCCCGGCTGCTCGGCATCGATAAAATATAACACACTGCAAAAAAAGCATTTTTGCTTTTGAGTAAAATTACTCAATTTACGAGTAAAATTACTCAATTTTTGAGTAAGCTGGGGGTTTTACCCAAGACATTGAGTAAATTAACGCAAAAGGCTGAGTAAAGGTATTTACTCTTGCGCTTGAGTATATCTACTCAATCGTTTGAGTAAAAGTTTACTCAATATTTTGAGTCATATGTAAGCATGAGTAATTTTACTCAAAGACTTGAGTGAAATAACTCTGGTACTGAGTAAGTTATCACTTTCACTTTACTCAAATAGCTGAGTAAAGCAACAGTGAGTAAAATTACGCATTTCTTTGAGTAAGATGCCAGTTTTACTCAAACACTGAGTAAAGCTAATTTTAAGCAAGACGTTTTACTCATGCTGTGAGTAAATTGAATACAATTTACTCAAGGTCAGAGTAAATTAAAATTATATTACTCAAGGCCTGAGTAAACGGAGGAACATTACTCAAACAATGAGTAAGGCTTTTTACTCAAATGCTTGGGTTGTCTCTACTCAATAGTTTGAGTAAAATTATACTCAATAATCTGAGAGAAAAGTCGGGAATAGTAATTTAACTCAAATATAAGAAGTAACATTAATCGCCATTATGATATATATTCTATTTTACTCACATAAATAAGTAAAGATTATTGTTATTAAAACTACAATTATACCTTGAGTGAAATAAAATTCGAGGATAAATATACGTCAAAAGGACGTTAATAATTTTTGTTCATTGAAGTATCAAACGAAACGTGCAAATTACCAAAAAAATTAAATTTGGCTTTTGTTGGATCGTCTATATAACCCCTGTAACAAAACAGACAGATTCACTGCGTGCCACAGCCAGCGAAGATCAAATAGACCTGCCACTGTGACCAGTCACCCGATCTAGGTAACAAGCAGGTGGGCGATGAAGACTTGACAGTATGATGACGTTACTGACGCTTCACTATGGCACGGCAACCAATCATATGATAGGCGGCAAATTTTACAAAACCACAATTGAGAATCTGTGACAGACCTTCACACCTAGCTAGCTTTCTTCGTTCCAGTCGAACTAGTCTTGTCGCAGTGGTCGGTAGCATTCTAGTTCTTTATTGGCGTTGGAATAATCGTATTGGATTATCGAAATGGCGAAAACACTTCAAGAAGTTAAAGAATGGTTGACGGACAATGGATTTCAAGACTATTGCCAGAAATTTGAAGGTAGGTCATTGACAACATCACGTGCACAAACTTGGTAGTTCTGTCGATTAGTTTTTCGCTTTTTTGACTTCATTGTATCAGTCGAACAGTTTAAATTATCTTTTCCCAAAATCCTACAATCAAATCTATAACTGAAAGGAGCATCTTTGCTCAATAGGAGAAGCGTATGGAGTCGAGATCAACCGCGTGTCAAAGTTCGCTTTATATTATACGCGCCTCCTAATGCGCCGTCACTGCCGTATTTTTATACTCTTTTAAGCTTTTCTATGAATGCCGGTCGTTTCGCCCACAAGTCGTTTCGCCCACACTTTTGTTTTGCCTACAGTCGTTTCGCCCACAACTCATAGTTGCATCAGTTAATGCAAGGGAACACAAAATTTTGTACCTCAAAATCTTTAAATCACCATGAGTTTAAACATGTTTTATTGATTTTCGCCAGTCGCCATCTTTATTACGAATTTCCTCTGTCCTACAACAATGTTGTCACCGATGCTTGATTGCAGCGGAAACTCGTAAAATATAAAACATAACACACCTCCCTAAATGAAATGGCGGATACTACATACTATAAAATAAAGTGACTACTCTGCAAGACTGCATAGAGATCTGATGGACTGATTGCAGTGGTACTGGTAGAAAACATTGTGTCTTGTGAAAACTTTGAAGCACAAGTTAGCTTGAAGGTGAGCTTTCAGATTTTTTTCAGATATAGATACGGATTTGACGTTTGGTAGCGAAACAACTTTATGTATGTACCGAAACGACTAATTTGTAGCGAAACGACTTTGTAGCGAAAGGACCGGTATATTAAATGGTATTATATTATGTGTGTATATGGCCGCTACTTATTATAGGTTTTCTAAATTAATACTTTTTGTATTTTAAAAAAATTTAAATTTGTGGGCGAAACGACCTTGGTTTGTGGGCGAAACGACTGTGGGCGAAACGACTTGTGGGCGAAACGACCGGATACCCTTTTCTATATATCGTACCGCGCTTTAAATACAGTTATTTACCATCAAATTATCTACAGGCCATGAACCCAGCGTATATACCTGCTTGAGGAAATTGCGCCTCGATCACATGGCGATTTTATTAGCTTGTAAGAAAGTGGTGTGCTGGGAAATGTTTGAGAAACAGCAGACCAAAAGTGTTTTAAACGGCCGATAATTTTGGAGCGAAACGCTTCGAGCAGAACCCTTCATCAGACATCAGAGTTAAAACATTCGCCATAGGTTCGATGGCGATAGATCCGACATTGACATAAAGCGTGCGCAATACCGTTTATTGTGAGTTTAGTGCTTGTCGGATCTTTTCAACAATCAGGTCAGCACAAAAAGGTTGGTAAGAAACCTGAAATGGCGTGGCAAATTAATTCATACTGATGTTTCTCGTCTGAAAGATGCATCATCGTTGACATCAGTGATCAGTCCTTTCAAAGAATTAATTACAATTTAAAGGCGATATTTGTCAGAATCTACATACTGTAAACATGCTTAGATATACACGTTCAGTCTGATTCAAATCAGTATTAAACGAGAACTATACAGATTAATGAGATTATACTTCGATAAAGAAAAAAGCTCAAATCGTCAGTATTTTTTTTCTAAATGTTTAATCCGTGGTTGAAATGAATGTGTAATTATACGACTTTCTTATTTTATAATAGGGGTCGACCATTAGAAACTTGGGAAGGATGGGAATGATGAAGTCAGGTTTGTATCTCAACTTATTAATAAGAAATAAGAAACTTTTGCTGTCTTCAGTGAACCATTAATTTTTCTAAATATTATATATTTGTAGTTCATTAAATATACTTTTATATTCACATAACCCTATGTAGCTAGAAACTTCTAAAAATATAAAACAAATTGACTATTAACAAATTTAAACGTTCAGGCCTAAGAAATTGTTATTGGCTAGTGGCTTGCCCTATACATTTATGTTGTTGCAGTTAATTCTGTTGGCGAGAGGGTGACTTATGGCCGCCTTGTACCAGCACCTCTTTTGGGTGGCATGCTTATGCAAGCTGCCCGTTGAAGAGGAGATACATAAATTTATAGTAATCCACAATTGCTAATATATTTTGAAAAAAACAATTCTTTTTCAGTACTTGGCACAATAATTATAGTATTGACTATTAACAAATCTAAAAGTTAGGTCTAAGAAAGTGTTATTGGCTAGTGGCTTGCCGTATACATTTATGTTGTTGCAGTTAATTCTGTTGGCGAGAGGGTGGCTTATGGCCACCTTGTATCGGCACCTCTTTTGGGTGGCATGCTTATGCAAGTCGCCCGTTGAAGAGGAGATACATAAATTTATAGTAATCCACAATTGCTAATATATTTTGAAATAAACAATTCTTTTTCAGCACTTGGCACAATAATTATAGTATTGACTATTAACAAATCTAAAAGTTAGGTCTAAGAAAGTGTTATTGGCTAGTGGCTTGCCCTATACATTTATGTTGTTGCAGTTAATTCTGTTGGCGAGAGGGTGGCTTATGGCCGCCTTGTATCGGCACCTCTTTTGGGTGGCATGCTTATGCAAGCCGCCCGTTGAAGAGGAGATACATAAATTTATAGTAATCCACAATTGCTAATATATTTTGAAATAAACAATTCTTTTTCAGTACTTGGCACAATAATGATAGTATTGACTATTAACAAATCTAAAAGTTAGGTCTAAGAAAGTGTTATTGGCTAGTGGCTTGCCCTATACATTTATGTTGTTGCAGTTAATTCTGTTGGCGAGAGGGTGGCTTATGGCCGTCTTTTGGGTGGCATGCTTATGCAAGCCGCCCGTTAAAGAGGAGATACATAAATTTATAGTAATCCACAATTGCTAATATGTTTTGAAATAGACATGATGTAATTATACTATGTAATTGGCATTGTTTTTGCAAATATATACAGATTTTGTAAATATAAACCAATTAAGGAAATTGTAAAGAAGTGCTTGGAAGATTTTTCAACCAGATGCACCACAGAACAATTGACAAGTCTTGTAGACAATTTTAGAAAGCTGTCATCATTTAGTGGATAAGTTGAACTTTTATAGAAGGTGTAAAATATTCGTCTACAGTAGTGAACTCAAAACTACATCAGACTGCTAAGTAAACACGAGATATTTTTTTATTTATAAGACTAATTTTATATATTTAAATATGTAAATAAATGTACAGTATAAACACACATGTCAAACACATTTTAGATATAACAGTAGAGTGATGTAGTGTACTGCATAAGTTTACCAACTTTACATGTACCTATGTATTTTGAAACAATACATACATGTAAGGTCTGTTATTTTGAATATTTTTAGGGAAATTTCCAGTCCAATTGGACCCCAAGTTGTTGTTTCAAATGCCAAGAAGCTGTGGCCATCAAAGATAGTGTTGCCAACAAATTTCAGGCCAGAGTTAGCAAAAATACTAGCATCAAAATTGTGGTCACTGGCACTATTGAGTCACCAGATGACATAAGCATTGTTGCAGATCATCAGATGCTGTTTTCCATCAGTGGTGGAATAGTCGAAGCGTGCCTTGGACTTTTGGCTATGTATTATGTTTTTATGTTTGAATATCCAAACTCTTTAAATATTTTTTTTTATATGCAGAAATGCATTTTAAATATACTGTCAGGATGCAAGAAAGTTACCTGCTTCCATTATTCATTTTGTTAATAATGTAAATACTATACTATACCTGCATTAATATATAGACTGAAATCGTAGCAAGTGATTTACTGGGTGAAAACTGTAATCGCAGAATAAATATAAGAGCCCACCTCAAAATTTTAAAAATGTAATGCCTGACAATGATGAAAAGAAACTGATGGTTTCCTTTCATTATGGCATTACATTTAAAAATTTTGAGCTGGGCTGTTATACTGAAATATCTAAAAATCATAGACCTCTGTATCTTTATCTATTCTAGCCATTAATTTTTATTCAATATATAATTTTGCAAACTTTTCAAGTGGATATTTTGTTTAACATTTCCATAGGTTTTTGTCAGTTTTAGAAAGTATTACTCAATATTTTCACTGATTTAGAGTGAAGTTTGCATAATCTTTGAGCCAATTTACTCGCAGTTTGAGTAAAATGTTTATTTTCCTCAGGGTTTTAGGCAACTGTAATCACATATTCAGCGTGAGTCAATTGTACTCAAAACCTGAGTAAATTTACTCAAAATTTTGAGTAAGTAATCATTTTACTCAATAATTTGGGTCACTGTGGGTGCATTTTGTTTGAGTCAATTTTACTCAAATTTTACTTAATAATTTGGGTCACTGTGGGTGCATTTTCTTTGAGTCAATTTTACTCAAATTTTGAGTAATTTTACTCAAACGTTTGAGTAAAATGATCATTTTACTCAATTTTTTCGTATAATAAAATTGACTCAAATGTTTGAGTAAAACAGTATTTTACTCAAACTATTGAGTCAATTTTACTCACTATTTGGAGTCACTGTGGGTGCATGGTTTTACTCAATTTTTTGAGTTAATTTACTCAAGGATTTTTTGCAGTGCAGAGAATCATATGGACATTGTTCTATTACGAGAAATATCTCTTGAAAAAATAAGCAATGTAAAAATGTGCATAGCTAGCATTTTAGTTTAATATCTAATAAATAGGAAAATACGGAAATCAGAATATTTTTTATGAATTGCGCATTTACGAAACTTCTTCGCAAGTACTTCCTCAGTAAATTTTATAACAGATCTCTGCGGGATTTATCGAAATCCCGCGAATTCCTTATCTCTAAAATTCCGTTACAGGAAAAAAATCCCGCGAATAGAAATGTGCAAACGGGAATGAATAAACCATCATGTTTTAAACTTACCGGTAGAGCTGCTACAAACATGTGATGCTTGTAGTTTTCATGACTATTTGGTCGAACTGAAAACCATTGCATTAATGAGAGCCAGCAATTGTAACTTTTGCAGTAAAGTTCGAAAAATGTACTTAGAACTACGATATTTCAGTCGAATATGCTCCAAATTTAATACTCCAAAAGGTATCGTTGGAAAGCTAATTTCCTCCATTTTTAACTGTTTACAATAACTTTAGTCAGCGGCTTCTAAATAATAATCCCCGAGCCCGGGCGTAGGGCCAAAGGCCCGGAGCCCGGTGAGGGTGATAATCTCGACACGCGTGGAGTTCATTTTACACGCGTGTAGAAAAAGCGAGGGAGACGGAATCTGTGAAATAGTTTATATTTAACAATTAGACAACGAGACCGAGTTTTCTATGAGCGAATAGTCAACGACTCAACGAGGCGAAGAAGAGTTGACTATCGCTCATAGAAAACGAGGGCGAGTTGTCTAATTGTTTTAGTATAAATTTACCAACAAAAGTTAAATAAATTCTCGACAATAACGTATTCTTTGAGGCTCGTTTAATACATTTTTTAACTGCCAACAATAAACGTTCAACAGTCATTTCGGGCGAGTTTAGACAACTCGCCCGAGTTTTCTACGAGCGAATAGTCAACGAGGCGAATTCTAATTCAAAATTTTTTCATTACAGCTATTACTACTCTTACCAAAAAATTGAAGAGTCCGGCCCCAACAATGGCGAGTTAGGTGAAGATCCAAGTCATCAAATAGATGGTGATACCCAGTATCACTATTGTTTCGATACTTACCCTCTGGAATTTGCTGTGTTTCTACTGGACTCTGCACTGGCAAGAGGTGTTTACTTGCAGACCCTGTGTGCCAACGATGCATTCTACGAGAGAAGCGGAGACAGCAAGGGTAAGTTACCATTACATATACCAAGGCATGTATGTATGTATGTTTGTATGTATGTATGTATGTATGTATGTATGTATGTATGTATGTATAGGTTAGCTACCGAGGTTGAGGTCACAGAGGTTTCCTAAGAAAACTAAGATACTGAGATAATGAGTTCGTTATCACAGAAGTTATCTAAAAAACACTTCGGTGGCGATGATAAATCCTTTATCACATTCGTGATCATTGATTAACCCTTATTTCCCAACCACGCATAAATCAAGTTAATTGCCCCCGGCATTAACTTGATTTATGCGTGCGGTATATCAAAGAAAACCGAGGTGATCATGAATTAAGGATGTATATAAACTTTATTTTAGTGTCATATGTATTTAGCTCAGAGAACTAATTGGGCACTATATATATATATATATATATATATATATATATATATATATATAGAGGGAGAGGGACAGGGACAGGGACAGGGACAGGGACAGGGAGAGGGAGAGGGAGAGGGAGAGGGAGAGGGAGAGGGAGAGGGAGAGGGAGAGGGAGAGAGAGGGGAGAGAGAGAGGGGGAGAGAGGGGGGGAGAGAGAGAGGGGGAAGAGAGAGGGGGAAGAGAGAGGGGGAAGAGAGAGGGGGAAGAGAGAGGGGGAGAGGGAGAGGGAGAGGGAGAGGGAGAGGGAGAGGGAGAGGGAGAGGGAGAGGGAGAGGGAGAGGGAGAGGGAGAGAGGGAGAGAGAGAGAGGGAGAGAGAGAGAGAGGGAGAGAGAGAGAGGGAGAGAGAGAGGGGAGAGAGAGAGAGGAGACAGAGGGGGGAGAGGGGGTAGAGGTGGGGGGGGGGGGGGGTAGAGAGAGAGTTTTTTACGAATCCAAATATTTATTTTAAATTAACTTCAAGAACTCATAATTGACGCGAAAAACACAAAGGAAACCAGTACCATATCCATGGATTTCTCCTGATTGACAGTAAACTTTAGTTTTGAATTTCTTGGCTTAGACAACGTTATTTTATCAGTCAATAAACTTAGCAAATGGGTCGTTTTTGAAGCTATTCTATCGCCTCGTGATTTAATCTGATAAAACACTGCTACATACTCATGTTTTGAATTAATTTAAATTTATTTTCAGAATCCAAAGAAACTCTAGCCGCTGACCCAAAAGGTGCTCTTTTGAAATACAACATGGAATACCGTGACGTCAAAAACGATCTCAGGTTGGGTGTAAAGGCAGTGCCTTCTCCAGAAAATCCTGAAGTCCACCTCCTGGACAGTTGGAAGTTCTTAAATTCAAAACCGTACAAAAGGAAGACATCGTTCGGCTATGTGTCTTTGATTGATCCTCGCATGCACTTGAAAGAAGCGGTGTTCAAAAACGAAGACGGAATACCTCATATGGGTCTCAACAAGGGCGAAGCTATGGCAATGGATTATCTGATTGAAGGACGCTTCTTTTCTACAACTGGTTAGTTATTAACTACTTATTATCCGAGGGTGAGGTCTTTACGTAACATAAACGAGTGGGAGTGTTTTACCAGGGGTTACAAACACGAGAGGACAATGAAAATCACATAATTTTCATTGTTCTCCAGTGTTTGTAAAACATGAGAGAATAATGAAAATCACGAGGCTGCAAGCGGAGCGATTTTTATTGTTTTCGAATGTTTTACAAACACGGGAGAATGAAAATTACGAGGTAATAGGCCGAGTGATTTTTGTTCTTCTCGAGTGTTTGAAACCCCAGTGGTAAAACACGATACACGAATTTATGAAATAGCTTCTTAATCGTCTATATATTATAGGGGATCGAATTTGGGGACTTGGTGATATTGGTTCATATTATATTAGACAATGGTGTATATTAGTACCAATGGTTTCATGTTGAATTTATAACTGACTAAATTAAGAAATGTGGTAATAAACGGTCTTTTGTTTGTGCCGTTTATTATCTGATTTCTTAACTATGAATTCAGTTTGCACGACCTTTACCGGGTTTCAAAACACATACACATAACCAAATATTTTTGTCTGATTGGCTAATTAGCTCGTGAATTATTAATGAGTTTGAGAAGGTAAAATATCAAACTGAGGTCTTGCTGTATTGACCGAGCGATAGCGAGGTTAATACGTTCAAGGCCGAGGTCTGATATTTTAACGTAAAGACCGAACGGTCGAGGTTATTAAGTAGTTTATTATATGGCACTTTATATTACAAAATCAATCTTGTATTTCTTGGTCTTCGCTTCTTTCAATTTCGTCAAACACCAGACTAGCGTTATTTTCTGCAGTTTTTTTCTCGTTTGGGTTCCAAAATCTACTCTCATAATGTTCATCGTCATTTCATTTATTTTCGTTGTTTTCCGCGGCCATTATGGAGAAATCTCGCTACGTCATGCAGCAACCAATCACTGCGCGCGATTGCCTTAAAATAATTCGTACCTACCTACCTACTTACTTACCTACCTACCTACCCACCCTAAAACCCACCCACCTACCCACACAACCACCCACCTACCCCAATGATTAGCTAAATATTTTATCATTTTCAGGTCCTTGGGATATCTTTAACTATGATTATTACCAACTCCTGCCTTATAATATCTACAATCAAGTCGACAGCGATAAACTCTGTTACGAGTTGACCGAAAATATGGAACTGGTATTCACCTTCGCAAAATGCCAGGAGAAAAACGAAGATTTGGTTTGGAGGTACACGATCATGGCCAGTGAAACAGCGGAGTCCAAGGGTCTTAAAACTGCGCACGGCTACTTCAAGCTGGATCCAGAAAATATGACAAAATTGGATTTGAGGCATTCCTACGATAAGAATCGTGTCAAGTGGTTGTACTTTACCGCCATAAGACCAAAAAACCCCCAGCATCGCGTCTGGTTCAGTGCTATAAGAGGACTTGCCTTTGGAAAACCAACCTTCCAAGGTAAACTTGCTTTGAAAGTATTTCGTTTTGTTAATTGATTTTTATTCCTTTACTAAGACTTAGATAACAATAACGCAAGTTTTAAGCTATAATGTATATAGACTATTACTCGAGGGATATATTTAGCTTAAGAGGGATGGCAAAGACTGCAAGGCATCGGAAAGACGGCGAAAGAATGGAAAAGACCACGAGGGATAGGAAAGACGGACTGGGGTTAGGAAAGACCATGAGGGATAGGAGACAGCGAGGGATAGGAAAGACAACAAGGGGTAACGAAGATCGGCGAGGGATGGTAAAGACCGTGAGGGATAGGAAAAACGGATAGCAAAGACCGTGAGGGATAGGAAAAACGGAGAGGAATAGCAAACACCGTGAGGGAAAGGACGGACGGCAAGGGATGGCGAAGATCGTGAGGGATAGGAAAGACGGCGAGGGATGGTAAAGACCGTGAGGGATAGGAAAGACGGCGAGGAATGGCAAACACCATGAGGGATAGGAAAGACGGCGGTGGATGGTAGAGACCGTGAGGGATAGGAATGACGGCGAGGGATGGTAAAGACCGTGAGGGATATGAAAGACGGCGAGGGATGGTAAAAACCGTGAGGGAGAGGAAAGACCGTGCAATATTGTGATTTCCTAGTTTCTTGTAAACGAAGTAGTGTAATAAATAGCTAGAAATTTGTCGTTCGATTTGAAATATATACTATACTCGGTATTAAAATACTTTTTTAAACTTCAGCCAAGATAGCAAACCTTGATCACCATGTTTATCCAACCACACAGCAAGGTAGCTCTGTGATTGGACAGGCTGCGCAAATCCAACCGTTTGCTTGCGAAAGTGGAAACCTTGATTTCACTTTGGGAAAAATCCAAGACGAAGAGAAAACAAATATCTACGTCTACTTCATGCAGGTTAAGCCACTCCAACAAAATTTCTCGGAACCAATCGAAGAAAAAATCAAAGAATCCTCCCAGTACATTCCACCTCGTATCCTGCAAAGTGTTCATGGTTACTTTAGTTTACAGTGTGATCACCCCACAAGAATAAACCTCAGTGCATCTTGGGACAAGAATACGGTAAGTAAAGCTTTAACGTAAAACGTTCAGCAAGGCAACATGGTCTTCCTCCGATTTCAGACTTTTTCAAGGAATAATTCAATTCACGTTTAATTCAGAATTTAGCGAGGTTTTTAAAAGAACGGAGCAATTCAACTGATTCCAAAACTCTGTGCCGGTCTGGTACAAAATGTTGCTGTGACGTATTCTGTGTCCGGTACACAAAAAAGGAGCCGTATTTTTGGATATGATGCAGAGGATGAACACTGACGAGTGTGGGATATAGCTTCTCAAACGAATCTACTATATTTTAAGAGAAAACCGACCTAAACTTAGTTTGCTAAATCTTGACTAATCTTCCTCCAATTTCTAAATACTAATTAAATATTCGTTTGTTTTGAATTTGAGTTTGAGAAGTCCTTTTTTGCATAACACGCGGTCAAAAAGTTAAACTGATTTCTATTGATCAGATCACATTCGTAATTCTAGGTTTTTTTTTAATCTTTTTGATATGTTTTTCAACCCCCACATCTGCCAGCTTAAACAGTTTATTGACTCTATAAGCTACATAATTATTCTAAAATAAAGAAATTTTGAGTGGTACGCCAAAAAGAAAATGTTATTGAACACGAGCAAGTTTTGGCATTGATTATTGTAAATTTGGCGGATTCAACAATTTTTTAGCATATACCCATCTTCATGATTACGATCTTTTTTTATCTTTTTGACACGTTTTCAACTCCCAAATGCTCGTAAAAAGTTTGTTGATTTTATACAATAATGCAAAAATAAAGAGGTTTTCTATCAACTAATACGTTGACCTTGCATAAAGAAGCCCTGCAAAATTAAATAAATACAAAATGAAATTACAATAGCCATTTAAAGCCGTATAAATTAGTTACAGAAAATAGACCAGAAACAGATCAATAGTTTGTGGACTAAACGCTTTTTATATTTTAGGTGAAAGATGGCAAAGTGTACTTTTATTGCATCGATGGAAAGACAGGTCAACCGAAACCACTAGATGCCGATGTTGAGCCCAAGTTGTTTCCGGAATGAGATCATATAATTTAAATTGGAACATTTCAATTGATTTTGTAAATGCATGCATGCAATGCAATAGTTACGATTGTCTTTTTGTGTCTTTAATGTTCTCCTAATTCATGACAGCTCTTTAGTATATTAAACAGTTTTCACTAAATTTTGCTGTAGTTTTGTGATTATATATCTTTATTTTTTTATCAATCGTGAGCGGGCGGAATCCTAGGTAATGCTGCAATTTGATTGGCTGCGTGAGCGGGCAGTTTTTTACGATATCTGACCACGGTCACGGAATCCTAAATTTAATTTTACTATTCATTTAAAATTGACCGATTTTCATAACTATTTCGCTTGCCATAGAAAAAATAAATTCAACAGAGAGCTACGGGGATGGAAATGAGTTTTATTATCCAAATGGTTTTGACAACTTCATGTGTAAACAGCGAATTTTAAAAGAAACGCTGGGAACACTGTGACAAAGCAAAATTTACGAGTTGACATTTATAAAGAAAACAGTTTAAAACGGTAGGGAAAACATACATAAACTTGCGAACACAGTATTTTGAATCACTAAATGAAACTATATATAAATATATACTAAAATCATACCACGAGATTAAGATAGAAAAGCTCAGTGAAACCTTTTGACACTAAACTGTCTTTCTTCTGTTATCCAACCGCTATACTCAACAAAACCGCTACAAGTCTTTTACCTTTTAGCCAAACATTTTCCACATCGGCCAACCTCATCGTCTCGTGTCCTTGAAACTTCAAATTACAAATGGCTTACTGACAAGCATTTTCGTCTTCAAACTCGAGGACCACACTTTCAATTTTCATGCAGTCAGCCAAATATTGAAAGCGACTTTCCACTGAAGCGAACAGCCAAAAACGAGCAAGCGACGAAGAAGAACGACGAAGAATCTTTATCAACTAAACTTTAAAAACACTTGGACTGCATTTTGACTTCCCTTCGTAACTAGATCTTCGAGTTTTGAATGGTTTTTTTTATGACAAAAAAGGTTCCAAGCAGAAGCTTCCCTGTAAGACTGCATGTCGGCAGTTGTTTACTCTCGAACGATAAACTTTGGACTTTTGAATATCACGTGAACGTCATCTCGATTTACGCAACTTAATTCAATTATGTTAATTTATCTAATTATGTAACAAAAAAATAAATAGTTATTTACCGTTTTGGTCGGTCCGTACAGAAAAATATTTGCCCTCGGTCTCAAAAATGCCCCTCGGTCTCCGGCCTTGGGCCTTTTTTAAGACCTCGGGCAAATATTTTTCTATACGGACCTCCCAGCCGGTAAATAACATGTATATCATTTATAGAGCAAAGTGAAAAGGTGATGAACGGCTGAGCCAATATAGTCTTGATAACGAAATACTGACGTTTCGAGCAGAGCCCTTCATCAGAGTATAAATGTTACTCTCAGTGATGAACTACTTCTAGTAGTGTATGCATGGCGGAGTAAAACTTATTATTTTAAAGCAACTTTTCACTCAACCAGCCCAGGACTTTTCTATCTATTTAATAATCATTATACAAGGGATAGCTTATCAACCGAACAAGCCAAAAAGAACTAAAATAAAATAAAGGTTGTTTTTGGCTGTTAAAGTTAAAACTTAAATTTTAATTAACTCAATCATAGTAGAATTATATTGGGGGAATCTAACACGCTAATGGAGTCAAAAGAAGTCTGAAGTTGCCAGTGAACTCGATGTAAGTTAAAATCTGATACCTGGAACGCTAACGCGTAAACCAAAAGGTGAGGCAAAACGTTCCAGGCCCCTGCGCGGTTTGCAGGTAGGATTCAGTCTCACACAAAATGTTTTTTACACGGTCGCCCGTCTTGAGCGAACTGCGAAGGCTCGAAAAAAGGTTTCAAAAAATTATTTATCAAATTATTTTGTCCGATTCAACGTGTATTTAATGGTTTCCCATTGTTGTGCAGTGCAGTTGTTGTTTTATTTACTCGGTATAGCAGTCAAAAGTATACAGTAAATTAAGCTAGGAGCCAGTGAAAATAGACTGAGAAAACAGACGTCCTTTTGCTGGCTAGGATGAAAACAGCCAGCTGAAAAGGTGAGAATAAGAGTGAGAAAGCTATTCTTGTACGGGTTTGAAGACGTATTGATACTTGATATTTCATAATATACATAATTGTATAATATTCAATTATTTCTGCTCCTTCAATTTCTTGTTCGGTTTTGTTAAACGGCCTTTTGTAACTAATGATATTTTAAGAAGTAACTGACAACTAGATTGTTTATTTTTCACGTTTACTCATGGCTAGTTGTTGTTTTCGGTACGAATGCGGAATGCTTTTTAGAAAACGACACATGAAACTGGCACTAATGGCATGATTCTGTACTAAGTTTGTGTTGATTTTTTGCAGTATCCTCTTTGGAGTAACGAAACTCTAATATATGGTTTATATTATAACGAAAAGTTTGATTTAATTTAATTTCTTGACTGACAAACTTCGTGCACGTTTTGAAAAGACAATGACTTTTACTATAGCAACAAATAAACAATTGCTGCATAATTAGTTCGGCAGTATAGCACAAGCAATCAAAATTTAAAATGCACGTTTAGCAAAGCGTGATAAAATGATTCAATAAATAATTTTTCAAACCTTTTCGAGTCTTCGCGGTTCGCTCAAGACCGCTGGCCGTGTAAAAAACATTGTGTGGGAGACTGAAATCTACCTGCAAACCGCGCAAGGGCCTGGAACTTTTTGCCTCACATTTTGCCCCACGAATGACTGGACGTTAGCGTTCCAGGTATCAGATTTTAACTTAGATTTTAACTTACATCGAGTTCATTGGAAGTTTCAAACCTCACAAAACAATGGAAATATTTTTATTTTTTATTTCCGTCATAGAGTTAAAATCACTCCTTGAAATTTACAGTGCATGAAGATGTATTGCTATATCTACACGCCGGCCGGCGGCTATATATGCGTGTTTAATATAAATCACCGGCGTGGGAAGCACGGAGGCTGGGGGGGCTGAAATTCTAAAGTGTGTGTGTGGGGGGGGAGGGGGGGGGGGCTCAGCCCCCTAATTAATATAAACGTGGGATGACTCAAAGAAACATTCAATCTTTCTTGTTTCAGACACCAAGGCGTGCGTTATGGAGGGCAAAGATGTATAATTAATTGGTATTTTATAATCTTTAGAAATCTCTTACATCTCCTTTCAAAATGCTGGAAATGTCATTTCAGAGATTCTACAATCCGGACCTCCCTAGCGGTTCAAGGCGCGACGACTTTCAGTCCCCCCCCCCCCCCCCCCTAACCCAAAACATCTTCCTACGCCTCTGTAAATTTACAAGTTTCTATCACAAATCATTGAATAGTCTAATTGTTAAATACAATAAAACACATCAGTTTTTAAAGAGTGAGTAAATAAATATATAACTAAATAAGTATACATTAACTATACTTTATTAAATCAATAAATAAGTTTTAAAGAGGAACAAATATAGAAACCCCACAAATCTTAATATCATTTTTAAACTTGCGCGAATAAACTGAATTTTCGCGCAGTGAGAAATTTAATGTAGATATAAATATCTTAATTTCTGTACTGTACAATGTAATATAATAATAATAATAATAATAATAATAATAATAATAATAATAATAATAATAATAATAATAATAATAATAATAATAATACCCTCAGTTACTTAATGTGGACGCAAGTATGGCCCATAGCAGAGCTTCAAAGCCTGGACAGAGAAACTCGTAAAGTGATCAGTGAGAACGGAGGAAAACATCCACTAGGATCAACAGCGCTGATGTATCTTCCTCGGAAAAGTCGAGGAAGAGGTTTAAAATCAGTAGAACACGAGTATAAGTTAATAAAGATCAAGGTAGCTGTCAAATTATACGCCAACACAGACGAAACCATGACTGCAGTGAAGGACTTTGAAAAAATAGCAGAACGAGTGGGAAGCCAGTCACTGACTAAAGATGCGATCAAATATGCAGAAGAGCTAAATATGATGTTGAGTTTGGAGTACCCAGAGCCGAAGTGTCGGATAAGAGATGGTGAAGAGATTAGTGGTCGGAAGATTGGAGTATGGGCAAGAACCGCTCAAAAGAAGAAATACTTTGAAGAAATGAGAGAAGAGAAATGGCAAGGGAAGTTGTTTAAGAATGGATGGGAAGATGACGACATAAGCAATGACTGCTTTGGGTGGATGTCAGGATGGAGAGCAGCGCCGTCGCATACAATCGCAGGCGTGCATGAGCTCTACCAACAGCTACTACCAACAAAAATATACCATCAGAAGAAAACCCGATTGAATACCAGCTCAGACGTGCAATGCAGGTTATGTGGTAAAACACCGGAGAGCCTGTCTCACATGCTAGCAGGCTGTAGTGCTCTGGCCCAAACAAAGTATCTAACCAGACACAACGCAGCTCTAAAGGTGCTGTTTTTTGAGATGCTAAGGGATCGAGAGTTGATATCATCAGTCCCACCTTGGTACTCGCCTGCAAAGCCTAAGCCTGTGTATGAAAACGAACGCGCGAAAGCCTTCTGGGATATACCACTGTACGCGGAAAACACAGAAGTAAGAGCCAACCGGATTGATGCAAGGATAATAGATAAGATCGAAAAGAAGGTGATCGTGATTGAAATCAGCTGTCCATGGATAGAAAATCGTCAGCTGAAAGATGAGGAAAAGACCCAGAAGTATGGACCGCTACGATGGGAGTTGAAGAGGCAATTTTCGGGATACCAAATAATCCAACACAACATCATTATAGACGTACTTGGAGGGTACTCTAAGGAAGTTGATAAGAGAGTAAAGACGCTGATTGGTGTAAGAAGTGGAGAGACCCTAAGGCGCATGCAGAAAGCAGTACTCTGCAACAGTTTGAACATAGCACGTTCTTTTAAGGTTCTAGTGGAATAGTACATTAATGTTTAGATAGTTAATTTGTCGGTTTTTTCCTTTTTTCTTTTTTTAACTAACTTTTAGAATTTGTAATTTAATATTTAACGCAACAATTGGCTACGTTCGCGCCCAACTGATGTTTTTGATTTACTGAGTACTCAGAAGTTGTACACTAATAATAATAATATAGTTCTTAAAAACGCATTATACAAATGTCTCAATGCTTTTTACAATAAAATCATAAAATTAATTAGTCAGTAAAAGCTATTTTAAAAAGGTGTTGAACTTCGTTTAATAAAGTCAGGAAGGGAGTTCCAGAGTCTCGGAGCAGCACAAGAGAAGGACTTGTCGCCATATATATCTGTTCTTGTTCTAGGCACAGTTAAAAAGTTGAAGTTGCTGGAGCGTAGAGTGCAAACAGGAGTATAATAGCGTCGAAGATCAGTGATGTAGGTAGGGGAAAGTTCATTAAGGGCAGTGCTGTGAGTAACTTCGTTACAAGTAACTAGTTACAGTAACTAGTTACATTTTTAAGTAAATGTAACTGAAACTAGTTACTTTTTCTGAAGAAGTAACTGTAACTATAACTAGTTACTTTTTGAAGAAGTAACTATAACTAGTTACTTTTTTAAAGAACTGTAACTAGTTACAATATTTCGTTCAAAAATGTGACTAGTATAGTTACTGATATTCAGTTGAGGATGTCATTCCGTCTTGATAAAAATGGTTTTGATATAATAATAAAGGTACATTATGTACACATTTGACTATTTCTGCTTAGTGACAACTATATTTAGGCATTTAGCTGTAAAAACATAATTCTGGTACTGGTATCTAAAAACTAGTAATTTCTTTGTTGATTCTAGTAACACGGACAATGGAACGTAACTTTGTAACTAGTTACAAAATTTTTGAAGTAACTTTGTAACTGTAACTAGTTACTTTCTTTTCATTGTAACTTTTATCGGTAACTATAGTTACTTTTCTAACGATGTAACTAGTTACAAAAATTATGTAACTTTTACAGCACTGATTAAGGGCTTTATAGGTCACCAAGAGGAGTTTTAAGGTTATTCGTTGTTCTACGGGAAGCCAATAAAGATTGAATAATACCGGTGTGATATGCGCAGATTTCTTTTCTTTAACAACTAGTCTGGCAGCAGTGTTTTGTACCCTTTGAAGCTTCTGTAGTTCACAAGAAGGAAGACCGTGAAGCACCCCATTACAGTAATCGAGTTTAGATGAAATAAAAGCATGAACAAGACGTGCAATATCTTCTCGTGATAGAAATTTTCTTATTTTCCCAATTTGATGTATTGATTAAGAAGCTGACCGACATGTGTGGCTGATATTCACTTTAAAAGTTAGATTACTCTTGGTACAAAGCATAAACAACACCGACTGCGAATACACTTGGACTCTCAAACGTCTCCGAAATAACTTCATCAAACTCTTCATTTAATAAACACTGGCTTGCTTGGAGATATGTCTGTCCGGATTTCGAACCAACCGTTACAGCACAGATAATTTTGTAACGAGGAATATTCAATGATTTTACAGCTGACTTGATTTGCTCGCTCAACATCATAGCAAGGATATTACACTGAACGATCTGCATCATAAGATTCCTCCCAGAGACTTCTTCGTAGAACCTCGCAGATTATCTGGCGAACTTGGGAAATGTTTATTCTTACATCTGGTTCAAGTTGATTGGTATTCGGTATTTTACTTACAGGGATCTTCACTTTTCTGTGCTGGCTTTGACCATGCGCTTGGTAGGCTGCATGAAGATAGTCTTTGTGTCTTTTGTTGTTCGTGATTTTCTTCTCATCTGCATGAAGACCGTGAATAACTCCGAATTGATTTCTTGTGTTGTGATAATTATATACGAATCCCTCCATTGTTTTTGTACAACATTTACCAGTTAAGGTTGTAGTGGAGGCTGATTTTGAAAATTTTAATTTAATTTAATTTTAATTAATACATTTTAATTCGCTTTTAAATATGGATTTAGCAAGATTATGTGCTGTAAAGTAGTAAAAAATACTAAAAAAAATTTTTGAGACCAGGGGGGGGTGGGGAAATGACATTTGATCTCCATATTAACAATTTTAAATGGTCGACTGTAGCTTTCGCTTTGAATTTTATGAACTGAAACAAAGAGGAATAACTTTTCATACCAATACGAAGACTACGAAGATTTAATCTCGGAGTCCGCAATTGTTCGATTAATTGTCGCTGACCTATAAGCATTACATTATTTGGCACGATAACAGATATTCAAACACTTCCCAACCAAAATATTTAAGGCGGACAACGGCGGACTCCGAGATTATTTTTTTATTATAGCCTTGTGCACAATCAGGCCAAATTTTGAGCAAATAGACTGAAAAGCGAGAAAGATATGGATGTTTAGGTCATTACAGTGATGAAAATTTATCGAATTTTGGCAATATTACCTCAGATTTCAGCTTTTTGGTCCAAAAATATTGTCTATAATATTCAAGCGAGTAGTAGACTGGGGAGTAGTAGACTGGGGGCGAATCGGTGCAGAACCTCAAAAACAGAAAGACTTCTGCGCAGGCGTGCTAGACAGGTTGTTGTTGACTGTTGAGATTCGTTTTGTGAAGTTAACTAAATAAATAAAGATACTTTTTACTAAGCGTTGTCCGTGTAACAGTGGTGGCAGCGGTGGTCGTGATGGCCAAGAAACTAGAGTATTTTTCAGGAGAAGACGCCACATCCTTGAAGCCATGGCTCGATCGTTTCGACGCCGTAATCGAAGCCGAAGGAAAGGCGAGTAAAGCGGCCGCCATTATTCGCACTTGTTTGAAACGGGATGCAGCGCAAGTGGTAAGAGTAATGTCAGACGACGACAGGAAAGACCTCGACAAGATCAAAGCTGAACTTCTTAAGCAGTTTGACAGACGAGATAAAACGCAGATTCAACGTGAGTTTTACAACAGAAAGCTTGAAAGTGGGGAGTCTGTTGGAAAATTCGTTCGAAGTCTTCGACAACTTGCCGAAGAAGGATTTCCTGGTTGGGAAACTGCAGCTCGCGATCAAATCGTGAAGAGCCAGTTTTTGCATGGAATACCTAACGACCTTCGTACCCAGTTATCCGTGGCTTTTCAGTACAAAGTGGATGACGCCTCGTTGAAAGATCTTGAGGAATTTACTACCAATTGGGAAAGAAATGGAGGAAGGGCGACTGCTTCCATACAGCAAGTAACCGTGGCTTTACCAACACAAGATTCGTCGGAAACCGTTCAAACCGCAGTGGAGACAGCCCTTGGTAATCTGGAGGGGAAACTTTCCGAAATAGAAGCAAAAGTAAACCGTGTTTTTACTAGACAAGACAAGTACAGCAGACTGATTGGGATGAACATTTAGACAAAGTCATCTTCAGCTATAACACCAGCGTCCACGATTCAACAAATGAAACTCCACATTTCATGCTCTTTGGACAGGAGGCGAAAACTACCATCCAATCCCAGACACCAGAAACAAATGGACTCTCTCGCAGTTTACGTACAGCACGGGAAAATGCTGGTATTCAACGCAAGGTTCTCCTCAAAACACGTCAAGATGTGTCTGAACGGTTAGCAAGACTAAGACGACAACGATGCACCAAGTCAGCGACCGTTGCACGATTCCAAAGATACCTAGTTGGCGACAAAGTACTTCTCTCTAATCTCGCACGTAAGAAGGGTGTCAGTCCAAAACTCAGCCCAAGATGGCGTGGCCCATACAGGATTACCCAGGTTATCAGTACGGTCTTGTATCGCATACAAGTCAGTCAACGAAGACGCGTGGTGGTGCATCATGATCGCTTGAAACTGTATGAGGAACGTCCGAGTCACCTGCAGCAAGGGCAACCACCAACACTGACCGAGCAACAGCAGAACCAATCAATCACTGAACAGTTCACCCCTCAAGTACCAGTTTCTAATGACAATCCAGCTACTAGTGATGACAGTGAAGAAAGTGGAGCGGAGGAAGAGAACGAAGCCCCGTGTGCGACACCTAGTAGATCACATACTGGACGACCCACACGAGTACGTCGTGCCCCAGAGCGATTTGGATTCGGAGAAGATTAACTTGAACTCTGGCCAAGCATGAGGACATGCTTTTAAATAGAGAGGGGGTGATGTGACAGCGAGCATGCAGTAGACTGGGGGCGAATCGGTGCAGAACCTCAAAAACAGAAAGACTTCTGCGCAGGTGTGCTAGACAGGTTGTTGTTGACTGTTGAGATTCGTTTTGTGAAGTTAACTAAATAAAGATACTTTTTACTAAGCGTTGTCCGTGTAACAATACTTTGCGAGGAGTTGGAGCCGGATCTAGGCTGAATTTCAGCACTAAGAAGTTTGTTTCTCTCGGATAGGTGTTGAGCGAGAAAGAGAGTTTTAGTGGTGGACGGAAACGAAGCATCACAAGACGGTAGCATCACAAAATCAGGTTTCACAGGAGAAGTTCTGTAAAATCACAGAGGCAATATAAATGAATCAATGTTATCTTGGTTATTACTTACATGCAGCCATATTTTATCCAAACTTCAACTCAGGAGAGAAGAAAAAAGGTCCTTTCACAGTCAGCGAAGTGATAGAAATAGCCAATGTGAAAAAAGTGCAGAAAGCCACACGATTGCGGCATATAAAATTACAACGCCAATCTCAAGGTGTAAATTTTGCCAAAACTCGCGGTAGGAGACCAAACGCAAATTCATTGTCTTTCAGTCTTTGGCGCGAATATTTGCCCTTAGATACGAAAGTTTGATCGCGTAAATCTCGATAAGTATAGAAGGCAGGGATCTAAAAATTGGCATACAAACTTGTTGTTACTATATCTTTCAACTGACAAAAAAACTGTTAAGATCGAAAGAGTTGACTTCAGCCTCCAGTACCACCTTAAGCGTATAAACAAATGAAAATCTTATAAGCTAAACAAACGAAGCTATCAGATTAGACTTGAAGTAAACGCCTTGTAAATCGAAAACAAAACCAATTAAGAAAATTCTCTTAAGATGTATAAATCTAATGACAACAACACCGCCTGGTTAAATAAACACCTGCTACTGCTGCCATAGCAACAAAGCAACGCTATAAACAAAAAATAAACTATATTACTAGTTATAACGAGTTTCAAACGGCGAGACATGACCTTAGCGTGCGTGCAGACGTGCATGCATGACCGCTATACAATAGTATCACAGAATAAAGATATAATTACCAGACGTCCCACGCTTTGTCGGTAAATTTGATGTTTGCGTCTGGCTGCCGCCATGTTATTAGAGGTATTTAAGCAGATTTTTGTGAAGTCAAGTTTCTTCAAACAAGAACTCGCAATAAACGATTTCACTATCTAAGAAAATGGCGGCTTGGGAGAAGTGCGTGATAACAAATTCATGAAGTGGGACTTCTGGTGGATTCAAAGGGGGAGCCGAAATCAGAATAAATTTTTAGGGGGGTCCGGGGGCATGCTCCCCCGGGAAATTTTGAAACCGAGAGTCGCTGAAATGCCATTTCTTGGCTTTTGGAGGAAGATTTTGCAGACTCTAAAGCTTAAAAAACGTCATATAAAATACTCAGAACACGCAAACGTCACATGGATACTCAAAATGCATACACTCAGTAGATTCAATACACTGTTTACAGTTTATTTCCTGACACAATTGTTATTGCATCAGTTTAGTAGTTGCATGTCTGTCGTTTTATATCAAAAGGGGGGGAGCACCGCCTCAAATTATTTTAATATACCATTGAAACAACAAAGTTCTTAAAATGAAACGCACAAACAGAATGCTTTGTGCTTCATTATTATTAGCTCACGTTCTGATTGGTTCTCTGGTTTCCCAGCAGGCGGTATTTCGCGTTGCCACAAAAGCTCTTGCTAGTACTGAGCATTCTAGTCGCATGCAGGGTAAGTCAGCAAGTAGACCCTGGCACTCGCGCGGCGAACTTGAGAAAAGTAGCTGTAGCTGGCTGGCGGGAACCAAATGACCTTCGGTTTACTAAGTACTTTAAATACTCAGTTTAAATCTTAGATCATCGAGACTAATTCGTATCAGGATAAACACTAGCTTGCGAAGGCTGACACATGCAGTGCAGCGATTATAGAAATATAGAAACGGGAAGATTAATGCGGTTACCGAACTGACGAATTTACCGCCGTGATTGAATTTAAGTCTGTCAATCTGAAGATTTCGTTTTCTGCTTTGAATCAGATTAAGTTCTGTCAAATATCGACACTATCTTTTAACCCTTTCACGCATGGCTTTCCGAGACTTCTCCCCTGGACGAGTAAAATCGTCTGGCGTTAGACAGAGTAAAAAGACGAAAGTTGTTCGACAACAACCATGCGCAAGAAAGGGTTAAACTGTAATCATTTGAGAGACTGAAAGACTGAGAATGTCAACGACAATGCATCTTTCAGACGAGAACTGAAATCAGTATGAATAAATTTTCCACGGTCAGTTGAGTTTTCTTACTAACCTTTTGGTCAAAACTCAAAAGACTAAACAATGTCGGGCCTTAATTGTGCTTGTTGTTGAAAAGATTTGACAAGCACTACGTTCAAAATAAACTGTATTGCGCACCGTTATGTCAATGTCGGATCTATAGCCATTGAACATAAAGATCCGGTGTCGAAACTATAAGCACGGCGTATAAGGAAACCAAGATTTTAGTAAACAAGGCGGCAAGGTCTACCCATCCACCTAGGTATGTGATTAGCCCCTCTCAAGTTTGAACACAAGGTATCATTAACCTCAGATTAAAGGGCCAATTAAAGGCTTAATATATAATTAAATATTCAATAATAAGGGCATTAAGGGCTTTATAGGTCACCAAGAGGAGTTTGAAGGTTATTCGTTGTTCCTGGAAGCCAATAAAGATTGAATAATACCGGTGTGATATGCGCAGATTTATTTTCTTTAACAACTAGTCTGGCAGCAGTGTTTTGTACCCTTTGAAGCTTCTGTAGTTCACAACAAGACCGTGAAGCACCCCATTACAGTAATGAACCATTTACGGATGTAGTGCGATCACCGTATTTTAATATACCATTGAAACAACCACAACAAAGTTCTTAAAATGAAATGCACAAACAGCATGCTTCGTGCATCATTATTATTAGCTCACGTTCTGATTGGTTCTCTGGTTTCCCAGCAGGCGGTATTTCGCGTTGCCACAAAAGCTCTTGCTAGTACTGAGCATTCTAGTCGTAGGGTAGGTCAGCAACGAGTGAGGTGACATACGGAGATCTCGCAGTTTCCAGCTAGGTAAGGTGTCACGCCTTTTTTTTGTAATAATCAAGTCACATATCTCAACGTAGATGAATTAACGTCTTTACATAACTGAAGCTAGAATACTAACGTTTTTACTTTACTGAAGAATACTACCTTTGTAGTAAGTATAGACCCTGGCACTCGCGCGGCGAACTTGAGAAAAGTAGCTGTAGCTGGCTGGCGGGAACCAAACGACCTTCGGTTTACTAAGTACTTTATATATTACAAGACGCCTGCTTAGGCGTTGACTCGGGCTGCTACAGAACAGCGCAACACCGTGCATATATATAACCGTTTGTTACATGTAAAAACTACAAAATTTTCAGAGTCAAGTAGATGAAGCGTTTGCTAAGTACATTTAAACAAGTCCGTTTTTTTCAAATAACAACGGCGATTTTAATACTTTCAGTAAACAAAACGTACAGTGTTGAATTCGTCAGATTCAAGCAATCATTTCGATATAGAACTTATTAATTTATATCGAAGAAACAGAAAAATATTTAAACATGTTTCGAAACACACGCTTCCATAATGTTAACGTGTGCGCAATATACAGTTTATTTTACACTTAGTGCTCGTTGGATGTTTTCAACAACAGCACAGGGTCCGACATTATCACTCAGTTTAAATCTTAGATCATCGAGACTTCCTATAGCATAAACACTTGGGAAGGCTGACACAGTGCAGCGATTACAGAAATATAGAAACGGGAAGATTAATGCGGTTACCGAACTGACGAATTTATACGCCGTGATTGAATTTAAGTCGGTCAATCTGAAGATTTCGTTTTCTGCATTGAATCAGATTAGGTTCTGTCAAATATCGAAACTATCTTTTAACCCTTTCACGCATGGCTCTCCGAGACTTCTCCCCTGGACGAGTAAAATCGTCTGGCGTTAGACAGAGTAAAAAGAGAAAGTTGTTCGACAACAACCATGCGCAAGAAAGGGTTAAACTGTTATCATTTGAGAGACTGAAAGACTGAGAATGTTAACCACAATGCATCTTTCAGACGAGAACTGAAATCAGTATGAATAAATTTTCCACGTCAGTTGAGTTTTCTTACTAACCTTTTGGTCAAAACTCAAAAGACTAAACAATGTCGGGCCTTGTGCTTGTTGTTGAAAAGATTTGACAAGCACTAAGTTCAAAATAAACTGTATTGCGCACCGTTATGTCAATGTCGGATCTATAGCCATCGAACCTAAAGATCCGGTGTCGAAACTATAAGGCGTATAAGGAAACCAAGAATTTAATAAACAAGGCGGCAAGGTCTACCCATGCACCTAGGTATGCGATTGGCCCCTCTCAAGTTTGAACACAAGGTATCATTAACCTCAGATTTAATAAAAGTACTATATTACTATAGTTAGGAGGCGTTATTTTACGTTTCAAACGGCGAGACGTGACCGCTATAGTATGCATGAATAGTATGCATGGATGATCTCCACATGCAGAGAGCCCACACGTTGTTTGTCAGTACTAACGGGTTTATCTATATATTTTTTTACCAAAAAGAAAAAGAAATTGCTAAATCGAAATTTTTATTAGTAAGATAGATTGTTTGTTCATAAAGTATAGCGAAATATAATATGACGACGCAACGCTTTGAAATCTGTTATTTTAAATTTTGAATGTCCGTTGGAAAGCGGAATGCTGCGGCTCATTTGCGTGCACACGCAAAGCTGCGGGACAGGTATTAACTTGTCACAGTATGAAGACTGTTGTCTCACACAAAACTTATCAAAATTAACTGATTTACAAAATAGTCTTGATGTACATTTCTCAGTAATTGGCATAACTGAGACGTGGCTAGGGGAATCGTCGCATTTAGTTGACATTGATGGTTATAGTTTTGTTCATAAATATCGTAAAAATAGATCAGGAGGTGGTACTGGATTTTATATTTCAAAAGAACTAGATTTCAAAATACGTCCTAATTTCAAATTCAGAGATGAAGGTTTTGCGGAATCTCTATTTATTGAGACAATAAAGTCCCATGGCAACACTATTGTTGGTGTCATATACCAACCGCTAGACCAAGATCTTAATGCCTTTCTAAGGGGGCCTTTACACGAGCCCGGGTTGATAGCCAACCCGGGTTAGCTCGCCAACCCGGGTCAACCCGTCTACGAATAAACCCCTGTTAGCGTTTACACGACAGATATTTTTACCAAAATTTATCAAATTCATTAATAATTCATGACGAAAATTCAAAAGAAATGAATGTTTAATCAGCATCTTTAAATACGGATAAAACATTAAGTAATAAAACATCAATGTTTTATCAAAGTTAATAGGCACTAGTGGCTCAAATTCAGCTTTTTCTGAGTTAAAATGATCTTATTTAACCTTTTCTACGACTCTTAAACAAAGTGTTCATCATTTACACTTACAATTAAATGCCCATAAAGATCGGACGCTCATATTTTAAGTATTACTGAAGATATATGGCTCCTCTTCCATGGCATTAAATTGGTTTACTTCTTATCTTAGCGACTGGTATCAACGCACTTCTTTATGGGTACATTGTCTGATATGGTTCCTATTACAGTTGGCGTTCCTCAAGGAAGTATTCTCGGACCTCTTCTTTTTCTGCTATTTATTAACGATCTTCCATCTCAAATATCACATTCAAATTCTACAATGTTTGCAGACGACACCACTATACTAACTAAGGGTTCTTCTGTTAGTGAGTTAAATTTAAATCTTAATCTTGTCGCTAATGATCTCTCAGCTTGGGCCAAGCAAAACAGGATGGTAGTAAACACATCAAAGACCAAAGCCGTGCTTTGATTACTTTAGACAACAAAGTAATCGAACATTACGCTGTTTCGCATTACGCTGTTTCACATATAGGCAGTTTCACATCACGCCGTTTCACAATAGGCTGTTTCACATTACGCTCATGTTTTCACATTAGGCCATTTCACAATACGCTATCTCACCTAAGGATATTTTACATATTCGTAATCTTTTTGAGCAAAATTGCAACATATCTTGTCGTTGCAAAATTTAATTTCATTTCTTTTCCATTTCATTCCAGTTCATTTCGTTTCATTTCGTTTCATTTCGTTCCATTTCATTCCATTCGATTTAATTCCATTTCGTTTCGTTGCATTTCGTTTCATTTCGTTCCGTTTCGTTCCATTTCATTTCATATCATTCCGTTCCATTTCGTACCATTTCGTTCCATTTCATTCCATTCCATTCCATTCATTAGAGTTTTGACTTTCTCTCCGTTTTTCAACAATTTGCACTCTCTCTAGTCTCTAGTTTTAAGCATCACTGCACCAAAACGGAGAAAACAAAAATAATCAAGAAAGTATTAATACGTTATCCGTTTCTATTTTTAGAGATGCCCAACAAAAATGTCCAAAGGGAGTTGACATGTCCTTTTACAAGCCAGTCCGTTGAAAAAGCTTACGGACAAGAAGTACACTTGTTTCTGCATTGCCACTTGCGTGGATATGATCGCCATGGAGACGGCAAGCTGCCAGATTTAGATTATTACGACAAATATGGAGCGCCTATGAGTAAGGAGCATTCATGGATGGATGGTTATCACGTGGTGGAAAAAAAGTTGGCCGACCATTACAACGCTGTTGTCAATTATAAGCTGGATTTGCCATTAATTGCTGGCATGGCAGGATGTGCTCATCTCTATAAACCATTTCATGATGAAGACCAAGAGCCCTGGAACTGGACTGGGTGGGTACCGCAGCAGAAAAGATGGCTCAGTCAAGGAACATTTTTCAGTAACAGGTTCGTGATAATTTACCAAGTACTATTTCAAAAACGAGTTAAAGTGTTTGGTCACGGTATTAAAACACGAGAAAACGAGATGAGAATGAACACGCAGAACGAACACGCAGTACGAACACGCAGAACGAGTTTTTGAAATGACTTCTCAAACGAAAGACAATGAGTCAATCAGTCAGCGTCGTGGGAGTTAATTAACATAACGTGCAACCGTATAGTAGTTTTTGTAATTAATTAATATAAATAATGAAGCACAAGTGTTTGATGATGCAGTGTTTTACTGGTGTATCAAAACCACTGATCTCTATATAAACTGGATAGGGCATTCCGTATGGCCAGCAGTCAAACATTTCGTGCCAGTCGCCGCCATCTTACGTAGTGGAACATATGACGCATTGCGGTCTTAGAACTTGTTCCCAATCCCAAAGTAGACTAGCAAAACCAATCTTGACGTCAGCACGGTCAGATTAATTTCACGGTGAGAAAATATTAAGTAGTCTGTGCCGGGGGAGTGGGAAAAGCCGTAAAGCAAACAACAGATGCCGGTTCGTTTAGTTTTCACTGTTTAACAACAAATACAGTCAAAAGATGGCAAGTACACAACACGAGATATTTAACCACAACCTTAAATTTTAGAAACAGTTACTTCAACAGAATCGTAAATCCTTGGAACTCACTACCTTCTTCGATTAAACTTTCTTCTTCATTTAACATTTTTAAGTCAAGCACTAATAATTATCTTGTTCAGACCTTTAATACTTACTTTGATGTACTAGAGAATGTTTATACTTGGAAATCAATTTGCTCAAATGTCACAAACATGTCTCTCAGCCTGTCAAATCATCTGTTCATAGATGTTTTTGACCAAATGCAAAACTATACCTATATGTAGAGATATTTTAAAAAGATTATTTTCGGCAGTTTATCTAGTTGGGCCTTGAGCCTGTTATATATTGTCTCATTGTATAAATAAATAAATAAATAAATAAATAAATAATATAATATATATATATATATATATATATATATATAAATAAATAAATAAATAAATAAATAAAATTCTTCGTAGATTTTATAGTCTGTTAACGTTTTTCAGTTTATATTATCGTGAAGCTTCTTCGTTGTCGGCACAAATGTTTTACAGCTCAGTAATAGAAACAAATGCCAGAAATTAGCGTCTTATAAACCTTATTGAGTACTTCTTGTGTCCTTACATTTGTTTACATTTTCTTAAAATAACTCTTTTTGTCTGTTTTCAATCTACGAAAGCTTATGAACTTTAGTGGCGCCCATCTTAGGTACTGGTCACGTCATCATACAACTGGCACGCTAAATTTGGCCCCATGTCCTATCCAGTTTTATTGAGATCAGCGATCAAAACCCACTCACGTGACATAATGGAGCTGCATGTCTGGGAAATGATGGTTGATTATTCAAAAACTCATTAATAATTCATGAGGAAAATTCAAAAGGAATTAAAGTTTAATCAGTGCCTTTATATGTGATAAAGACACCTCCTGATTTACATAAAATTTAGCTTTGATTTTCTCGGCTTAGACAAGGTTATTTTTCAAACTTACTACGCTAATTCATGAGGAAAACACACAGGAAATCGGTGCCATGTCCGTGGTTTTATTATACCTGATAAAACTTATTGAAGTCAGAAAGAATACTAATGAACTTAGAATTTTATATAAAGAATACTAATGAACATATAATTTTATATAAAGAATACTAATGAACATAGAATTTTATATAAAGAATACTAATGAACATACAATTTTATATAAAGAATACTAATGAACATAGAATTTTATATAAAGAATACTAATGAACATATAATTTTATATAAAGAATACTAATGAACATAGAATTTTATATAAAGAATACTAATGAACATACAATTTTATATAAAGAATACTAATGAACATACAATTTTATATAAAGAATACTAATGAAGATACAATTTTATATAAAGAATACTAATGAACATACAATTTTATATAAAGATCACTAATGAACATACAATTTTATATAAAGAATACTAATTCGAACATACAATTTTATATAAAGAATACTAATGAACATAGAATTTTATATGAAGAATACTAATGGACATACAATTTTATATAAAGAATAATAATGAGTATACAATTTTATATAAAGAATACTAATGAACATACAATTTTATATAGAGAATACTAATGAACATAGAATTTTATATGAAGAATACTAATGAACATAGAATTTTATATAAAGAATACTAATGAACATACAATTTTATATGAAGAATACTAATGGTCATACAATTTTATATAAAGAATACTAATGAACATACAATTTTATATGAAGAATACTAATGAACATACAATTTTATATAAAGAATACTAATGAAGATACAATTTTATATAAAGAATACTAATGAACATACAATTTTATATAAAGAATACTAATGAACATAGAATTCTATATGAAGAATACTAATGAACATACAATTTTATATAAAGAATACTAATGAACATACAATGTTATATAAAGAATACTAATGAACATACAATTTTATATGAAGAACACTAATGGACATACAATTTTATATAAAGAATAATAATGAGCATACAATTTTATATAAAGAATACTAATGGACATACAATTTTATATAAAGAATAATAATGAGCATACAATTTTATATGAAGAATACTAATGGACATACAATTTTATATAAAGAATAATAATGAGAATACAATTTTATATAAAGAATACTAATGAACATACAATTTTATATAAAGAATACTAATGAACATAGAATTCTATATGAAGAATACTAATGAACATACAATTTTATATAAAGCATACAAATGAACATACAATTTTTTATGAAGAATACTAATGAACATACAATTTTATATAAATAATGCTAATTCGAACATACAATTTTATATAAAGAATACTAATGAAAATAAAATTTTATATGAAGAATACTAATGGACATACAATTTTATATAAAGAATAATAATGAGTATACAATTTTATATAAAGAATACTAATGAAGATACAATTTTATATAAAGAATACTAATGAACATACAATTTTATATGAAGAATACTAATGAACATAGAATTTTATATAAAGAATACTAATGAACATACAATTTTATATGAAGAATACTAGTGGACATACAATTTTATATAAAGAATAATAATGAGCATACAATTTTATATGAAGAATACTAATGAACATACAATTTTATATAAAGAATACTAATGAACATAGAATTTTATATAAAGAATACTAATGAAGATACAATTTTATATGAAGAATACTAATGGACATACAATTTTATATAAAGAATACTAATGAACATACAATTTTATATAAAGAATACTAATGAAGATACAATTTTATATGAAGAATACTAATGGACATACAATTTTATTTAAAGAATAATAATGAACATACAATTTTATATAAAGAATATTAATGAACATAGAATTCTATATGAAGAATACTAATGAACATACAATTTTATATAAAGAATACTAATGAACATACAATTTTATATAAAGAATACTAATGAACATACAATTTTATATAAAGAATACTAATTCGAACATACAATTTTATATAAAGAATACTAATGAACATAGAATTTTATATGAAGAATACTAATGGACATACAATTTTATATAAAGAATAAAAATGAGTATACAATTTTATATAAAGAATACTAATGAACATAGAATTTTATATGAAGAATACTAATGAACATAGAATTTTATATAAAGAATACTAATGAAGATACAATTTTATATGAAGAATACTAATGGACATACAATTTTATATAAAGAATAATAATGAGCATACAGTTTTATATAAAGAATACTAATGAACATACAATTTTATATAAAGAATACTAATGAACATTATATAACAAGCAATATAACGAAACGTTTTTTAGCCGTTCAATAAACTCGCATCACGTTTTTTCTGTATATTTCTACAGGTACTTTTTGGCTATTCGTGGAAATGAGATTCAGAACAACTTGTGGGATTACCATCCTCACGATGAGGAAGAAGGCGAAGATACGCATGACCTTGAGTACAGTCAGCTCGAGCCTAACGACCGCTATCGAGGTGGATACTGGTTTCCTTGCCAACCATTTGGGCGCTACCTGCACATCATAGCGTTGAAATCACACGTTAAGATGGAGGAGATCGACCGATATAAGAGATACAACTACATTGTTCATCCGTTGGCTTACCGTGCATCGATTGGTACCATCCCTGATAATAGCGTCGATGCTATGCAATGGTGTATCATTAACATGCCAGACGAGAGGCACTTTGGACCTGGTAAACCATGGGGTGATAAATGTCATGCCATCGAAATATTCAATGATTTCACGTAAGCTCAGCAATTAAAATGTTCAATTATACATGGTGTATCCCGCAATCAATTAATCTCAATTACATTTTACCATGCAAACTCATCGCCAGAAATCGAAGACAACACCCTAATTAGGCCCAGGCCCCCGGCTGCTCGGTATCGATAAAATATAACAGAGAATCATATGGACATTGTTCTATTACGGGAAATATCTCTTGAAAAAATGAGCAATGTAAAAATGTGCATATATAGCCAGCATTTTAGTTTAATATCTAATAAATAGGAAAATACGGAAATCAGAATATTTTTTTATGAATTGTGCATTTACGAAACTTCTAAGTAAGTACTTCCTCAGTAAATTTTATAACAGATCTCTGCGGGATTTATCGAAATCCCGCGAATTCCTTATCTTTAAAATTCCGTTACAGGAAAAAGAATCCCACGAATAGAAATGTGCAAACGGGAATGAATAAACCATATTCTAAACTTACCGGTATAGCTGTTACAAACATGTGATGCTTGTAGTTTTCATGACTATGTGCATGGTCAAACTGAAAACCATGCATTAATGAGAGCCAGCAATTGTAACTTTTGCAGTAAAGTTCGAAAAATGTACTTAGAACTACGATATTTCAGTCGAATATGCTCCAAATTTAATACTCCAAAAGGTATTGTTCGAAAGGTAATTTCCTCCATTTTTAACTGTTTACAATAACTTTAGTCAGCGGCTTCTTATAAGTAATAACATGACTTGAGGGAAATTAGCGATTAAATTTCCCCGCCGCCGAGGGAAGGTTTGTGAAAGTTTTACAAATCTTCCCGAGGCAAAGGGAAAATTTAATCGCTAATTTCCCGAAAAGTCATGTTATTAGTTTGTAATATTATGATCGCCGAGGAAAACTTTGAGAATCTTACCGACAGGAAATTTACACGGTTGATCAGAGAAGTTGCATCTAATTTTCCCGTGCATGTTGATGAGGGAAAATATATGCAAGCGGGAAATTTAGAAGAAGACAAAAGATTTCTTTGTCTTCTAATTTTCCCTCATCAACATGCACGGGAAAATTAGAAGACAAAGGATAAATTTCCCTCTTGCATGAGCGATGAGGGAAATACGAGGTTTACATTCCCTCGGAGAACAAAAGAATCCGAGGCGATCATGGTATTATAAATAATAATCCCCAAGCCCGGGCGTAGGGCCAAAGGCCCGGTGCCCGGTGAGGGTGATAATCTCGAGACGCGTGGAGTTCATTTTACACGCGTGTAGAAAAAGCGAGGGAGACGAAATCTGTGAAATAGTTTATATTTAACGTACAATTAGACAACGAGACCGAGTTTTCTATGAGCGAATAGTCAACGACTCAACGAGGCGAAGCCGAGTTGACTATCGCTCATAGAAAACGAGGGCGAGTTGTCTAATTGTTTTAGTATAAATTTACCAACAAAAGTTAAATAAATTCTCGACAATAACGTATTCTTTGAGGCTCGTTTAATACATTTTTTAACTGCCAACAATAAACGTTCAACAGTCATTTCGGGCGAGTTTAGACAACGAGCCCGAGTTTTCTACGAGCGAATAGTCAACGAGGCGAATTCTAATTCAAAATTTTTTCATTACAGCTATTACTACTCTTACCAAAAAATTGAAGAGTCCGGCCCCAACAATGGCGAGTTAGGTGAAGATCCAAGTCATCAAATAGATGGTGATACCCAGTATCACTATTGTTTTGATACTTACCCTCTGGAATTTGCTGTGTTTCTACTGGACTCTGCACTGGCAAGAGGTGTTTACTTGCAGACCCTGTGTGCCAACGATGCATTCTACGAGAGAAGCGGAGACAGCAAGGGTAAGTTACCATTACATATACCAAGGCATGTATGAATGTTGTATGTATGTATGTTTGTATGCATGTAGAGGTTAGTTACCGAGGTTGAGGGCACAGAGGTTTCCTAAGAAAACTGAGATACTGAGTACAGTAATATGTATTTAGCTCAGAGAAATAATTGGGCACGAGGGAGAGAGAGAGAGAGAGAGAGAGAGAGAGAGAGAGAGAGAGAGAGAGAGAGAGAGAGAGAGAGAGAGAGAGAGAGAGAGAGAGAGAGAGAGAGAGAGAGAGAGAGAGAGAGAGAGAGAGAGAGAGAGAGAGAGAGAGAAAGAGAGAGAGAGTGTTTATTACTATAAGAATCCAAATATTTATTTTAAATTAACTTCAAGAACTCATAATTCACGCGAAAAACACATGTACAAAGGAAACCAGTACCATATCCATGGATTTCTCCTGATTGACAGTAAACTTTACTTTTTAATTTCTCGGCTTAGACAAAGTTATTTTATCAGTCAATAAACTTAGCAAATGGGTCGTTTTTGAAGCTATTCTATCGCCTCGTGATTTAATCTGATAAAACACTGCTACATGCTCATGTTTTGAATTAACTTAAATTTATTTTCAGAATCCAAAGAAACTCTAGCCGCTGACCCAAAAGGTGCTCTTTTGAAATACAACATGGAATACCGTGACGTCAAAAACGATCTCAGGTTGGGTGTAAAGGCAGTGCCTTCTCCAGAAAATCCTGAAGTCCACCTCCTGGACAGTTGGAAGTTCTTAAATTCTCACGCGTATAAAACGAAGACATCGTTCGGCCATGTGGCTTTGATTGATCCTCGCATGCACTTGAAAGAAGCGGTGTTCAAAAACGAAGACGGAATACCTCATATGGGTCTCAACAAGGGCGAAGCTATGGCAATGGATTATCTGATTGAAGGACGCTTCTTTTCTACCACTGGTTAGTTATTAACTACTTATTATCCGAGGGTGAGGTCTTTACGTAACATAAACGAGTGGGAGTGTTTTACCAGGGGTTACAAACACGAGAGGACAATGAAAATCACGATCAGGCCGTTATAACCTAGTAATTTTCATTGTTCTCGAGTGTTTGTAAAACATGAGAGAATAAGGAAAATCACGAGGCTGCAAGCGGAGTGATTTTTATTGTTTTCGAATGTTTTACAAACACGGGAGAACAATGAAAATTACGAGGTGATAGGCCGAGTGATTTTTGTTCTTCTCGAGTGTTTGAAACCCCAGTGGTAAAACACGATACACGAGTTTATGAAATAGCTTCTTAATCGTCTATATATTATAGGGGATCGAATTTGGGGACTTCGTGATATTGGTTCATATTATATTAGACAATGGTGTATATTAGTACCCAATGGTCTCATGTTGAATTTATAATTAAGAAATGTGGTAATAAACGATCTTTTTTTTGTGCAGTTTGTTATCTGATTTCTTAATTATAAATTCAGTTTGCGCGACCTTTACCGGGTTTCAAAACACATACACATGACCAAATATTTTTCTCTGATTGGCTAATTAGCTCGTAAATTATTAATGAATTTGAGAAGGTAAAATATCAAACTGAGGTCTTGCTGTATTGACCGAGCGATAGCGAGGTTAATACGTTCAAGGCCGAGGTCTGATATTTTACCGTAAAGACCGAATGGTTGAGGTTATTAAGTAGTTTATTATATGGCACTTTTTTATTACAAAATCAATCTTGTATTTCTTGGTCTTCGCTTCTTTCAATTTCGTCAAACACCAGACTAGCGTTATTTTCGGCAGTTTTTTTCTCGTTTGGGTTCCAAAATCTACTCTCATAATGTTCATCGTCATTTATTTCATTTATTTTCGTCGTTTTGGGAGAACCGTTAGGGCATTTTCATAATGCCCGCGGCCATTATGGAGAAATCTCGCTACGTCATGCAGCAACCAATCACTGCGCGCGATTGCCTTAAAATAATTCGTACCTACCTAGTACCTACTTACTTACCTACATACCTACCCACCCTAAAACCCACCCACCTACCCACCCAACCACCCACCTACCCCAATGATTTTAGCTAAATATTTTATCATTTTCAGGTCTTTGGGATATCTTTAACTATGATTATTACCAACTCCTGCCTTATAATATCTACAATCAAGTCGACGGCGATAAACTCTGCTACGAGTTGACCGAAAATATGGAACTGGGATTCACCTTCGCAAAATGCAAGAAGAAAAACGAAGATTTGGTTTGGATGTACACGATCATGGCCAGTGAAACAGCGGAGTCCAAGGGTCTTAAAACTGCGCACGGCTACTTCAAGCTGGATCCAGAAAATATGACAAAATTGGATTTGAGGCATTCCTACGATAAGAATTGTGTCAAGTGGTTGTACTTTACTGCCATAAGACCAAAAAACCCCCAGCATCGCGTCTGGTTCAGTGCCATAAGAGGACTTGCCTTTGGAAAACAAACCTTCCAAGGTAAACTTGCTTTGATCTTGTTTTTTTAATTGATTTTTATTCCTGTAATAAGACTTAGATAACAAGAACGCAAGTTTTAAGCTATAATGTATATAGACTATTACTCGAGGGATATATTTAGCTTAAGAGGGATGGCAAAGACTGCAAGGCATCGGAAAGACGGCGAAAGAATGGAAAAGACCATGAGGGATAGGAAAGACGGACTGGGGATAGGAAAGACCATGAGGGATAGGAGACAGCGAGGGATAGGAAAGACAACAAGGGGTAACGAAGATCGGCGAGGGATGATAAAGACCGTGAGGGATATGAAAAACGGATAGCAAACACCGTGAGGGAAAGGAAGGACGGCAAGGGATGGCGAAGATCGTGAGGGATAGGAAAGACGGCGATGGATGGTAAAGACCGTGAGGGATAGGAAAGACGGCGAGGAATGGCAAACACCGTGAGGGATAGGAAAGACGGCGGGGGATGGTAGAGACCGTGAGGGATAGGAAAGACGGCGAGGGATGGTAAAGACCGTGAGGGATAGGAAAGATGGCGAGGGATGGTAAAGACCGTGAGGGATAGGAAAGATCGTGCAATATTGTGATTTCCTAGTTTCTTGTAAACGAAGTAGTGTAATAAATAGCTAGAAATTTGTCGTTCGATTTGAAATATATACTATACTCGGTATTAAAATACTTTTTTAATCTTCAGCCAAGATAGCAAACCTTGATCACCATGTTTATCCGACCACACAGCAAGGTAGCTCTGTGATTGGACAGGCTGGGGAAATCCTACCGTTTGCTTGCGAAAGTGGAAACCTTGATTTCACTTTGGGAAAGATCCAAGACGAAGAGAAAATAAATATCTACGTCTACTTCATGCAGGTTAATCCACTCCAACAAAATTTCTCGGAACCAATCGAAGAAAAAATCAAAGAATCCTCCCAGTACATTCCACCTCGTATCCTGCAAAGTGTTCATGGTTACTTTAGTTTACAGTGTGATCACCCAACAAGAATAAACCTCAGTGCATCTTGGGACAAGAATACGGTAAGTAAAGCTTTAACGTAAAACTTTCAGCAATATATCCAACATCGTCTTCCTCCGATTTCAGACTTTTTCAAGGAATAATTCAATTCACGTTTAATTCAGAATTTAGCGAGGTTTTTAAAAGAACGGAGCAATTCAACTGATTCCAAAACTCTGTGGCGGTCTGGTATAAAATGTTGCTGTGACGTATTCTGTGTCCGGTACACAAAAAAGAGCTGTATTTTTGGATATGATGCAGAGGATGAACACTGATGAGTGTTGGATATAGCTTCTCAAACGAATCTACTATATTTTAAGAGAAAACCGACCTAAACTTAGTTTGCTAAATCTTGACTAATCTTCCTCCAATTTCTAAATACTAATTAAATATTCGTTTGTTTTGAATTTGAGTTTGAGATGAGTTTGAGAAGTCCTTTTTTGCATAACATGCGGTCAAAAAGTTAAACTGATTTCTATTTATCAGATCACATTCGTAATTCTAATTTTTTTAAATCTTTTGATATGTTTTTCAACCCCCACATCTGCTAGCTTAAACAGTTTATTGACTCTATAAGCTACATAATTATTCTAAAATAAAGAAATTTTGAATGGTACGCCAAAAAGAAAATGTTATTTGAACACGAGCAAGTTTTGGCATTGATTACTGGAAATTTGGCGGATTCAACATTTTTTAGCATATACTCATTTTCATGATTACGATCTTTTTTTATCTTTTTGACACGTTTTCAACTCCCAAATGCTCGTAAAAAGTTTGTTGATTTTATACAATAATGCAAAAATAAAGAGGTTTTCTATCAACTAATACGTTGACCTTGCATAAAGAAGCCCTGCAAAATTAAATAAATACAAAATGAAATTACAATAGCCATTTAAAGGCGTATAAATTAGTTACAGAAAATAGACCGGAAACAGATCACTAGTTTGTGGACTAAACGCTTTTTATATTTTAGGTGAAAGATGGCAAAGTGTACTTTTATTGCATCGATGGAAAGACAGGTCAACCGAAACCACTAGATGCCGATGTTGAGCCCAAGTTGTTTCCGGAATGAGATGATATCATTTAAATTGGAACATTTCAATTGATTTTGTAAATGCATGCATGCATGCAATGCAATAGTTACGATTGTCTTTTTGTGTCTTTAATGTTCTCCTAATTCATGACAGCTCTTTAGTATATTAAACAGTTTTCACTAAATTTTGCTGTAGTTTTGTGATTATATATCTTTATTTTTTTATCAATCGTGAGCGGGCGGAATCCTAGGCAATGCTGCAATTTGATTGGCTGCGTGAGCGGGCAGTTTTTTACGATATCTGACCACGGTCACGGAATCCTAAATTTAATTTTACAATTCATTTTAAAATTGACCGATTTTCATAACTATTTCGCTTCCACAGAAAAAATAAATTCAACAGAGAGCTACGGGGATGCAAATGAGTTTTATTATCCAAATGGTTTTGACAACTTCATGTGTAAACAGCGAATTTTAAAAGAAACGCTGGGAAAAGTGTGACAAAGCAAAATTTACGAGTTGACATTTGTAAAGAAAACAGTTTAAAACGGTAGGAAAAACGTACATAAACTTGTGAACACAGTATTTTGAATCACTAAATGAAATTATATATAAATATATATATATATATATATATATATATAAAAAATCATACCACGAGATTAAGATAGAAAAGCTCAGTGAAACCTTTTGACACTAAACTGTCTTTCTTCTGTTATCCAACCGCTATACTCAACAAAACCGCTACAAGTCTTTTACCTGTTAGCCAAACATTTTCCACATCGGCCAACCTCATCGTCTCATGTCCTTGAAACTTCAAATTACAAATGGCTTACTGACAAGCATTTTCGTCTTCAAACTCGAGGACCACACTTTCAATTTTCATGCAGTCAGCCAAATATTGAAAGCGACTTTCCACTGAAGCGAACAGCCAAAAACGAGCAAGCGACGAAGAAGAACGACGAAGAATCTTTATCAACTAAACTTTAAAAACACTTGGACTGCATTTTGACTTCCCTTCGTAACTAGATCTTCGAGTTTTTATGACAAAAAAGGTTCCAAGCAGAAGCTTCCCTGTAAGACTGCATGTCGGCAGTTGTTTACTCTCGAACGATAAACTTTGGACTTTTGAATATCACGTGAACGTCATCTCGATTTACGCAACTTAATTCAATTATGTTAATTTATCTAATTATGTAACAAAAAAATAAATAAGTTATTTACCGTTTTGGTCGGTCCGTATAGAAAAATATTTGCCCTCGGTCTCAAAAATGCCCCTCGGCCTCCGGCCTCGGGCCTTTTTTAAGACCTCGGGCAAATATTTTTCTATACGGACCTCCCAGCTGGTAAATAACATATATATCATTTATAGAGCAAAGTGAAAAGGTGGTAAACTGCTGAGCCAATATAGTCTTGATAACGAAATACTGACGTTACTCTCAGTGATGAACTACTTCTAGTAGTGTATGCATGGCGGAGTAAAACTTATTATTTTAAAACAACTTTTCACTCAACCAGCCAAGGACTTTTCTATTTATTTAATAATCATTATACAAGGGATAGCTTATCAACCGAACAAGCCAAAAAGAACTAAAATAAAATAAAGGTTGTCTTTGGCTGTTAAAGTTAAAACTTAAATTTTAATTAACTCAATCATAGTAGAATTATATTGGGGGAATTTAACACGCTAATGGAGTCAGAAGAAGTCTGAGGTTTCCAGTGAACTCGATGTAAGTTAAAATCTGATACCTGGAACGCTAACGCGTAAACCAAAAGGTGAGGCAAAACGTTCCAGGCCCCTGCGCGGTTTGCAGGTAGGATTCAGTCTCACACAAAATGTTTTTTACACGGTCGCCCGTCTTGAACGAACTGCGAAGGCTCGGAAAAAGGTTTCAAAAAATTATTTATCAAATTATTTTGTCCGATTCAACGTGTATTTAATGGTTTCCCATTGTTGTGCAGTGCAGTTGTTGTTTTATTTACTCGGTATAGCAGTCAAAAGTATACAGTAAATTAAGCTAGGAGCCAGTGAAAATAGACTGAGAAAACAGACGTCCTTTTGCTGGCTAGGATGAAAACAGCCAGCTGAAAAGGTGAGAACAAGAGTGAGAAAGCTATTCTTGTACGGGTTTGAAGACGTATTGATACTTGATATTTCATAATATACATAATATACAATTATTTCTGCTCCTTTAATTTCTTGTTCGGTTTTGTTAAACGGCCTTTTGTAACTAATGATATTTTAAGAAGTAACTGACAACTAGATTGTTTATTTTTCACGTTTACTCATGGCTAGTTGTTGTTTTCGGTACGAATGCGGAATGCTTTTTAGAAAACGACACATGAAACTGGCACTAATGGAATATTCTGTACTAAGTTTGTGTTGATTTTTTGTATCCTCTTTGGAGTAACGAAACTCTAATATATGGTTTATATTATAACGAAAAGTTTGATTTAATTTAATTTCTTGACTGACAAACTTCGTGCACGTTTTGAAAAGACAATGACTTTTACTATAGCAACAAATAAACAATTGCTGCATAATTAGTTCGGCAGTATAGCACAAGCAATCAAAATTTAAAATGCACGTTTAGCAAAGCGTGATAAAATGATTCAATAAATAATTTTCAAACCTTTTCGAGTCTTCGCGGTTCGCTCAAGACCAGTGGCCGTGTAAAAAACATTGTGTGGGAGACTGAAATCTACCTGGAAACCGCGCAAGGGCCTGGAACTTTTTGCCTCACTTTTTGCCCCACGAATGACTGGACGTTAGCGTTCCAGGTATCAGATTTTAACTTAGATTTTAACTTACATCGAGTTCACTGGAAGTTTCAAACCTTACAAAACAATGGAAATATTTCGATTTTTTATTTCCTTCATAGAGTTAAAATCACTCCTTGAAATTTACAGTGCATGAAGATGTATTGCTATATCTACACGCGGGCCGGCGGCTATATATGCGTGTTTAATATAAATCACCGGCCTGGGAAGCACGGAGGCTGCAGCCCTTGAAATTCTAAAGTGGGGGGGGGGGGGGGGGGGGGGGGTCAGCCCCCTAATTAATATACACGTGCGATGACTCAAAGAAACATTCAATCTTTCTTTTTTCAGACACCAAGGCGTGCGTTTTTGAGGGCAAAGATGTATAATTAATTGGTATTTTATAATCTTCAGAAATCTCTTACACCTCCTTTCAAAATGCAGGAAATGCCATTTCAGAGACTCTAAAATCCAGACCTCCCCAGCAGTTCAATGATGTCACGTGTGCGTCACAACCACAGATCACCGTTTCGGCGATCGGGCTAGGAGAAAAGCTCTTGCTAGTACTGAGAATTCTAGTCGCAGGGTAGGTCAGCCAACGAGTGAGGACATACGAAGACCTCGCAGTTTCCAGCTATAGGTAAGGTGTCACAACTTTTTTTTGTAACAATCAATTCAAAAACTCAAAAACTCATTACGTGATGTGAGTGTTTTGAATGGCTTCAAGAACGATTCGTTATTGGATGTTATGTTCATTAGTTGTTGGGTTTTGTGCTGTTGCCATCGTTCTATCTTGATACGAAGCTCAACGCACAACTTCTACTCAGGAGTAGATATACACAGTTACTTTATTTCGTATATTGCAATCATTGCAATATACGAAATAAAATAACTGTGTATATCTACACATTCATGTCAATACATAACTGCCTTAAGAATTTTGCTTCTTGTACAGCGTTTGCGAGCGCCATATATTCAGCCTCGCGTGTCGACAATGCAACAGTTTGTTGCTTACGACTTTTCCAAGATATCAATGGGCCATCGATGGACAACTGAAAGTTATATCCAGTTATACTACGTCTATCTTCTACAGATGCCCCCAATCGGCATCACAAAATCTTTAGAATAACAATTTTAGTGCCGGTAACTCAGATTTTCTGAACTTCAAGCTTTGCTCAGATGTACCTTTCAAGTATCTCAAAACGCAAGCCGTAATGAGATTGCCTTGGGTGGGATTAGACATTTTTTTGTGACAGCTTAGTCACAATATAACACAAATCTGGTCTTGTGCCAGTCATAACGTAGATCAAACTGCCCACGATTGCTCTATACAACCTAGGGTCATCTAATTCGGGTGATTCTGTGTCAGGGATTTTATCAATCCCATGCAGAGAATGCACGGAGTTGGTTTCAGGCTTACAATCCATCATCTCAAATTTTGAGAGGATCTTCTCATTGTATTGTGTTTGGTTCATTTCAATGCAATCTTCATCACATTTGAATTTTATCTGTCATCTTACCAAGATCTTTCATTTTGAACCTCTTACATAGAGATTCTTGCACACTCACCAATAACTCTGAGTTACTGGTAGCTATTATAATATCATCTACCCAGATACTTATTATAATACATCGCTTGGCATCGATGTGTCTTACATATACACATGGATCTGCGAGTGACTGAGTGAATTGCTCATTAATCAGATAGTTATGCAACATGTTATTCCAATTTCTACCACTCTGTTTAAGCCCATACAATGACTTCTTCAATTTACATACTAATGCTTCACCATTCTTACCAAGTTCCTTAAAACCTTCTGCAAACATCCATTTGGTGAACTATCATACCGTTTTGCACGGCACATTGCATCAGCACCCGAATTGAACTCATGCGAGCAGTAGGAGCAAATGTTTCCCGATAGTCTACGTCAGGAATTTGAGAATAGCCCTTCGCCACGTAGCGTGCTTTATGGGTTTCTTCCCCATTTGGTCCATTTTTTACTGCATAAACCCATCTTCCTACCACTATCTGCCTACCTTCTGGTCGTGGGACTAAGTCATATGTGGCATTATCTTCTAATGCTTCCATCTCATCATTCATGGCCTTTTGCCATTTGTTTGACTCAATCGAAGTTACCGCCTGGTTGTAACATGTTGGTATGTTCCCAACTCTATAGCAATAGTCGACTGAGCAATTTGCACTGACATCGATGTCATGGCTCAAATCACACTCATCGAGGTATGTTGGCCTATTGCGAGTTCTGGTGGGGTATCTGGTGTTACCACCATTCTCTGCAATACTGACATTTTCATCGACTTGCTCATTGTGCGTTCGGTAGAAATTCGTCCTCCAGATCATGATTTATCTTATTTGTTTCAGGGTAGTAAACTAGGTATGCTGGACTCTCTTTGTCGTTGCCCACAAAAATACCCTGTTTACTTCTGGGATCCAATTTCTTTGCATTTTGGACATAGGCATAACATGTCGTGCCAAACACATGCATGTTACCCAGATTTGGTTGCTTAGTTGTTAGTGCTTCATACGGGGTTTTTCCTAATCTTGAATTGAAGCATCTATTCCTAATATGTACCGCCGTCATTACGGCATACGTCCACAGCGTTTTGGGTAAGTTTGCCTCCAGTAACAAACACCTCGCCATGCTAAATAAGCTGCGCCATGCACACTCTTTCTACCGTTCCGTTTTGATGTGGGAAATATGCGACACTTGAAGTACGGATTTGAAACCTCGCCCCGTAAATTCTGTCCCATGCATTATCGCTCCTAATGCGCTTAATTTTGCCAAAAGGTGTAGCGTCAGCCAGAAATCTCTCAGTTGCTTCTACAGTGTCACCTTTCTGCTTCAGAAAATACACCATATTAATACCTGTGTAATCATCTACAAATGATAAAGCGTATTTGAAACCTCTTGCGTCTGGGTCAATTGGACCAGCCAAATCGCAATGTACAAACTCTAATGGGCTCTTTGCCCTCTCATCTGGCTCTCGATTACACAATTGCCATCTTGCCTGTGATCTGACGTCATGCCCTTAACAACACTTTGAAGTTTACGTACATCATTATAACTAGAAATACATGAATGCAACAACCCCTCGCCCGCTTTCATTAAATGCTTTTTTTTCATTAAAGGCTACTATATATTAGCCCGGGGCAATTAACTTGATTTATGCGTGGTTGGGAGTAGCTATTATAAATAAACAACCCCGGTACATCAAAGAAAACCGAGGTGATTGTGAACTAATACAATTTATTTTTGGCTAAGTCTACTGCTACGTACGTTTCATCGGGTGTTAATTACCTTGTCGGAATATCAGAGCACATATTCTAACATTAGTATTCTTTATATAAAATTGTATGTTCATTAGTATTCTTTATATAAAATTGTATGTTCATTATTATTTTTTATATAAAATTGTATGTTCATTAGTATTCTTTATATAAAATTGTATGTTCATTAGTATTCTTTATATAAAATTGTGTGTTCATTAGTATTCTTTATATAAAATTGTATGTTCATTAGTATTCTTTATATAAAATTGTATGTTCATTAGTATTCTTTATATAAAATTGTATGTTCATTAGTATTCTTTCTGCCGTCAAGAAGTTTTATCAGGTATAAAACCATGGACATGGTACTGATTTCCTTTGCGTTTTCCTCATGAATTAATGAATTTTTGAAGTAATATTTAAAACACGAGCAGGAGTGTTTAATCAGATATAAAACACGAGGCGAAGCCGAGTGTTTTAGATCTGATAAATCACGTTCTGCGAGTGTTTTGAATAGCTTTAAAAACGATCACCATTTGGTAAGTTCGTTGGCGTAGTAATTTTGAAAAATAACGTTGTCTAAGGCGAGAAAATCAAAGCTAAAGTTTATGTAAATCAGGAAAATGTTTTATCGCATATAAAACCACGATACGGTTATGATTTTTCTTTGTGTTTTCCTGATGAATTATTAATGAGTTTTTGAATTATATTTAAATACAGCAGACTTAAATTACAAATAACTATCACTTAATGTATCTGAATATAATTGGCAAGGCTTTTGACTGCATACACAGATTCTAGCTCTTTCCAACCTCGTCCCCAGACCCCAGGGCCTTTTGCGGTGGGGCAGTCTAGCTTGTTTCTCACTGTCAGTTTCCTCTGACTATCTTTTTTGTTGTGACTCTCTAGCATTTACAAGTCTTGTTTGTTTTTCACTTTGAGTTTCTTCTGATCGTTTTCTTTTTCGATACTTTCTATCACCTTTTCGAGTCTAGTTCGCTTTTCACTTTTGGTTTCTTCAGAATGTTTACGGAATTGATTTACATGCAATTGAACCGAATTGATTTACATGCAATTTCAAATAAATTTGTATTTAATTCACTTGACAGAGAACATAAATATTCCTCTAATTCAATGATCATCGTATTTCATGACAACAGCAGTGCCACTAATTAGGATCAGGCATGCCATTACAATTTCTGGCATGAGGATCAAATAAATAAAAATAATCTAGACCCTTTATCAAGGCCATCATTAGCCTTCTAATATTAAAATAGCATAATTTTCATTTGCAAAAGTATTTGTCAAAGCTGAACGAATGGTAAAGTAGGGAGCCTCAACTTCATGCTCACTATTAATGATCAGACCTTGGTGGTCTTTTGATCATACCGTATTTACTCGTTTAAGCGCCGCGGCACTCTTTAAATTTTTAGTGTTTCGGATGCAGCGCTTATTTGAGGGCGGCGCTCTTTATAAATGATTTTATTTGTAAACGATAACAAGAAATGTTAACAACAAAATAAACATGTTTCAAATGTCATATTGTCATTTTGTACTTAAAAACACTGTAATACAGGAGAATAAATTTCCGAGGCTGATTTAAGATTGAGATGTACTGTAGTTGTTTTTTAGTTTGGCTTCTCGAACAATTGTCTGACGCCGCACTTATTTGTGAATAAGTGCGGCGCTTATTCGAGGGCGGCGCTCTTTAATATTTTTGCTCTCATATGCGGCGCTTAACGGGGGCGGCGCTTATAGTTATAACGAGTTTCAAACGGCGAAACGTGACCTAGCCTGCGTGCAGACGTGCATGACCGCTATACAGTAGTATCACAGAATAAAGATATACCGGGTGGCGCAAAAAAATGTTCCCCCTCTTTGACACATTGTAATTAAAAAACTGAAAAAGCTATCTTATACAAATAAAATTTATTGAACGTAGTTATGTCTAACTTAAATTTTGATGTATACCTTGCACATTTCTATAAAATATTAGCCGAGATATAGGCGTTTACACTCAATGTAGCGTTTTTGGAAGAAGCGACAAATGGCAAAAATGGCGACTCAACGAGGTTGTTTGCAAATTGCACGATAGGTGTAAAGTGGGTTTTTTCAGATATGCGGTGTTTACATGTTTAAAGATTAGAAGAATAATGCATTAGAAGTATCTTTTAAAGATACCAATAATACTGCTCATCGTTCGAATAAATTGGGCCCCTATGGGAATTACGGTACAATGCATTACGAAAGCAAACGAACTCACCCGTTCGACTGCATGCTTTCCCGCGCAAGACGTTGTATTGAGGTTGATGGGCATGCATTTCCTAATGAATGAGAATTTATCGGACGACGCTGACAAATATTTGTTCTTACTTTTGCGTGTTTCTACCATTTTATTACCATAATGCAAATTAATAGACCATTTTTGCCATTTGTCGCTTCTTCCAAAAACGCTACATTGAGTGTAAACGCCTATATCTCGGCTAATATTTTATAGAAATGTGCAAGGTATACATCAAAATTTAAGTTAGACATAACTACGTTCAATAAATTTTATTTGTATAAGATAGCTTTTTCAGTTTTTTAATTACAATGTGTCAAAGAGGGGGAACATTTTTTTGCGCCACCCGGTATAACTACCAGAAGTCCCACTATGTCGGTACATTTGATGTTTGTGTCTGGCCGCCGCCATGTTTCGTAAAATTCTCCACGAAACAATCAGGAGAACTTAACTCACGCCGGTTTCGAAGACCGGGGACTGTATCTATCGTTTTCTATCGCTTTATTTCATGAAAGTCTTACAGATCAATACTTCAGATCGCACGCATATCATTCGTCTCATTCGGTCTGTCTGTAACAATCGGTTGCGATCTCTGATTCCAATCTGACGGTTTTACATTTTCGTCTTATTTTATGTTACTCTCTGATACACCATACTCTACTAACTAATCCCTTTACAATGTCCCCTTTCTGACACGCATGCCAGATTGCATGAAACTTTCATGCAATCTGGCATGCGTGTCGTACATATAGCTATTTTTACAATATATTAGACTACTGAGTTTGGGTTTTGGTCGAGGGTCGAGTGTAGTTGGTCGAGTGTCGAGGGTAGTTGGTCGAGGGTAGTTGCTCGAGGGTAGTTGGTCGAGGGTAGTAGCTAATAAAAGGCTATTGCGCGTTTTATTGGCGCTAAACTGTTAAAGTGGTGTTCTTCAACGAGTGCACGGTGCCGAAGCACTTCTTATAATTTATGCATGACAAGTAATTTTGTAATATATGTTTTTGTTATTATGCATACCTGTATTTACGCACATAATTTCCTTCTAGCGGCTCAAAAACTTCAACATAGGCTACACAAAAAACTGGGGTGGAAGTTTTGGGGTTTTTTCATAAAGAGGTTCGATACGCGCAGCATAGTGTTTACTCGGGACAAGACATCGCATTACTTCTTCGTGTAATACCTATGAATTCCTTTACCGCGTCCATCAACAATTCGCAAGCGGTATGAGCAATTTGAAGCGACAAATATAGCCAAATCTCCGCGCTATTTTTGTAAGTGATAATCAACAGAGTTGCATATACCTAATGTACATTAAATTTCGACGCTGGAAATAGGCGTAATATACAAATTCCTGGTTTATAACCAGGCCAGTATTAAGTTGAGTAAAACCTTTTGAGAAGTCTTCCAAAACATTGAAGCATCATTCACACTGGCTTTGCGTAAATGTCGCGACAGGAAGTTATATTAATGAAAGATATTTGTACACCTCAGGGCAAACATAATCTGATTAATCGCCCCTTGCGCTTAACACAAAATAAGACAACATAACTATAATTCTTATTTATTACATTTCAAAAATAATTTTAGCGTGTTTTACAACCCTCTAACCCTCGAGCTACTACCCTCGGTCCTCGACCCTCGACCTACTACCCTCGACCCTCGACCAACTACCCTCGACACTCGACCCTCGACCAAAAGCCAAACTCTAGACTACTTAATAAAACTATGTACAGGAAGGTCTAATCCCTTCTTCCTGAACTTAATACACTTTAAATAAATCCCATTAATATAAATTGACAACATGCAATAATACAAATATTTTAACACCATGTTCTCAGAGGTATTTAAAGGATGAGTGTCAGGGTCATGCATTGCGCGCTCGCGGCGGCCATTTTATGGGCCGACTAGCGAGTTCGTTATATAATCCGTCAATATCTTGGCAATCCTTTAAGTAAATCTGGTACTTTGTGATTTTCCAATGAGAGAATATACTTAACTGAATATTTATATAGCTATTTGTTGCAAACTTGATTACGAATGTAAAAAATATCGTTCAAATATGTCGGCTTCCACAAGTGCTTCACCACCGAAGCGTGGAAGGCCGAATTTTGAAGCTGAAACCAAGCGAATCAGGCTGAGACCTGGACGTGTTTGACCGTTGGTTGGTGAAAAAAAAAGACTCGCTTGGATTTACACATAAGGCGCATAGTCAATTTGCGGATTTATTTACTGGATATGTGTGAAGAACCGTACAGACCAACAAAGGCAACAATCCTCTGAATCAGGTGAGTGCTTCAAACGTCTATGGAGTACTTCATACTGACGTGTGTCTGCATGCCATTATTCTAGTATAAATGAAAGGGTTAACTCATTACAGCCTGACATTAGACAGCCCCTTACTTTCCCCTGATTGAAGTCATCTCAGCCATGAAATTATGCCATGCAGGAATGGGGTTAATCAATAGCCCAGTTTGTCTGACATTTTTATTTGGGTTTTTTTATATTTTAGGAATGAGGCATTTATGGCAAGAACGTTGTTGGCAGTCATAGACCACAACAGCCATATATTTAGAAAACCAGCTCTCACCAAAAAACAAATGAAAAAGTACAGTAAAACCAATAGCAAGAGGTCAAAGAATTGGAAGGTTTCACATTGTCATGGAAGAAAAGACATATATATGACTACTGGCACAGTCTTGCTTGTAGAATGCTACAGAAGAGGGTTAAGGGATGGTCACAGCAATACAGCATTCACCTCAAGTTGAAATCCCTGCTGAACCACCTCAATTAGAATATCACCATCTATTGCATTAAAGCCAATTCCCCAAGACAGTATGACCTAGTTAAACAGTCACTGTCTAGATTTGGAAATGCTGAGTGAGAGGTGCAACAAGCCCTCTTTCTGTATACTGTATCCCTGGTTACAACAAAACTGACATTGATAACCCAACATTCATTTACTCCATGTTGTAATATTAAATTTTGTTATAAACAGCTTGTGACATCTATATACATACATGTACATAATCAACTATAGACCATTCGCAATAATATTACACAAAGCATTGTTACAGACTTACAGTGTATAAATGCATACCATTCACCACCATTCTTTTCATTTATAAAGTATTACTCACATTTTGAGTTTTTGTCTTTCTTGAATTATAGAATTAAGAAAATGAAATTGTGGTTGTGTGTTGCTACATCATTGTATTTATGCACTTGGTCCATAATACTTGGTATAAGAATATTATATAAATAGAAGACTTTCAAACCACAGCTGTGATCTATTCTGACATTGTTTTCTAATACGTACTCACTATTCCACCCAATAAAATTCTTTAGTCTGTAAAATAGTTGTATAGCTCAGGCTCTCCGGAACCCCATGTAGTACCCATCTTTCAGCTGATAAATATGTCTTATTGCAAGTACCACACAAGAAGGACACACGTTTCTGTTTCCTCTTCCTAATTTTTTATACTGCCACAAAATATACTGGTGGTAGGCAGCTTTTTCGAAAACTGTTAGTTGAATAATCTGGGTCTTCAGCTCTGATTTGTCACCCCTTGCTCTTATTGCCATAATAAGGACATCCCTGTCAGTACACACCTTCTTTGAAAGGTCACAAACGAGGTGACACATCTAATTTTCTTGCAGCATTTATTTCCTCTTCACTAGCCATTGGTCTACACACTCCACAAGTACACCAGGAGGGCTTTGTTGGAGGTATTACTGGTGGAGGTACTCCAAACTGTATAATATTTTTGGCATAGTCGAGACTGCCTTTACCATTCGACAGTAGTTCCAACAGAATGTTGTCCTTCTGTCCCTTCATTCAGAGTACCAATAAATACCTAAAAGGAAATGATAATTTTTCATATTTCTTTGGAACATATTAATTGCTTCTCTAGAGACGAAATTGCAATGTAGAAAATTTATGAAAGAACTAAAATATGTCAATGCTGTGTCAAAAATTTATTACAACACCAACTGCTATATTATTTATGAGTGCATGGCAATGCAATGTCATAATATACAATGACATGCAATGACATTGACAACACAAAAAGACAAACAGAAGCGAATTTTCATGCAATAATTTGCGCAAACTTCCAAAACAAATAAGAAGAAAAAAAATCATTAAAAAATTATAAAGAAATACTCCAGATATAGTCATATTGTAAATGTTTCCATGCATGACACACTTGCATAATTGTTATTAGGTAACATGTACATACCGTAATTTGTTGTTTCGCCTCCTCAACTGCAATCTGGTGATGTTCAAATGCATTTCGTCCGGCGTTAACATTCACAGAGGCGGTTGTCGTCGTTGAATCTATATTTCGGCAGGACGACTTCTTGGTGCCACACGTGCACTCTTTAGCACAGCGCAATCCTTCATCACGGCAAGGACAGGCTTCTTCCTACCACTGGCTTTGCTGCATGTGTTCTTACCCAACTGCAAAACTAAAATAGAAACAAACGCGCAGCAAGTTAGGCACGAAGGAATATAACTTGGCAAAACTTGCACAACAATTTAGTAAAGAACCGTGATCTTACTTGAGTTCGGTCACATATTTGACGACTTGATGGCCCAGCTTCTTCAACGCTAATAAGTGGCTCTGCTTGTTCAGCGCCAACAAGTTCGTGGGACGAAGATTCATGAATCGGTGATCCATAGACGTTCAAATTGTCTTCGGGATCATAGCGCTCCACGTCCAAGTCTGAATCTGACTCCGTATCTGACATAGTTTATAGATTAGAAAGGTCGTAAGGTCTACGAGTACGCAAAATAGAATGCGGCTATTTTTGGCAAATCAACAACAAAGTCCCCGTATGTAAACAATAACACAAGCGCGCAATGCATGACCCTGACACTCATCCTTTAAGCAGATTTTTGTGAAGTCACGTCTCTTCAAACAAGAATTCGCAATAAACGATTTCACTATCTAAGAAAATGGCGGCTTGGAAAAAAGCGTAGCAACAAAATCATGAACTGGTACTTCTGGTTGATTACCTATTCTGTTATAGTATAGTATGCATGGTGATCTCTCCATAGGGAGCCCAAACGTTGATTAGTGAAGGATGTTTGTTGGTACTAACGGGTTTATCTATATATTTTTTACCAAAAAGAAAAGTAAATTGCTAAATTAGTATTAAATTATCTTATTAGTATAAGATATATTGTTTGTTCATAAAGTATAGCGAAATGAAATATGACGACGCAACGCTTTGAAATGTGATATTTTAAATTTTGAAAGTCCGTGGAAAAGCGGAAATGCTCCGCCCATTCGTACGCGCAAAGCTGGGGTTAGGATAAAACGCGGATCCGGATTGGCGGAATGGCGGATTGGGGGATAAAACGCGGCGGGGGCATGTTTTGACATGCTTATTATTTGGTTTTAAGTCAGTTTTAACACCAATGTCCAACACTTTTACCGCCATTCCGGCCCAGATGGTGGATAAATCGGTAAATGACAGGCACTCGTCTTCGCCTCGTGTCTGTATATATATATATATGTATATGTATATATTATATACATATACCGTAAAGTTCCCAAAGTAACGATGTCGTTACTTTGGGATTTAGCAGTCATTCATAGCGCTACTTTCGGGGGGGGGGGGGGGGGGGGTTCGTTACTTTCGGATGGTAAAAATGCGTATCTAACGTTTCATAATTAACTCGAATTGTGTATAAATATTAAAGTTAAACATGAGACAATGTAATACATTTATTTCGTATGTTGTTAAAAAACAACAAGTTGATTTTTGTTTGAAATCATTACTTTCGGGGGGTCGCTACTTTTGGGGGTATCGTTATTTTCGGGATTTATTAGCAAACACTGAATTTTATCATTACTTTCGGGGGGTCGCTACTTTCGCGTTTTATCCCCCAATCCGCGTTTTATCCCCTAATCCGCGTTTTATCCCCCAATCCGCCATTCCGCTGCAACATACTGATTCAACTTGCAACAAAATCATTGTTGCGTGACAATGTTTGAGGTGGGTGGTAATACGTGTAACAACCGCGCCACATCAAAGAGAATCGAGGTGTTGATTTTGCAGAAGGTTGAAAGCCCAGTACCCCATTGACTAATTTTAATTGGTTAACATCAGTCACGCGCCCGAAGTTTCACTCTTGAACTCCGGCCAAACCGGACTTAACCTCATGTCTCGCCCTGAGAAACAAAGAGAGCTGAAATGTTAATGATAAGTGATGGCGTGTAGAGTCAGTTAAACGAGAGGCAAATGTTTATTTTAAAACTAAGAAATATCAAGTATTGCATGACTATGTGCAATATTTCGTATTGTTTCAAGTAATGAGCTGATTCTCTTGAGAACAGTAAATACGAAAACGTTCGGAAACGTTACCGTGTGCACATACAGTAGACTTAGGGGCTGTTAATTCAACAGGAGAGTGACAATTCTTTTTTAAACAACTTTATTGGATTCAACAGGAGAGTGACAACTCTTTTTTAAACAACTTTATTGGCTACTTTACAGTTTACAATATATATGAAGATATCCAAACGGGAAGAGCGCGAACGGGACTCGAGGACACATGCGAGACGCTCCCCCGTAGTTTAAATACATAAATATAAAAAACTAGAAATAGACAAACTACATAAATTCGTTTGAAATTTATCGGTATCGTAGAATGAAGGATTTCAAGGCATAATATGTCCAGTTTATTTAGTTTCAGAATTTTTTTCCAGGTGTTTTTAAATAACCCACGAATAATTACTTTACTTTACTTTACTTGACGTTAATACGTAGACGGGTGTGAAAACAGATAGCGGAGAAGTGTTTCGGCATGAATAGTTATCGGTAGATTCATCAGTAGTTAGTTTTGAAGGGATTTCGTTGCGTACGTTGACCGTTGACGACGTCAAACCACGTGGCGTGCGCAAGCGTAACCAGTTAACGGGCTTGCGGAAAATAACGTTATAATAAAATCTGCTCCAGCAATGTTAGGAAATACTTAATAAAGTCTTTACTCACAGTTGAAGAACTTCTTTATACCCCCAAAATCGGCCCACGATGCTCTTAGAAAGTCTTAAATGAGTTAGGATTCCAGTTTGATGTAATCAAAACGACAAAAAAACACGATTTTTCGAGGAGCTCCTCCGCGCGTGCCTGCACGCGCGAGAGCGATGACGAAGCTTGATCAGAAACTCTCAAGCTGGATCAGAAATTGAAAAGTAACTCATTTAATAGACTGCGCTGAAATCTGATCATACAGCGGCCTGAAATTGTCACCGTGCTGGGATTGTGTACCAATCTTTTGTTCCATTCATTTATCAACTGTCCATATACCCATCTCACTCACCTAAGGGTACTTTACATATTCGTAATATTTTTGAGCAAATTTGCAATATATCTTGTCGCTGCAAAATTTCATTCCATTTCATTTCTTTCTATTTCATTCCATTTCATTTCATTTCATCTCATCTCATTTCGTTCCATTTCGTTCCATTTCATTCCATTTCCTTTCGTTTCGCTTCATTTCATTTCGTTTCATTTCGTACCATTTCGTTTCATTGCGTTCAATTTCGTTTCGTTTCATTTCATTTCGTTCCATTTCGTTCCATTTCATTCCATTTCGTTTCGTTTCGCTTCATTTCGTACCATTTCGTTTCATTGCGTTCCATTTCGTTTCGTTTCATTTCATTTCGTACCATTTCGTTCCATTTCATTCCATTTCGTTTCATTTCATTTCGTTTCATTTCGTACCATTTCGTTTCATTTCGTTCCATTTCGTTTCATTTCGTTCCATGCATTTCATTCCATTTCATTTCATTCCATTCCATTTCATTCCATTTCGTTCCATTTCATTCCATTTCGTTTCATTTCATTTCGTTCCATTTCGTTTCATTTCGTTCCATGCATTTCATTCCATTCATTAGAGTTTTGATTTTCTCTCCGTTTTTCAACAATTTGCACTCTCTCTAGTTTTAAGCATCACTGCACCAAAAAAGGAGAAAACAAAAATAATCAAGAAAGTATTAATACGATATCCGTTTCTATTTTTAGAGATGCCCAACAAAAATTTCCAAAGGGAGTTAACATGTCCTTTTACAAGGCAGTCCGTTGAAAAAGCTTACGGACAAGAAGTACACTTGTTTCTGCATTGCCACTTGCGTGGATATGATCGCCACGGAGACGGCAAGCTGCCAGATTTAGATTATTACGACAAATATGGAGCGCCGGTGAGTAAGGAGAATTCATGGATGGATGGTCATCATGTGGTGGAAAAAAAGTTGGCCGACCATTACAATGCTGTTGTCGATTATAAGCTGGATTTCCCATTAATTGCTGGCATGGCAGGATGTGCTCATCTCTATAAACCATTTCATGATGAAGACCAAGAGCCCTGGAACTGGACTGGGTGGGTACCGCAGCAGAAAAGATGGCTCAGTCAAGGAACATTTTTCAGTAACAGGTTCGTGATAATTTACCAAGTACTATTTCAAAAACGAGTTAAAGTGTTTGGTCACGGTATTAAAACACGAGAAAACGAGATGAGAATGAACACGCAGAACGAACACGCAGAACGAACACGCAGGACGAACACGCAGGACGAACACGCAGAACGAGTTTTTGAAATGACTTCTCAAACGAAAGACAATGAGTCAATCAGTCAGCGCCGTGGGAGTTAATTAACATAACGTGCAACCGTATAGCAGTTTTTGTAATTAATTAATATAAATAATGAAACACAAGTGTTTGATGATGCAGTGTTTTACTGGTGTATCCAAACCACTGATCTCTATATAAACTGGATAGGGCATTCCGTATGACCAACATTTCGTGCCAGTCGCCGCCATCTTACGTGGTGGAACATATGACGCATTGCGGCCTTAGAACTTGTTCCCAATCCCAAAGTTGACTGGCAAACGCAATCTTGACGTCAGCACGGTCAGATTAATTTCATGGTGAGAAAATATTAATTAGTCTGTGCCGGGGGAGCCGGAAAAGCTGTAAAGCAAACAACAAATTCCGGTTCATTTAGTTTTCACTGTTTAACAACAAATACAGTCAAAAGATGGCAAGTACACAAGACGAGATATTGTTAAGGCATTAAGATTACTATAAAAGGTACAATTCAAATCCAACATAGAGCATCAAAATATATTTTAAATGATTATGAATCGAACTACAAGGACAGGGTTACTACTTTGCAACTCCTACCCGTTAACTACTTCGGGGCTATTACGATTTACCCGTATCAGATTACATCAGTACCAATTCAGAAATTACTCGAACCTCTACCAGCCTGTCCCTCCAACCTCGTTTAACCAGAACCTTAAATTTTAAAAACAGTTACTTCAACAGAATCGTAAATCTTTGGAACTCACTACCTTCTTCGATTAAACTTTCTTCTTCATTCAACATTTTTAAGTCAAGCACTAATAATTATCTTGTTCAGACATTTAATACTTACTTTGATGTAGAGAATGTTTATACTTGGAAATCAATTTGCCCAAAATGTCACAAACATGTCTATCAGCCTGTCAAATCATCTGTTCATAGATGTTTTCGACCAAATGCAAAACTATACCTATATGTAGAGATATTTTAAAAAGATTATTTTCGGCAGTTTATCTAGTTGGGCCTTGAGCCTGTTATATATTGTCTGATTGTATAAATAAATAAATAAATAAATAAATAAATAAATAAATAAATAAATAAATAAATATATAAATATATATAAATATATATATATATATATATATATATATATATATATAAATAAATAAATAAATAAATAAAATTCTTCGTGGATTTTATAGTCTGTTAACGTTTTTCAGTTTATATTATCGTGAAGCTTCTTCGCTGTCGGCACAAATGTTTTACAGCTCAGTAATAGAAACAAATGCAAGAAATTAGCGTCTTAAACCTTATTGAGTACTTCTTGTGTCCTTACATTCGTTTAAATTTTCTTAAAATAACTCTTTTTGTCTGTTTTCAATCGAAAGCTTATGAACTTTAGTGGCGCCCATCTTAGGTAGTGGTCACGTCATACAATTGGCACGCTAAATTTGGCCCCATGTCCGGCCTATCCAGTGTTATTGAGATCAGCGATCAACACCCATTCACGTGACATTATGAAGCTGCATGTCTGAGAAATGATGGTTGATTATTAATGATAATAATTCATGAGGGAAATTCAAAAGAAATTAAAGTTTAATCAGTGTCTTTATATGTGATAAAGACACCTCCAGATTTACATAAACTTTAGCTTTGATTTTCTCGGCTTAGACAAGCTTATTTTTCAAACTTACAATGTCAATGAACTTACCAAGTGGTTCGTTTTTGAGGCCGTTCAATAAACTCGCAGTTCGTGTTTTATCAGATATAAAAACACTCGGCTTCGCCTCGTGTCTTTATATCTGATAAAACACTCCTGCTCGTTTATTAAACAGTACTTTAAAAAATCATTAATAATTCATGAGGAAAACACAAAGGAAATCGGTACCATGTCCTTGGTTTTATTATACCTGATAAAACTTATTGACGTCAGAAAGAATACTAATGAACATAGAATTTTATATAAAGAATACTAATGAAGATATAATTTTAGATGAAGAATACTAATGAACATAGAATTTTATATAAAGAATACTAATGAACATAGAATTTTATATAAATACTAATGAACATAGAATTTTTTATAAAGAATACTAATGGACATATAATTTTGTATAAAGAATACTAATGAACATACAGTTTTATATAACTAATGAACATATATAACATGCAATATAACGAAACGTTTTTTAGCCGTTTAATAAACTCGCATCACTGTATATTTCTACAGGTACTTTTTGGGTATTCGTGGAAATGAGATCCAGAACAACTTGTGGGATTACCATCCTCACGATGAGGAAGAAGGAGAAGATACGCACGACCTTGAGTACAGTCAGCTCGAGCCTAACGATCGCTATCGAGGTGGATACTGGTTTCCTTGCCAACCATTTGGGCGCTACCTGCACATCATAGCGTTGAAATCACACGTTAAGATGGAGGAGATCGACCGATATAAGAGATACAACTACATTGTTCATCCGTTGGCTTACCGTGCATCGATTGGTACCATCCCTGATAATAGCGTCGATGCTATGCAATGGTGTATCATTAACATGCCAGGCGAGAGGCACTTTGGACCTGGTAAACCATGGGGTGATAAGTGTCATGCCATCGAAATATTCAATGATTTCACGTAAGCTCAGCAATTCAAATGTTCAATTATACATGGTGTATCCCGCAATCAATTAATCTCAATTACATTTTACCATGCAAACTCATCGCCAGAAATCGAAGACAACACCCTAATTAGGCCCAGGCCCCTGGGTGCTCGGCATCGATAAAATATAACAGAGAATCATATGGACATTGTTCTATTACGAGAAATATCTCTTGAAAAAATAAGCAATGTAAAAATGTGCATAGCTAGCATTTTAGTTTAATATCTAATAAATAGGAAAATACGCAAATCAGAATATTTTTTATGAATTGCGCATTTACGAAACTTCTTCGCAAGTACTTCCTCTGTAAATTTTATAACAGATCTCTGCGGGATTTATCGAAATCCCGCGAATTCCTTATCTTTAAAATTCCATTACTGGAAAAAGAATCCCGCGAATAGAAATGTGCAAACGGGAATGAATAAACTATATTCTAAACTTACCGGTAGAGCTGTTACAAACATGTGATGCTTGTAGTTTTCATGACTATTTGGTCGAACTGAAAACCATTGCATTAATGAGAGCCAGCAATTGTAACTTTTGCAGTAAAGTTCGAAAAATGTACTTATAACTACGATATTTCAGTCGAATATCCTCCAAATTTAATACTCCAAAAGGTATCGTTCGAAAGCTAATTTCCTCCATTTTTAACTGTTTACAATAACTTTAGTCAGCGAATTCTAAATAATAATCCCCGAGCCCGGGCGTAGGGCCAAAGGCCCGGAGCCCGGTGAGGGTGCTAATCTCGACACGCGTGGAGTTCATTTTACACGCGTGTAGAAAAAGCGAGGGAGACGAGATCTGTGAAATAGTTTATATTTAACAATTAGACAACGAGACCGAGTTTTCTGTGAGCGAATATAGTCAACGACTCAACGAGGCGAAGGCGAGTTGACTATCGCTCATAGAAAACGAGGGCGAGTTGTCTAATTGTTTTAGTATAAATTTACCAACAAAAGTTAAATAAATTATCGACAATAACGTATTCTTTGAGGCTCGTTTAATACATTTTTTAAGCCGCGAAGCGGCGAGGTAAATACACCGATAGTCACCGAGACTGAGGTGACTAATTGTTTTAGTATAATTTCAGAGGTTGATAAAAAACCAATCACGTTGAAACAAAAACTTTTAAACAACTGCTTTCATTTAACAGTGGTGATTCTGTTTATTCACAGACGATGCTAGCAAGCCAGTCTTTGTCAGTAAATAATTTCAAAAAAAGAGTAAACAACATCCTACTTTGGAATTGAACTTGTACATACATTCAAATATATGCTAAAAAGACTTTTATTCTGGTGTTTTGGATCCTGTGTTATGGCTTTTTTGTATTTAATTCATGTTCAATCTTATGTTCTTCACTCATGACGAAGTTTTCGCCACATCGCTACGACCAAAACCTAGCCAAAACATACAAAAAATACGAAGAATTATAGAAAATATACTTCCTTACCTTTATAAAGTTTTGTTTTCACGATATTTGATATGTACAACATCTCACTGATAAATGTTTTCAGTATTATGCTCTTTTGTTTGTCTCAAAAACTACAGACCCCATTTTGAAAAAAAAATAATCAGTTCAATGGACCAACAAATTCTAAAATCTCATACTTCAAAATGACAACTCCGAGGGGGAGACTGAAACGAGTAAAGTCAGTGCAGTGTTGAATAAGTACCAGTCTCTTTTCCAAAACTACTTTTGAATAACAATTTCTTGTGATGCAATAGTCACCGCGCTAGCGCGGTGACTATCACCTCAGATTCACCGCTGAGCGGACCAATCAGAAAGCTGGAAAGCCTCTTTGCCACTATGAAATTATACTAAGAGCGAATAGTCAACGAGGCGAATTCTAATTCAAAATTTTTTCATTACAGCTATTACTACTCTTACAAACACATTGAAGAGTACGGCCCCAACAATGGCGAGTTAGGTGAAGATCGAAATCATCCAATAGATGGTGATACCCAGTATCACTATTGGTTTGATACTTACCCTCTGGAATTTGCTGTGTTTCTACTGGACTCTGCACTGGCAAGAGGTGTTTACTTGCAGACCTTGTGTGCCAACGATGCATTCTACCAGAGAAGCGGAGACAGCAAGGGTAAGTTACCATTACATATACCAAGGCATGTATGTTTGTATGGATGTATGTATAGGTTAGTTACCGAGGTTGAGGTCACAGACGTTTCCTAAGAAAACTAAGATACTAAGATACTGAGTTCGTTATCACAGAGGTTATCTAAAAAACACTTCAGTCGCGATGATAAATCCTTTATCACATTCGTGATCATTGATTAACCCTTATTTTCCCAATCCACGCATAAATCAAGTTAATTGCCCCGGGCATTATTAAGTAATATTTAAAACACGAGCAGGAGTCTTTTATCAGATTTAAAACCACGAAGGCGCAGCCCGAGTGTTTTAGATCTGATAAAACACGTGATGCGAGTGTTTTGAATGGCTTCAAAAACGATTCGTTATATATTCGTTATTATGTTCATTAGTATTCTTTATATAATATTGTATGTTCATTAGTATTCTTTCTGACGTCAAGAAGTTTTATCAGGTATAAAACCACGGACATGGTACTGATTTCCTTTGTGTTTTCCTCATGAATTATCGAGTTTTTTAACTTGTTTTAGTACATTATCACCTCGGTTTTCTTTGATGTACCGCCGTTGTTTATTTTTAATAGTTACTCCCGACAAGTTAATTGCCCTGGGCTAATTAACAGTTATACCATGAGCTCGAGTCGTATATGAGCTCATAGCCAACGAGGCGCTTCGCCGAGTTGGCTATTAGTTCGTATACGACGAGAGCGAATGGTATAACTGTTTTATTATATAGCCAAGCACTGTACAAGAAACAAAATTACAGCGGAATGTTGAAACGACAAACTTCCGGCATAGGCAACAGGCAACTAATACTTCCGCCATGCGTAATGATACATTCACACAGTGTTTCTCGCTGAGCTGTTCGGCAAACAGCTTCAGTGAAATGTTCGGTATAAATGTTGCTCGAGAGGCAAAAAATGTGTTGAGCAGATCAACAAAAAAGATTAAAAGGTACCTTTATGAAGTCAAAAGGTGGGTCAGTTGTTTATATTAGCGTTGCTGTCGTGAAAAAGGTTTTGATTTCATGCAAAAATGAAACTGAAACACCTTCGGCAGTGAAACTTAATTACTTAGTTGGTTGTTTTTGAAAAAGAACATGCTTTTTACTACTCCAAATGCTTATCTAAATAAAAAAAGTCTCTTTATTGGTGATCTCCTACGAAATGTGTGTTGTAAGCTTGATTTTAACCGTGAGTTTCTTTGTTTGGCAACAAATTAATATCAACCCGCTAATTTAGTCGTGTTTCTGAAGTAAAAAGACGTAATTTTTTAGGTGAATTTTACCATTTGACATGCTAAATTGTGTATTTGTTAATGTATTTTTACACAATGTTGTTTTTTTATACATTGGTTTGAGGGTGTTGATGTTTTTCTGTATAAAAATCCGTCAATTTCAACTCTTTTCGGCAGTTTAAAAAACATGCCGCCATCTTGTTTTTCCTCTACTAGCAGGATATGAGCTGATAGCCTGGTAGTAGGGAACCAATCAGATTACGCAAAAGCTCATATCCGATAGCATGCTATATAATAATATATGTTAGCCCGGGGCAATTAACTTGATTTATGCGTGGTTGGGAAAATAAGCTTTAATCCATAGTCACAAATGTGATAAAGGATTTATCATCGCGACCGAAGTGTTTTTAGACAATCTTTGTGATAACGAACAGTTTTCTTATAGGCAACCTCGGTGATAATGTACTAAGAAGGTTTATAACTGACGTAGTTACTTTGGTTGAGGTAACTAACCTATACTTATTCGTGCGGTATACATCAAAGAAAACCGAGGTGATCATGAATTAAGTATAGGTTAGTGACCGAAACCGAGGTCACTACGCTGGTTATTAATTGAACAGACGATATTTGTCGTTATTTAACAAAAAAAATGGTATTCTGGACGTAGTTTTAAAGCGATATAGTAGGTCATTTATTTAATATGCAAGGTCAATAACCTATTTCAGTATTAACCGCGGCACATCAAAGATAATTTATGCATGAATAAACTAAGTACTATTTAAAACACGTTCTGCGAGTGTTTTGAATGGCTTAAAAAACGATCACCATTTGGTAAGTTCGTTGGCGTAGTAATTTTGAAAAATAACGTTGTCTAAGGCGAGAAAATCAAAGCTAAAGTTTATGTAAATCAGGAGAAAATTTTATCAGATATAAAACCACGATACGGTTATGATTTTTCTTTGTGTTTTCCTCATGAATTATTAATGAGTTTTTTAAGGATGTATATAAACTTTATTTTAGTGTCATATGTATTTAGCTCAGAGACACTTTATATATATATATATATATATATATATATATATATATAATGTCTCTCTGTCTGTTTCTTACTTAAAACATCGTTGTTGCTACTCTGAGTTTCGCGCGGTTAGGCGATCATCAGGCAACTGTGAAAGATTCAGTTTGATTAAACTATGTTTGCTGACGTTGGACAGTTTGCATGATGGCGCGTCACTTTCTACTTCTTTGCGCGGCTAACACTTTTTTAAAAATCTTCGTTGGTGGCGGCATTTTGAGAAGAGTTCTGATCTTTTGTTCAGTAATGGTTGTTTGATGGCTTTCAAGATGCAGAGCTTTTCTTCAAGGCAAAGATTGCATCGCTTCCCTCCACTCGAATAAGATGCAGCATGCTTCATAACTGACCAGTTGATGTTAAAAGGTCGCCCGTCTTGTTTTAAATCCCATCTCTTCTCAAAATGCCGCCAACGAAGATTTTTCACGGGAAGTGTTAGTCGCGCAAAGAAGAAAGTGACGCGCCATCATGCAAACTGTCCAATGTCAGCAAACATAGTTTAATCGAACTGAATCTTTCAGTTGCCTGATGATCGCCTAACCGCGCGAAACTCAGAGTAGCAACAACGATGTTTTAAGAAACAGACAGTTAAATCCGCTCTGCCCATTTATAGGTATCGAGCACTCTTCAATCTACTACTAACATTATATTTACTTGGTATATTTACTTGGTGTATGTATATATATATATATATACATATATATTTAGAACAATTATTACGGGACAATGAACTTGGGTGGAGAATAATGATATTAGTGTTACTCCGAGTGACGAACCATACCGGACAAGTAGAGAAAACTTTGGCCCGGCTGGGATTCGAACCCGCGACCTTCGGTTTACTAGTCCCACGCTCTACCGACTAAGCCAAGTACCATCATTCGACCACCAGCTCTCAACTTGACCTGTAGCTCAGTCGGTAGAGCGTTGGACTAGTAAACCGAAGGTCGCGGGTTCGAATCCCAGCCGGGCCAAGTAGTTTTTTTCGTCACTCGGAGTAACACCTAATATCATATTATATATATATATATATATATATATATGTAATAATTAAAACACGTACTGCGAATGTTTTGAATAGCTTCAAAAACGACCCATTTGGTAAGTTCATTGGCGTAGTAAGTTTGAAAAATAACGTTGTCTAAGCCGAGAAAATCAAAGCTAAAGTTTATGTAAATCAGGAGGATTTTTTATCAGATATAAAACCACGGACATGGTAGTGATTCCTTTGTGTTTTCCTCATGAATTATTAATGAGTTTTTGATATATATATATATATTCAAACAAACAAAGTGTTGTTCGCGAAATGTCGAAAAGTGCTCAATACCGTAAAGATAGAGCGAATATACTATAAGTGGGCTTACCTCAAATGTTGATGGTCGCTCATGATCAACATTTGAGGTAAGCCCACTTATAGTATATATATATACCCATGTAATATATATACCATATGTAAACATGTTTCAGCAAACGTATGCCATCTTCAGTACAAGATATGAAAGAATAATTATTTTTACAGGCGGATATATATATACGATATGATAATATCGTCATATCCTTGTTATTCTAATTATCATATCGTATACATATCCGCCTGTAAAAATATTATTCTTTCATATCTTGTACTGAAGATGGCATAAGTTTGCCGAAACATCATTTTACATTAAAAACATGTTTTTACGGATGAGTTAAACTGGAGAACCTGGAGAACGTGGGTTCTCTCACAAGTTCTGCTGAAAATATGCAGGCACGTTTGTGATTGGTGCAAATCGACAATGGACAACCTCACGAGTCCAGTCGTGATTTCGGGGGAGGTAAGTGACGGGGCCCAAGATACGGTTGGAAGTCGAGCCTATAGGCTAGTTCACGAGACCAACACATGCATGTATGAATAAAATGCTTGATTGCACTCGTCCCAAAATTATGCCAAAAGTTTGTATAAAATATGGATGAGCGCAATCAAGCATTTCTCCAAATTTTGACTAAATTAAATTCAACCAAAATTTAATGGGTTGGTCTATGGCCAACCCTTGTACAAACTTTCATGAAAATCGGTGCAATACTTTTTGAGATATCCTGGCGACAGACAAACAAACAAACAAACAAACAAAACAAACAAAACAAACAAACAAACAAACCAACCAAGAAACAAACAAACAAACAAACCAACCAAGAAACAAACAAACAAACCAACCAAGAAACAAACAAACAAACCAACCAAGAAACAAACAAACAAACAAATAAATAAACCAACCAAGAAACAAACCAACCAACCAACCAAGAAACAAACAAACAAATAAACCAACCAAGAAACAAACAAACCAACCAAGAAACAAACAAACAAACAAACAAACAAACCAAGAAACAAACAAACAAACAAACCAACCAAGAAACAAACAAACAAACAAACAGACAGAAAGGGGTAAAAACATAACCTCCTGCCGGAGGTAAATATAGGTGGGACGTAACAACACAGTAGCGGTAGACATGTTGCATTCTGTAACAATTTTTTACTCAGTACTTCCAGTTTATAACTATAACTATAAGAATCCAAATATTTATTTTAAATTAACTTCAAGAACTCATAATTCACGCGAAAAACACAAAGGAAACCAGTACCATATCCATGGATTTCTCCTGATTGACAGTAAACTTTAGTTTTGAATTTCTCGGCTTAGACAACGTTATTTTTTCAGTCAATAAACTTAGGAAATGGGTCGTTTTTGAAGCTATTCTATCGCCTCGTGATTTAATCTGATAAAACACTGCTGCATACTCATGTTTTGAATTAACTTAAATTTATTTTCAGAATCCAAAGAAACTCTAGCCGCTGACCCAAAAGGTTATCTTTTTAAATACAACATGGCAAACCGTGACGTCAAAAACGATCTCAGGTTGGGTGTAAAGGCAGTACCAGAAAATCCTGACGTCCACCTCCTGGACAGTTGGGAGTTCTTAAAATATCAACCGTATAAAACGAAGACATCGTTCGGCCATGTGGCTTTGATTGATCCTCGCCTGCACTTGAAAGAAGCGGTGTTCAAAAACGAAGACGGAATACCTCATATGGGTCTCAACAAGGGCGAAGCTATGGCATTGGATTATCTGATTGAAGGACGCTTCTTTTCTACCACTGGTTAGTTATTAACTACTTATTAACCACGAGAATGAGGTCTTTACGTAACAGATAAAGCTTGAGCAGCGATCTGTATCTGATTTACAAGGCGAGCTGCAAGCGAGCCGTTATTAAGTAGTTTATTATATGGCACTTTTTATTACAAAATCAATCTTGTATTTCTTAGCCGTCTTCGCTTCTTTCAATTTCGTCAAACACCAGACTAGCGTTATTTTCTGCAGTTTTTTTCTCGTTTGGGTCTTATAATGTTCATCGTCATTTATTTCATTCATTTTCGTCGTTTGGGGACAACCATAGGGCATTTTCATAATGCCCGCGGCCATTACGGAGAAATCTCGCTACGTCATGCAGCAACCAATCACTGCGCGCGATTGCCTTAAAATAATTCGTACCTACTTACTTACTTACTTACCTACCTACCTACCTACCTACCTACCTACCTACCTACCTACCTACCTACCTACCTACCTACCTACCTACCTACCTACCTACCTACCTACCTACCTACCTACCTACCTACCTACCTACCTACCTACCTACCTACCTACCTACCTACCTACCTACCTACCTACCTACCTACCTACCTACCTACCTACCTACCTACCTACCCCAATGATTAGCTAAATATTTTATCATTTTCAGGTCCTTGGGATATCTTTAACATTCATTATAACCAACTCATGCCTTATAAAATCTACAATCAAGTCGACGGCGAGAAACTCTGCTACGAGTTGACCGAAAATATGGAACTGGTATTCACCTTCGCAAAATGCCAGAAGAAAAACGAAGATTTGGTTTGGAGGTACACGATCATGGCTGAAACAGCGGAGTCCAAGGGTCTTCAAACTACGCACGGCTACTTCAAGCTGGACCCAGAAAATATGACAACATTGGATTTGAGGCATTCCTACGATAAGAATCGTGTCAAGTGGCTGTATTTTACCGCCATAAGACCAAAAAACCCCCAGCATCGCGTCTGGTTCAGTGCTATAAGAGGACTTGCCTTTGGGGAACCACTCTTCCAAGGTAAACTTGCTTTGATCGTATTTCTTTTTGTTAATTGATTTTTATTCCTTTACTAAGACTTAGATAACAAGAACGCAAGTTTTAAGCTATAATGTATATAGACTATTACTCGAGGGATATATTTAGCTTAAGAGGGATGGCAAAGACTGCAAGGCATCGGAAAGATGGCGAAAGAATGGAAAAGACCATCAGGGATAGGAAAGAGGGACTGGGGATAGGAAAGACCATGAGGGATAGGAGACAGCGAGGGATAGGAAAGACCGCGAGGGATGGAAAAGACGGTGAGGAATAGGAAAGACAGCAAGGGGTAACGAAGATCGTAAGGGATAGGAAAGACGGCGAGGGATGGTAAAGACCGTGAGGGATAGGAAAAACGGATAGCAAAGACCGTTATCGATAGAAAAGACGGCGAGGAATGGCAAACACCGTGAGCGAAAGGAAGGACGGCAAGGGATGGCGAAGATCGTGAGGGATAGGAAAGACGGCGAGGGATGGTAAAGACCGTGAGGGATATGAAAGACGGCGAGGAATGGCAAACACCGTGAGGGATAGGAAAGACGGCGAGGGATGGTAGAGACCGTGAGGGATATGAAAGACAGCGAGGGATGGTAAAGACCGTGAGGGATAGGAAAAACGGATAGCAAAGACCGTTATCGATAGAAAAGACGGCGAGGAATGGCAAACACCGTGAGCGAAAGGAAGGACGGCAAGGGATGGCGAAGATCGTGAGGGATAGGAAAGACGGCGAGGGATGGTAAAGACCGTGAGGGATAAGAAAGACGGCGAGGAATGGCAAACACCGTGAGGGATAGGAAAGACGGCGAGGGATGGTAGAGACCGTGAGGGATATGAAAGACAGCGAGGGATGGTAAAGACCGTGAGGGATAGGAAAGACGGCGAGGGATGGTAAAGACCGTGAGGGATAGGAAAGACCGTGCAATATTGTGATTTCCTAGTTTCTTGTAAACGAAGTAGTGTAATAAATAGCTAGAAATTTGTCGTTCGATTTGAAATATATACTATACTCGGTATTAAAATACATTTTTAAACTTCAGCCAAGATAGCAAACCTTGATCATCATGTTTATCCGACCACACTGCCAGATAGGTCTGTGATTGGACAGGCTGCGGAAATCCGACCGTTTGCTTGCGAAAGTGGAAATCTTGATTTCACTTTGGGAAAGATCCAAGAGGAAGAGAAAAGAAATATCTACGTCTACTTCATGCAGGTTAATCCACTCCAACAAAATTTCTCGGAACCAATCGACGAAAAAATCAAAGAATCCTCCCAGTACATTCCACCTCGTATCCTGCAAAGTGTTCATGGTTACTTTAGTTTACAGTGTGATCACCCCACAAGAATAAACCTCAGTGCATCTTGGGACAAGAATACGGTAAGTAAAGCTTTAACGTAAAACGTTCAGCAATATATCCAACATGGTCTTCCTCCGATTTCAGACTTTTTCAAGGAATAATTCAATTCACGTTTAATTCAGAATTTAGCGAGGTTTTTAAAAGAACGGAGCAATTCAACTGATTCCAAAACTCTGTGCCGGTCTGGTATAAAATGTTGCTGTGACGTATTCCGTGTGCGGTACACAAAAAAGGAGCTGTATTTTTGGATATGATGCGGAGGATGAACACTGACGAGTGTTGGATATAGCTTCTCAAACGAATCTACTATATTTTAAGAGAAAACCGACCTAAACTTAGTTTGCTAAATCTTGACTAATCTTCCTCCAATTTCTAAATACTAATTAAATATTCGTTTGTTTTGAATTTGAGTTTGAGTTTGAGATGAGTTTGAGAAGTCCTTTTTTGCATAACATGCGGTCAAAAAGTTAAACTGATTTCTATTGATCAGATCACATTCGTAATTCTAATTTTTTTTTATCTTTTGATATGTTTTTCAACCCCCAGTTTATCTTTTGATAAGTTTTTCAACCCCCAGTTTATTGACTCTATAAGCTACCTAATTATTCTAAAATAAAGAAATTTTGAGTGGTACGCCAAAAAGAAAATGTTATTTGAACACGAGCAAGTTTTGGCATTGATTACTGTAAATTTGGCGGATTCAACATTTTTTAGCATATACCCATCTTCATGGTTACGATATTTTTGTATCTTTTTGACACGTTTTCAACTCCCAAATGCTCGTAAAAAGTTTGTTGATTTTATACAATAATGCAAAAATAAAGAGGTTTTCTATCAACTAATACGTTGACCTTGCATAAAGAAGCCCTGCAAAATTAAATAAATACAAAATGAAATTACAATAGCCATTTAAAGCCGTATAAATTAGTTACAGAAAATAGACCGGAAAACAGATCACTAGTTTGTGGACTAAACGCTTTTTATATTTTAGGTGAAAGATGGCAAAGTGTACTTTTATTGCATCGATGGAAAGACAGGTGAACCGAAACCACTAGATGCCAATGTTGAGCCCAAGTTGTTTCCAAATAAGTCGAGAAAATCAAAGCTATAAAGTTTAGTATAAATCAAGAGGAATCTATATCAGATATATAGACCGTATATACTGTATATGACATATATAAACTTGAGCTATATATAGATCTCGTACTACTTGTCTTTCGTATAAGCGTAAAGCATATTTTCTTATTTTCTTTGGATTAATTCTCATACATCATTGCACAAACGAAGCAGCAAACTATCTTGTCTCCCATTGACGAGTAAAATTGTCTGGTGTTAGACAGAATAGAAATTAAAGATAAAGTTCTGCGACAACAACAGCATGCATCATGCCTGAAAAGATTAATAATCAACAAAGTGAAATAAAAGTAGCGTGCTGCGTAGGCAGTGTTGAAACAACAATGGAAATATAGTAAGGTTAGATATACTGCCGAAACAGAGACCGTAGGAGTCTAACGCCCTTCGTCAGAGAGAAACCCGTTAGACTCCTACGTTCTCTGTTTCGACAGTATATATATAACCTTACTATATTTCCATTGTTAATAATCAACAGTGTGTTTTACATTTTACTCCTTGGCTTTCTGAGACGTCTCCCCTTGACGCTGAAAGTGTGGTCGCCTTTATATTCATTCGGTACACTAATATGGCTGCCGTGACGTCAGATGAAAACGATCTATAGTATATGTATAGGTAATAGCATGGTTTCGAGTGCAATTTGGAAAAAACATGCACGAGTGAGTTTTTCAAAGACTATCAAAATTGCACGAGTCCGAAGGACGAGTTCTATTTGAGGTCTTTGAAAAACTCACGAGTGCGTGTTTTTCCAAAATTGCACTCGAAACCATGCTATTACTTATTAATAATATACATGAAATGTTAGACAAATGTTCCTCCGCCTACAAAGTTTATATTCCACTCATTGCTCCACTTCTCGAAGCATAAATGGTTAAAAACTGCTTCGCTTTGTTCACTAAATACGTAAAACGTTTTACTCATAGCATCTAACCTCTTCTAGTCTTCTTGCAGGAACTTTAATGACAATATTAAAGCAAAATTCACTCTGTATTTCATCGAAATGTTCTTCGACAACTCTGTGTTTTGGTCGCCATATTGGATTTTCTCGTGAAGAAAAAACCATCCTTCAAAATGCGCATAGGCATTTCATCGGCTTTCAGGTAGTTTCCGGTTGTTTATTACCCAATCAGAATGGTTAATCCTCATTGAAATTTGCACTGTATTACACCTTTTCTGCACTGTATTACATTGAAATTGCACTCCTCTCGACCAATCAGGATGCAGTAATTTTGTCATGTATATTATTACCTCGCTAATGGAGTCAAAAGAAATCTGAAGTTTCAAACCTTACAAAACAATGGAAATATTTTTATTTTTTATTTCCTTCATAGAGTTAAAATCACTCCTTGAAATTTACAGTGCATGAAGATATATTGCTATATCTACACGCGGGTCGGCGGCTATATATGCGTGTTTAATATAAATCACCGGCGTGGGAAGCACGGAGGCTGGGGGGCTGCAGCCCCTAAAATTCTAACGCGTGCGACGACTCAAAGAAACATTCAATCTTTCTTTTTTCAGACACCAAGGCGTGCGTTTTGGAGGGCAAAGATGTATAATTAATTGGTGTTTTATAATCTTCAGAAATCTCTTACATCTCCTTTCAAAATTCAGGAAATGCCATTTCAGAGACTCTAAAATCCGGGAATCCATGACAAAAACCCCGCCGACGAAAACCCCACTGACAAAACCCCCGACGATTAAAACCCCAGCGACAAAAACCCCCAACTACCAAATTCAGACAAAAAAACCGCATTCAACTTTTTAAATTTTTTTTAAATTGTCACAATAAGCTTTAAGTTATAATTTATTATAAGTTTAAATTATTGTTGGTATGACTACAAAATATGTAACAGAATTGAGAATGTAAAGCAGCTCTTTATAGAATTATGTGTTATCTTTCAGGCGATGACTCACTTCTTAGAAACGCAAACACCAACGCAATTCCCATTCGCTTGTTTATGAGCGTGACCCACAATTCCCATGTGGGTCATTTGCCAACTGTTTGAGACGATGACTCATTTGTTGAGAACGCAACATCAAATCAGATGTTCGTAAATAGTGTCGCAACACCATACTTCTTCACTGAAAATAATTTGTAAAAGGAGAATGCGGGGTTTTTGTCTGAATTTAGTAATTTAGGGGTTTTGTCGGTGGGGTTTTCGTCGGCGGGGTTTTTGTCAGTGGGGTTTTTGTCGGCGGGGTTTTTGTCATGTGGGTTTTTTGTCGGTATCCCAAAATCCGGACCTCCCTAGCGGTTCAAGGCGCGACGACTTTCACCCCCCCCCCCCCCCCCCCCCCCCCAAAACCCAAAACATCTTCCTACGCCTCTGTAAATTTACAAGTTTCTATCACAAATCATTGAATTTGATAGTCTAATTGTTAAATACAATAAAATAAAACACATCAGTTTTTAAACAGCGAGTAAATAAATATATAACTAAATAAGTATACATTAACTATACTTTATTAAATCAATAAATAAGTTTTAAAGAGGAACAAATATAGAAACCCCACAAATCTTGATATCATTTTTAAACTTGCGCGAATAAACTGAATTTTCGCGCAGTGAGAAATTTTATGTAGATATAAATATCTTAATTTCTGTACTGTACAATATAATATAATAATAATAATAATAATAATAATAATAATAATAATAATAATAATAATAATGATAATGATAATAATAATATAGTTCTTAAAAACGCATTATACAAATGTCTTAATGCTTTTTACAATAAAATCATAAAATTAATTAGTCAGTAAAAGCTATTTTAAAAAGGTGTTGAACTTCGTTTAATAAAATCAGGAAGGGAGTTCCAGAGTCTCGGAGCAGCACAAGAGAAGGATTTGTCGCCATATTTCTCTGTTCTTGTTCTAGGCACAGTTAAAAAGTTGAAGTTGCTGGAGCGTAGAGTGCAAACAGGAATATAATAACGTCGAAGATCAGTGATGTAGGTAGGGGAAAGCTCATTAAGGGCAGTGCTGTGAGTAACTTCGTTACAAGTAACTAGTTACAGTAACTAGTTACATTTTTAAGTAACTGTAACTGAAACTAGTTACTTTTTCTGAAGAAGTAACTGTAACTATAACTAGTTACGTTTTGAAGAAGTAACTATAACTAGTTACTTTTTAAAGAACTGTAACTAGTTACAATATTTGGTTCAAAAATGTGACTAGTATAGTTACTGATATTCAGTTGAGGATGTCATTCCGTCTTGATAAAAATGGTTTTGATATAATAATAAAGGTACATTATGTACACATTTGACTATTTCTGCTTAGTGACAACTATATTTAGGCATTTAGCTGTAAAAACATAATTCTGGTACTGGTATCTAAAAACTAGTAATTTCTTTGTTGATTCTAGTAACACGGACAATGGAATGTAACTTTGTAACTAGTTACAAAATTTTTGAAGTAACTTTGCAACTGTAACTAGCTACTTTCTTTTCATTGTAACTTTTATCGGTAACTAGTTACTTTTCTAACGATGTAACTAACTGTAACTAGTTACAAAAATTATGTAACTTTTACAGCACTGATTAAGGGCTTTATAGGTCACCAAGAGGAGTTTTAAGGTTATTCGTTGTTCTACTGGAAGCCAATAAAGATTGAATAATACCGGTGTGATATGCGCAGATTTCTTTTCTTTAACAACTGGTCTGGCAGCAGTGTTTTGTACCCTTTGAAGCTTCTGTAGTTCACAAGAAGGAAGACCGTGAAGCACCCCATTACAGTAATCGAGTTTAGATTAAATAAAAGCATGAACAAGACGTGCAATATCTTCTCGTGATAGAAATTTTCTTATTTTCCCAATTTGATGTATTGATTAAGAAGCTGACCGACATGTGTTGCTGATATGCACTTTAAAAGTTAGATTACTCTTGGTACAAAGCATAAACAACACCGACTGCGAATACACTTGGACTCTCAAACGTCTCCGAAATAACTTTATCAAACTCTTCATTTAATAAACACCGGCTTGCTTGGAGATATGTCTGTCCGGATTTCGAACCAACCGTTACAGTACAGATAATTTTGTAACGAGGAATATTCAATGATTTTACAGCTGACTTGATCTGCTCGCTCAACATCATAGCAAGGACATTACAACGATCTGCATCATAAGATTCCTCCCAGAGACTTCTTCGTAGAACCTCGCAGATTATCTGGCGAACGTGGGAAATGTTTATTCTTACATCTGGTTCAAGTTGATTGGTATTCGGTATTTTACTTACAGGGATCTTCACTTTTCTGTGCTGGCTTTGACCATGCGCTTGGTAGGCTGCATGAAGATAGTCTTTGTGTCTTTTGTTGTTCGTGATTTTCTTCTCATCTGTATGAAGACCGTGAATAACTCCAAATTGATTTCTTTGTTTTCTTGTGTTGTGATGATTATATACGAATCCCTCCATTGTTTTTGCACAACGTTAACCAGTTAAGCGTATACACAAATGAAAATCTTATAAGCTAAACAAACGAAGCTATCAGGCTAGACTTGAAGTAAACGCCTTGTAAATCGAAAACAAAACCAATTAAGAAAATTCTCTTTCAACGTAAGATGTATAAATCTAATGACAACAACACCGCCTGGTTAAATAAACACCTGCTACTGCTGCCATAGCAACAAAGCAACGCTATAAACAAAAAATCTACGACAGACATTTTGAGGCCGATAAAATTACTTGAATGTTATAAAAAATGTTGTAACAGAAAATATTGAGTATATATGTGCCAACCAATATATGTATAACAGGCATTTTGAGGCCTATAATATTTACCTAATTTTTTTTGAAATGTTGTAAACATGTACCTATTTATATCCATATATCCATATATATATATATATATATATATATATATATATATACACACGAAGGGCCTTCGCTCGAAACGTTAGACTCCTATATACGTTCTGTCTAGACTATAACTGTTCTTTCTTCTGCGTTCGATTATACCTTCGATAAAAGCAAAATTAAGGAAGAAAAATGGAAACGAATTAAGCATTATGTGAGTAATCTTGAGACTTCGTGCATGCATGTTTTCGTACTTTCTTGTGGTTAGTGAGAAAGTTATCCGGAAAAGACAATTATAGATGTGTTAACAAAGTTCTTTATACAGTGGAACCCCGCTATCTCGAACCCTCAAGAGAGGTAGAGAATAGTTCGAGATAGCGAAAGTTCGAGATAACGGGATAACTTATACTGTAAAACAGTGAAGAAATATGTTGAAGGGAAATCAACTCTTGTTCGAAATGGCGAGGTTTTCGAGATAACCGAGTTGGAGATAACGAGGTTCTACTGTATAGTCAGTCGCAACTAACCACAATAGCCACAATCAGTTTGTGACATGTTGATATCACTTTGAGCCCTTCATGCATAACTTTCCGAGAAGTCTCCCCACCAGCGCGTAAAATTAATCGTCTGCGTTAGACAGAGTAGAAAGATAAAGTTGTCCAACAACAACAATGCGGGTAAAAAGGTTTACAGTATTCTACAACATGAATTTAGCAAATACATAAAGTCGTACACTGTACGTGCGTATAATTATACAATTATAAGAAAACATCTGACGTCAGTTAAACTTTCAAGAAGTTGAGTACATTACTAGAGAACACTCTGCGTGTGTCCAAACTACTTCAAAATGTTTTGTCACCTTTTTAGCTTCCTTTTGTCCTGCGTGATCCTAATTATCTGATTTCTTTCATCTCAATAATTATAAAAGAACATCTGACGTCAATTAAACACTCAAGAAGTTGAGTACATTACCCGAGGGCACTCTGCGTGTGTCCAAACTACTTCAAAATATTTGGTCAAGTTGAGTACATTTCCAGAGGACACTCTGCGTGTGTCCAAACTACTTCAAAATGTTTTGTCACCTGTTTAGCTTCCCTTTGTCCTGCGTGCATGATCCTAATTTTCTCATTTCTTTCATCTCTGTAATTATCCCCTCTCTATTTTTGTATCAGCTATTAATCTCAATCCTTGTAAATAATTTAATTATTTGCTCTAGAAATGCTACTAAGTTAGAAACAAAACGTATTATTACTGTGACATGTTGATATCACTTTAGCCCTTTCATTCAACAACAACAATGCGAGTAAAAGGGTTTACAGTATTCTACAACATGAATTTAGAAAATAAAACATACGCCTGTTTCTAAAAGGAGTGGCCTTCACACTCAATAAGTGCAACTCAACACTCAATGAGATCTCCACTCACCCTCACTGCAGATGAGACTACACTCACTCTCTAAACACTATTCAATTGAATGGTTGGAGAGTGCGTGTAGTCTCATACTGAGTTGCACTTACTGAGTGTGAGGGGCCACTCACTGAGTGTGAGGGAGCTTTTAGATTACAGGCGATAAAGTCGTACGTGCGTATAATTACAATCATAAAAGAACATCTGACGTTAGTTAAACACTCAAGAAGTTGAGCACATTACTAGAGGGCACTCTGCGTGTGTCCAAACTATACTTAAAAATGTTTTGTCACCTTTTTAGCTTCCTTTTGTCCTGCGTGCATGATCCTAATTTTCTCATTTCTTCCATCTCAATAATTATCCTCTCTCTATTTTTGTATCAGCTATTATTCTCAATCCTTGTAAATAATTTAATTATTTGCTCTAAAAATGCTACTAAGTTAGAAACGAAACGTTAGTTTTAACGAAATATTATGGCCAATTGCAGAAACGGTGATTCCACACATCATGTCTAAGACTGCGTTCACACGAGTCCGGTATAGAAAATAAACGGTAAAATGTGGTTACGTTCACACGAATCCGTCATAATTTAACGACGCTTTGAAGGTGTTCACACAACTCCGGAACCTTATTTAGCTAATAAAATAACATAACATAACATAACATAACATAACATAACATAACATAACATATAACATATATGACATAACATATATGACATAACATAACATAACATAACATAACATAACATAACATAACATAACATAACATAACATAACATAACATAACATAACATAACATAACATAACATAACATAACATAACATAATATAACATAACAGAACATAAATCAGCTATCTTTCTGTGTTAAGGTAAGTGTTTTAGCGGAGCTAATGGCGACACAACATACTTCAAGGATGGTGGTTCCTCGCAGTGCATATAACAAATGCTACAAGCCGTGCCGCAGTTATAAAAAAAGTTCCAACTTTTGCATTGGAAAACGATATATAAACTTTGTTTATCGTATATCAACAGGTAAACTTGTAATCTATTTGCACTGTTTGATAATTGATAAACAATAGACATAAGAAAAGACATTTTTTAAAGCTCAGAATGCCAAAACTGCAGTCACCAAACCTATACTTATAAAAAATAAGAAGAAATAGATGCCATGTATTGATATATACAAGTTGACATTCATAAGATCTTGTAAGATCTTGCAAGTTCTTGCCAAGATTTTACCAAGTTCTAATTGCCACGTTCTTGCCACGTTCTTGCCACGTTCTTGCCAAGTTCTTGCCAAGTTCTCGCTACGTTCTCACCAAGTTCTTGCCAAGTTCTTGCCAAGTTCTTGCCAAGTTCTTGCCAAGTTCTCGCTACGTTCTCGTCAAGTTCTTGCCAAGTGCTTGCCAAGTTTCTTACCAAGTTCTTGCCAAGTTCTCGCTATAAGTTCTGGCCAAGATCTTGCCAGATCTTGGAACTTTCCTTGCAAGATCTTGCCAAAACCTTATTTAAAATCTTGAAATGATCTTATTTCAATCTGGGTAAGATTTTGGTAAGATTATCAACCTGGGATAACCTGGTGCAATTAAGTTTAGGATAATTTGAAAGTGAGGTAAATCCTCACCGGTGGCTTGATATATATATATATATATATATATATATATATTATATATATATATATATATATATATTTATTTTTTTATACGTATATTATGAGGATTAAGGTTGTTCTCCGAGTGAACAAAACCATACTGGGAATTCAATTCCTATGGCTGGGAGTCAGTGCTGTGAGTAACTTCGTTACAAGTAACTAGTTACAGTAACTAGTTACATTTTTAAGTAACTGTAACTGAAACTAGTTACTTTTTCTGAAGAAGTAACTGTAACTATAACTATAGTTACTTTTTGAAGAAGTAACTATAACTAGTTACTTTTTAAAGAACTGTAACTAGTTACAATATTTGGTTCAAAAATGTGACTAGTATACAGTAGTTACTGATTTTCAGTTGAGGATGTCATTCTTTCTTGATAAAAAATGGTTTTGATATAATAATAAAGATACATTATATACAATTTTACTATTTCTGCTTAGTGATAACTATATTTAGCTGTAAAAACATAATTATGGTACTGGCATCTAAAAAGCAGTAATTTCTTTGTTGATTCTAGTAACATGGACAAAGAAATGTAACTTTGTAACTAGTTACAAAACATTTGGAGTTACTTTGTAACTTCAACTAGTTACTTTCTTTTCATTGTAACTTTTATCGGTAACTAATTACTTTTCTATAATGCTGTAACTGTAACTGAAACTAGTTACAAAAATTATGTAACTTTTACAGCACTGCTGGGAGTTAAACCTGTGACTTTCGGTTTACTAGTCTGAGGCTCTGCCAGCTGAGCAACTGTACATGGTCAACGTTGGAGAAGGCCAAGTGAAATAGGACTTGGCCATTTTCTATTTTTTAAATATAAATTTTCGGGGTTTTTCCAGATGTATATGCGAATTAAGTTACACAACATTAGTTGTTACGGTGAATATATCAAGAAGCGTGCTTTAAATGAGCTTATCATGGATGTCAACCCCCAAAGTAATCTTTTTACTGGAATAATATCTACTGACATTGCTGATTGGGGAAAGTACATGAAAGGATTGATCTATAGATGTGCCAGAAAAATCAAGGAGAAAGGGTACACAACATTTGGTATTACTAATGGAGGTAGGTTGGATCTAGTATCATTTGTATCCCATCAGAGTGCCAGCCATCTTTTTTTATTATGTTTTTGATATACTGTCACATATTTGTCTTAAAAATCTTCTTTCATTATGTATAATAATTATAAATTATACAAATCCCATTCTTTTCACTTTAGTTTTTATTCTTTGAATGTCACTTGATTAAATTAGCTTTTATGCAATAGTTAAAATATGATGGGTCAATTGTTATATGTTGAGCATTTCCACCAAGGTGAGTCATTGTAAATGCCCATAAAGATCAGCAGCAAATATTTTAACTTACATGTACTTATCAAATTCTAATTGTGTACATAATTAATACTTTATTCATGTTAAGAGTTGTAAGAAAGGTTAGATAAGATAATTTTAACTAAAAAAAAGCTGAATTTGAGCTGGGGGGGAGGTATTCTCCTATATAAGGGATATGGGTATGTGTCACTCTATAGGGTATAGTTTTCGAGCTCTGGTGCCCAGGATGGAGTATACAAAGCAAGGGCAACAATCGCTTGCTGGAAGTGGGGCGACGAGCTGGGTGAAGCCCGAGTATTCTAGGGGGTCCGGGGGCATGCCCCCTGGGAAATCTTTGAATTTTGGGTCTCTGAAACAGCATTTCCTGCATTTTGAGGGCACTTTTGAGCAAAATATAAAGGTCTTAAATTCGGAGTTCGGTATACTTGCACTAAGACCACATGGCTAAGTGTTGCATTAATATCATAAAGAGAAATACTGGAAAAGAATCAAAGATTATTATTTAGGCATTTTAATTTCAATTTTTGAAGCGAAAAGTGGGGGGTGGGGATAATTATATAGGCACCCCCCCACCCCCCCCCCAGGATTGACGCGCCTGATACAAAGTGTCCATTTTGGTCTGAAATAGGGTGCATATTTTGGTCTAAGATAGGGTATGGATGCTGATGTGACACCAGTGCTGGGATAGGGTATTGATGTTTTTTAGTTTAGGTCTGGGATAGAGTATGAAAAATCGCCTTTTTAATAGGTCTGGATTATTGGGTCAGGATTTTGATGTCACAGCAGCACACCCCTACCCAAAAATTGCCAGAGTACCCCCTGGATTTGAGCCACTAGTGTCCTATAACTGATAAAACATTGATGTTTTATTAATCAATGTTTTAACAGTATTTACAAATATTGATTAAACATTAAGTTCTTTTGAATTTTCCTTATGAATTATTAATGAAGTTGATATAAGCATATTCTGTAATATACTTCCAAATATTAATCCTTTATGTACTTTTAATCTTTCTGCTTGAAATAAATTTGTTTGTTTATTACAGAATACGTATGTATATAAATTATTCAAAGATTATGAGTTCAAAATTTCTATTCTACTATAAAAATATATAATTACAGTTGAGGGCTCAGCGGCTCAGCCCAAATCAATTTTTATAGAAATTGAGAGCAAATAATCTAATTGTTTTAGTAGAAACTAACTTACGTACCTTAGTTCTTCCGAGATATTTAAAAAAAAAAACGAGGCATAACTGTTGTTTCTGTGTGAAAACCAAGGTGAAACAAATCCTCCACTCACTCACTGCTTCTTATGTCGGCCATGTTGTCTAAAAGACCGCGCGGGTCCTGGTACTCAATTTCTGATCAGCGGCCAAATTTCTAAGTTGGAGTCGTTTTGTTTTGTTTTCCTTTGGGGGAAGGGGGGATAGGCATTGACCGATTGTGCTCGTAAATTTCTGAAAAGTTGCTGCGTAAAATGCGAAAAGTTGCTGTGTAAAATGCGAAAAGTTGCTAAAAAGTTGCAAAAAATACAAAAAGTTGCTACGTAAACTTCAAGTGTTGCACCTAATTCTCGCCCAAATTTCACGATATTTTCACGCATACTTAATTAAAAGTTTCTATATTTTAAAATAATATTGCAAAAATGATACCTATAAAGATAAATTTCTTGAAATTTGAACAAATGTATAAAAATATTTTTAATAAATCTTTCGCATTAGCGTATATTTACAAAACGTTTATTAGAAACCAATAAAATGAAAAGTTTGAAACAAAACTTCTGGAGTTCTAGTTGTTCATTTGACTTTATCTTGCTGGCATACTGTTTCCAGATTAGTCCAATACAACAGAACTAATTCTACAGATTGTATATTGGTAAGTAATATATACATAACATAGGTGTTCATTTAGCAGCATACAACACAAAATCAATCCTGTTACCCAGTTGAGGCAGTTATGACCTCTTTGTATTATTGTATTGCAGCATAACGCTAGCTTCAAGGTAATCTTCAAGGGCTCTGTCTTGTTGTGAGGAAAATGCACTGGTTAGGAGACTGAAAGCCCTTTCTGCAGATGCAGAACTTGGCTGGATCAACAGCAGTGTTTTGACGAGCGAGGACCAGTGTGGAAGGGCGTCTCCATGAGCTGCCCACCATGTCAACTTGTCATTCTCACAAGTCACTGTGACGCCTTCTGCTGCAGCCAGATACAAAGATAACTCTTCAGCCAAATTAGCTATTTTGGCGTCGTCTTTGATGAAGGGAAAACTTCTGAACTCTTGAAGTGATTCAGCTGTCGGATTCAGGCTTTGCACTTGTACAGGGCAGCAAAGACGTGCAGCTTTGAACGCTCGTACAGTTTCATAAAACTGGCCACTGAACTTTTGCTGATAAAATTGAAGGCCCGGCTGGATACAAGCTTTTGCCCGTGCAATTAACTGGCTGCAGAGCGCAGCATTTCCATTAGCAATTTCTCGGGCGACAGCCACGGTGTTGGGATAATTGTCGACTGCTACGGCCCGGGCAACAGCCGAAAGCTTCTCATAGCAGGAGAAAATGAGTGGCCCATCTCCTTCCAAATAATATGTTGCTTTAACGAAATGAACCCCTGCATCAACAATGGCAGCTAGCTCCAACCGTAGATCTTGACAGGTTTGGGGATCATCAAATATCTCCAGCAGATGTCGGCGATTAGCAGGACAGATTTCCTCATTTTCACGAAGGAATGGCTCCACATAACCAAAATAGTTGACCACTTGGTTAAGTACTTCCCATTTACTCCACCAACGTGTGTCGCTAAACGTACGAATGGACTGCCCCGTTCTCTCTCTCCAGACAAGGCGTGCATTGTAGCTATGGGAAAACATGCCTATCCAATAGCGAGTGAATAGGTCAAGGATTCCAAATTGAAAATGATTGCCGACATTGTCTATAGTGTGTGAGAAGCACACAACATCAAAGAGATTTTGATAGAAGAACATCAGCTGTCTCAAGGCAGCTCCATTAACAGATGCACCATCTCTCGTAGCTCCAATAACTACATTCGGACCAAGCTTATACTCCACAGCAAGGCAAGACATTAGTCTCTGAGCCAATTCTTCTCCTTTAAGCGCCTTCGCAAGAATTTCGAGGCGTATGAGCCGCTGAGTGGGTACAAAATTTTCCTGAACAAAGCGGATTACGATAACAAGGGCTTCACCCAATCTGGCTGTACCATCAAAGATCACACTTGCCTATTTCACATCTTTGAGTTCTTCCTGGAGCTTGTCCTTTTCTTTTTCTAGTACTGCTGGAATAAGTAGAGCCAGATGGCTGCTACTGGTTAACCGATGGCCATGCTTCTCTAGTACCGGTCGGAGGGAATCTGTTTTCGCTAATGGTATTCCACCATTCAGAAAAGATTCGACTACCTCAAAGCGGAATAATCGCATATCCGCGGGCAAAGTTGACCCAGGTGTATTTTCTCTCTTATCTCTCCTTTGCAAGCATGCCATAATAGTCTGGTTGTGTGATTTGTTCTTTCTAATATCAGATAATCCGTTCTTGTGCTTTCTTTTCTATATGTTTTTGGATAGAACTTTTCTTCATAGAGAGTTCTTCGCTGCAAGCGTCGCACCGCAATTTCCGGTCGATCACAGCAAAATGATGGTTAGGAAATTCCTTCAACCGATCCCAAGCAGTCGTACTGGCAGTAGCTTTACTCTCCCTTTGCTTGTATTTTCCTTTATTGACAGGAAGTTTTCGCTTACGTGCAATATCAGCTTTTGCTGGGGCACTTAGACTTGCACCAGCATTTCTTGCTATCAAAATTGGATCTTGGACTTCTTTTACCGGCACATCTTCGTTCTCTGAAATCTCCACATCTTCGTTTTCTGTTTCTGATAAGTCGTCTCGGTCGGACAGGTCAAGTGATTCGTCCATGGCATCAAATTAGCAATTTAAATTACTAAAACTGAAATGACCGGACGCCATTTTGTTTTTATTGTTAAACACATGCACAGGCAACCCTAGTAAGCAAAACGACATTCGATATTAAACACTGTCAGTGTTACACTGAGCATATAAGTATAGTGCTGTAGTGCATACATGTAATACATGACACTGGTCACTGGGACAACATGGTGGGTTCGTGCAAAAAATAATCAAGTAAACATCAAAACATCGTTTTTATTATCAAAAATTCTAATTATGGCTTATCTAATTGTCCATTTTTTGCTAAAAGTCGCTAAAAAGTTGCCCTGAAAGGCAAATATTGCTCGAGGTTGCTACAAATGAAAAAAGTTGCTCCCAAAGCCAAAAGTTGCTAAAAAGTTGCCGAGCACAATCGGTCAATGCCTAAGGGGGGATCTTTAAAAAGTAAAGACAAATAGGAAAGAAAGAGAGAAAGAGAGAGAAACAGACAGACAAACAAACAAATAGACAGACAGACAGACAGACAAACAAACAAACAAACAAACAAACAAACAAACAAACAAACAAACAAACAAACAAACAAACAAACAAACAAACAAACAAACAAACAGACAGACAGACAGACAGACAGACAGAAAGACAGACAGACAGACAGACAGACAGACAGACAGACAGACAGACAGACAGACAGACAAACAAACAGACAGACTGTCACATAAATGTACAATTTCTATAATATATATAACTTTTAAGTTCTCTTTAAAGGCGAATGTTGGAGTGGTGCCAATGCTCAGAATACTAATTATGATGATTATTGAGGAAGCAAACACTGTTACTATGACGCAAGTCACGCAACCACTCCATGCTCTTGTAGTAGAACATGTGCTGGAGGACCAACCACCACCTTTGTCTTTCAGTTACGTACCAGTTTGGTTAAATTTATATAAAATTCTATGTTCATTAAAATATTCTTTCTATAAATTTCGCAAACACGCGATAGGCTGGTCAAAGCTAAAGTTCATGTAAATTAGGAGGATTCTTTATCAGATTCATGCGAATTATTAATGAGTTTTTAAAGTATATTACAAACAAAACGTATATTAATTTAGTTGAAAATATATTCTCCAGTTACTTAGATCTATTCAAGTTTTTTCTTTTTGTTTTCTTTTAGGCTGTCCAATTGTAAGAAGATGGTCTGTTAATTACTTAGTAATATTCATTTTTGATATAGCTGCTTTTGGTCGTATACTGTATGTAAACAAACCAGTAAGGTTACAGTGTTAGCATATAATTAAATTTGTTTTTTAAAGCTATAGAGTGTCTTAGTTGTTTTGTATCAAACGTCAGGTCCTTTTCTTGGCAAAGTGGAAGGGGGAAGCGAGGCGCGCCGGTATAAGGGAAGCAAGGCGGTATAGAGGAAGGGAAGCAAGGCGGTATAGAGGAAGGGAAGCAAGGCGGTATAGGGGAGGGAAGCAAGGCGGTATAGGGGAGGAGAAGCAAGGTAGGCGGTATAGGGGAAGGGAAGCAAGGCGGTATAGGGGAGGGGAAGCAAGGCGGTATAGAGGAAGGGAAGCAAGGCGGTATAGGGGAGGGGAAGCAAGGCGGTATAGGGGAGGGGAAGCAACGCGGTATATAGGGGAGGAGAAGCAAGGTAGGCGGTATAGAGGACGGGAAGCAAGGCGGTATAGGGGAGGGGAAGCAAGGCGGTATATTGGGGAGGGGAAGCAAGGTAGGCGGTATAGAGGAAGGGAAGCAAGGCGGTATAGGGGAGGGGAAGCAAGGCGGTATAGGGGAGAAGTAAGGTGGTATAGGGAAAGCAAGGTAGAAGGAGAGGCAAGGCGGTGGGGAAAGCAAGACGGTACAAGAACCCGCCTCTCAGATCCATGTGCCTGCCATACAGTGAAATAAAAGTAGCGTGGTGCGTAGGCACGTGTTGAAACAACAATCGAAATATAGTAGGGTTAGAGAGAGAAAGGGCCTTCGCTCGAAACGTTAGACTCCTACGTTCTCTGTTTCGGTAGTATATCTATTAAACCTTACTATAATTCGATTGCCTGCCATACCGCCTTGTTCGATCCCTCACTCGCGGTTACCGCATTTGCCTCGTTTAACCACGTCACGACTAGCATGCAGCCACGCGGGCTAATAACTCATGCGAAGTATTTCATGGTAATAGGAGAATTTCAGGGTATTGCGCGCGCATCGTTTTGCAAATAAATTGGCGGGCTCCCCAAGAAGTAAGCAATGGCAAACCAGTTGGCAAACAGACTTACTAGCGAGTCAACAATAGCAGAATAACGAACAGTGTTAAACATCCAGAAACTGTATCTATACTTTGTTGATTTTAAATAGTATGTTTACTGTGAGTGGAGCTTGCAAGTTTTGGAAAAAAATGATGCGCGCTCAACACCCTGAAACTCGCCTATTGTCGCAAAAAATCAGTAGCACAAGGTTTTGATAAATACCTGTTTCAACAAAACGACTTATACCCCCGTTGTAGACTGGGCACGGGTTTAAAAATAAGCACTAAGATGAATTCCGGTCCATCGCGTGCCGGTAAAAGCCGATAAATTCCTCATGCATATAATTCATTTCTAAATTGACCATCGTGTCATTTTCGATTTGCAATAATCAACGTAAAACACTAAAAAAAATAGTTGCACATTTTGTGGGCTCGCCCGGGAATTGAACCCGGGACCTCTCGCACCCTAAGCGAGAATCATACCACTAGACCAGCGAGCCACACGCAAGCTTTTTATCAGAATATTGGATATTTATATTTAAAGACTGTTGGAGAACAAAGAGCATTCTTCTGGTCTCCTAGCAACTGAAAGATCACGACACGAGATATTAACAATAGCGATTTTTTGCTGTGATCTGGTAGACGGCAAAAGCAGGCGCGTAGTTTGGGTTTTGGCTTGTGGTTTGGGTTGCGACATTGAACGATTATTTAGTTATACATGTTTGTTGACGTATTACTGTGTCACTCTGCTAAAACTGATATGAAACGACTGCGAACTGAATACCGCTTAGCTATTGTGTCTGTAATTGTAAACCACGTGCAGGCAGCAGCAGAGTTGGAAAAAGTATTCAACCTTCCTCCGGATGGGTTTTGAAGTTTAGATAACCTTCCTCAAAATATATAGCGAGAATTTTGTGTTTTGCAACGTTCATAAATACTGCGTGACTTTTACAGTACCTTGGTTTTCTAGGTTTTCCTAGGTAAGCTTTTGTATACTACAATAGCTACTATAAATAACTGACCGCTGCTGACTGATAGCCTGCCAAACTACCCTCGACTGCTGCGAAGATACAGACATCACAGCAGACATCAGCGTACATGTCTCACACATGTAACTGCTACCACTGCCAGTGCTGCATAATTGTTGGTTAGCCAATGTTTTGCTGCAAATCGCATTTCTTCTCGACACCTTGCTTGATCAATTGTAACTTTCTCAGATTACCGAATGTGTTGTTTCACGTGTTTTCACTTTAAACCTTCCTCACTAAAGTAAACCTTCCTCCGGGTGGTACCCGCATACCCGCAACTTTTTTCCAGCTCTGGGCAGTAGGCGATCACTGCGAGTTTGGACACGCTTGAATTTGTCAGCCGAACTGCGAACAAATTTTACTAACACTACTAAAAACGTGAAAAAATTGTTCTGCACCTATTACAATAGGGATTATTTTTGGAATACATATGAGGATTTTCATTGCCTTTGAGGCAGCACTTGATTTGCTAAGTTCTGATCCAGTTCAACATGTTTACAAAACTACCGTAATTGATAGACGAATACACACTAATTAATTGAAACGCCTTGTAATCAGTAAAGCGTGAGAAAGTATATAACACGTTGCTAAGCGAAAACTGGTGATGTTTCTAAGGTGAAACTTTCGCTAGGTGAAACCACTGTTGTGAAATAAGGCGCCAAATTTAGTTTCCCGCGCGAAACGCGTTGTTTTAGTAACTCACTCGTGTCCCAAGAGTTCTACCTGAGATATTAAATAAATCGTCTGGCGTTAGCAGTACTTGTATTAAAAAGAAATTTCGACAGGAGTTAAATTACAGGTGTCCAAGTTCAAACCGGAACCGTAGCACATGTAGACTAATCAAAACAAAAACCTAAAGATATATATAGATGGAAGCAACAATCGAAGTATAGTAAGGAATCTAACGTTTCGAGCGAAGGCCCTTGCGTCAGTGAGAAACGTAAAGAGTGTAAACAAACAATGAGCTTATATACGAAAGGTAATCATGTGACCAAAAATAAGCCAATCAGATAAAAATGACAAGAACAAATTGATGAGATGCGAAAAATTAGCCAATCAAAGCAAAATAACAAATGGATAATGAGATGCGAAAGACATTTGCTATTGTTTCTACACTGCCTACGCAGCACGCTACTTTTATTTCACTATATAGATGGAAGAGTGGGTGGATGGGAGGATGGTTGGATGAATGCATAAATGGTGAATGGACGGATGCATAAATGAACGAATGACTGAATAATGAATGGATGGATGGATGGATGGATGGATGGATGGATGGATGGATGGAAGGATGGATGGAGGGAGGGAGGGAGGGAGGGAGGGAGGGAGGAAGGGAGGGAGGGAGGGAGGGAGGGAAGGGAGGGAGGGAGGGAGGGAGGGAGGGAGGGAGGGAGGGAGGGAGGGAGGGAGGGAGGGAGGGAGGGAGGGAGGGAGGGAGGGAGGGAGGGAGGGAGGGAGGGAGGGAGGGAGGGAGGGAGAAAGGAAGGAAGGAAGGAAGGAAGGAAGGAAGGAAGGAAGGAAGGAAGGAAGGAAGGAAGGAAGGAAGGAAGGAAGGAAGGAAGGAAGGAAGGAAGGAAGGAAGGAAGGAAGGAAGGAAGGAAGGAAGGAAGGAAGGAAGGAAGGAAGGAAGGAAGGAAGGAAGGAAGGAAGGAAGGAAGGAAGGAACGAACGAACGAACGAACGAACGAACGAACGAACGAACGAACGAAGGAAGGAAGGAAGGAAGGAAGGAAGGAAGGAAGGAAGGAAGGAAGGAAGGAAGGAAGGAAGGAAGGAAGGAAGGAAGGAAGGAAGGAAGGAAGGAAGGAAGGAAGGAAGGAAGGAAGGAAGGAAGGAAGGAAGGAAGGAGCGAAGGAGCGAAGGAAGGAAGGAAGGAAGGAAGGAAGGAAGGAAGGAAGGAAGGAAGGAAGGAAGGAAGGAAGGAAGGAAGGAAGGAAGGAAGGAAGGAAGGAAGGAAGGAAGGAAGGAAGGAAGGAAGGAAGGAAGGAAGGAAGGAAAGGAATGGATGAATGAATAACATAAACTGTACAAACATATGAAAAACCCAATCAATGTACTTATAAGAATATACAGTACAGTATATATTCAAAAAGTATATATATATATAACTTATAGGTACTTCAATTTGCTGTATTACATTCCGTATGAAACAAAATTAGGCCGTTATATTTCCTATAGCGAATAAACCGTTATCTCCACGTCACTATCTTTAAACGTGTCCTTGATCATCTCTCTTACTTTGGTCCATTCTAACTTATCCAGACCACATCCAATGCGAGGCATTGCTAACGTCTTTATAGTGTGTTGTTCACAATGTTCTTTCATTGCTCTCAAGGAATCTTGTAGTGTCTCATACGTTGGCTTGTGAAAATACTTTGGTTTAGTTACCTAAACAAAACAATATACAGTCGGACCCCTTTTAAGCGGACACCTAGGCGAGGTCCCAGCCATTTCTTGAATAAAACGCCATAGTTACAACCCCTTTTAAGCGGAAATGGACACCTATCTTGGATCCCAGTGAGCAAATTAATCTCTCTTAATTAAGATGGCTCCACACAGTTTCTTGAAAAATGGAAAATACAAGTTTGAGAGTCCAAAATACGTGATTAAACAATTCGGGAAAATAATATAACTAAATGTTATATATGCATAGTTAAACAGTCTGACAATCAAAAACTGTTACCAAATAAATAGCAACAGTTGTTGCTATGGCAACAATGAGTTTTCAAAATGGCTGCCAATTGCCCTGCAAACTAATTTAATTCGAAAAAAACTTTGGTGACCCCCAATTTTTTTTTCATTAAAACTTTTCTTGGAGTGTGAGTAATCAATAGGCCGATTTTTAAAAATTAACAAACATGATTTTTCCAGAAAAAAAGTTCAACAGAATTTTTTTTAAATCGGCCAATTGATTACGCATACTTCAAGAAAAGTTTTAATGAAAAAAAAATTGGGGGTCACCAAAGTTTTTTTCGAATTAAATTAGTTTGCAGGGCAATTGGCAGCCATTTTTAAAAGTCATTGTTGCCATAGCAACAACTGTTGCTATCTATTTGGTAACAGTTTTTGATTGTCAGACTGTTTAACTATGCATAACATTTAGTTTTATTTTTTTTTCCGAATTGATTATACACGTGTTTTGGACTCTCAAACTTGTATTTTCCATTTTTCTAGAAATTGTATGGAGCCACCTTAAAGTTAATAAGTGGAACAAAGCGGACAAATCCATATAAAAATGAACGTTTTCTTTAATAACAGTAATAATCAACACTTGAGATAAACACAGACCAACACTTTGAATTGTGAACTTGTTTAAGTCAGTTGGTGCTGTATTGATTGTTTTATAGAATTATAGTGAAAACAAACTACATATATAAACACAATATATACCTCGCATCACCACATGCATACCCCCTAGGACTGTGGAACCCTTTTAAGTGGACACCTCTTTTAAGAGGATACCCAGGCAAGGTCCCAAAGGTGTTTGCTTAATAGGAGTTCGACTGTACGAAAATTAATGAATAAATCCACTAGATATTATAGTTAATGGCCAGGTACAAGAAATTATTATTATTATTATTATTATTATTATTATTATTATATTATTATTATTATTATTATTATTATTATTATTATTATTATTATTATTATTATTATTATTATTATTATTATTATTATTATTATGTAAACGTAACAAAGAATGGGATGACCCGACTTTAATGTCATACTAATATTTTTATACAATATAGTGTTAATTCAAGTAGACATTGGTAAACTACCTGTAAAAGAGAGGTTTATCACTGTAGTATACGTAAATCATAAATAAATCAAGTTTCCATTATTATACTGGATTAAAAAAGTATTACATACAATAACAAAAGTTAAATTATTATGCAATTTACAAAATTTCAAACAAGTTTATTTTCATACCAAATAATAAATAAAACGTCCATCTCTTTCCAAGATAGAAACCTCACCAGGCTTTTTCGCTTAATAAAAAGTAGTAAAATAATCACAAACAAAAATAATTTGTTTTATAATATACAGTAAGGTGAGTCATTTACATAAATTTATTGAAGTCATCTTTCTAATTTTGTATTTTGAAATGAAAATATATATATTTACTGACATATATTAATAATTGACAAAAAAATGGAATCACCAGCATATCGTTCTCTATATATATATATATACATATATATATATTTATATATATATATATTTATTTATTTTCTATAAAATCTATCTTGCTCTATCTTCAAAAGTATCGAGCACTCTGGTCTATTGTAAACGACTACTTGAACTATTATATATATATATATATATATATGCGCTCCTTCACTTCAGTGTTGTTGAGCACTCTGTGAGGTTGGTGTAAGTGTCTGTTAGTGCTAATGCAACATTCACAACCCTTATGGCAGTTTGAGCACTCTGGCCCTAATACCACATACCTTGTGCTCTCTAGATGTACATATTACTTATACTATCCCACAAGCAGTTGTCACCATCAATTCCTTGCATATACTGTATATAAGTGGTGGTCTCACATCTAGATTGTTCCAAGCTACACTGTACAGCGAAACACTTGTCTGCCTATATATACAGGTGAATATCTAAATATCTAACCAAGGTCTTGACAATATTATTATTATATTTCCATGTAATATTTGATAATATTCAATATACGATTACTCAGATTTGATACCTTGACTTCGAAGTTCTCCAACTCCACCAAAATTCTTCTTAAATGTTACAGCAATTCCTTTGCCCATTCGTACATCTTCACTGATACAATGAGCCAGACAAGTGGTATTTGAACAAGAGAATAAATTGCCTCGGACTTCGTGAAAACGAAATCCAACTTCTCTCACATATGAACGAGCCATGATATGCACTGTACGCACACTTTTAGTTTATTGCAAGCAATTAGCTAAAGGCACCAAGGAGAAACCAAAAATTTAATAGGGAATCTCCAAAGCTGAAAGTTACATTATAAATCTAGTTATTCGTAATTGTATAAATTGTACCAACTTGCAATAAAATTAGCTTAATTTAGATGTAGGGTTTATGTTGAAGGAACATTTGATGGGTAGAAGAAAGACAAAGAAACAAAAATAAGCGAAAAACACGCAGCATTTTAGAATACTTTACCTAACTTTGAAAATGAAAGTTGGTTGTCGCCATCTTGAATCGTTACCAGTTCCCTCGCAGTTGCGCGGTCAGGGGAAGCAATAATAGAATCCAGTCCATTACTACTTTTTAATGTGTCTTTAAAGACACAAATACAAGCCAGGTTTGCCTAAAAACTCTTCTAATGTAAAGCCGAAGGTCTGAATTGTATGTGCTTGTTATTTGTCATGAAGTTAATCAGGTAATTTTAAAGAACGAGGCTATTGTATATGATGAACATTCCCCAATACCTGATTTTAAAATATAGAAATCATGAAATTGGATGCACGTATAATTGTTGTATCTCCACAATGACTCAGTTTTATTCATAGAGATCATATAAATACTAGAGGGGGCATCCTATCTTAATTTCAGTCAACTGCGGGTAACCAATTGAACGCCGCCATCTTGGATTTTTTTTGGAGGCAAACATTAGGCGCGTTGGTTGGCAAAGGACTGGGTCTAGTTAGGTAATGGCGGCTGCCATGTGGTTACCAAATTTTCCCGCCAATGCCCCCTCTAGCATTTATATGATCTCTATGGTTTTATTGTTAGGGGCTGAGGCGTGCGCAATCGCAGAAAGCTAACTCGTCTCCAGGACTATTTTCGCAAGTAGTGCCCAAACATTTTTAGACGCCATTGTGGCATTGATTTGGCATCCATTTTGCTTTATTTACCCATATTTACACGTAGATACTTGGTCTAAACAAGATAAATTCCGAACCCTCATTGATTAACGAGTTCATTGCATTAAAGTCAATAAGGAGCAATTAACACATTGCGCTCCCAACTGTAGGCGATGCATAGATAGAACTGCTTGGTAAAAAAAAAAACCACCTTAAATTAATCAAGGTATACGAAGCCATTCTATGGAGCGCCTACTGTTATAGATCTTATTCCAAAATGGCCTCCGAATTAAAATTCTTTTATACATATAAATTACTCCTTATGAACTCGTTTTCATGTGGGAAATTCAAAATAATTTTTACTTTAAAACGAGGTCATAAGAGCTAATTTATATGCACATAAAAAAATTCTAATTCAGCGGCCATTTTGGAATAAGGTCTATAGCTTCTTCAAAATGACATAATTAGAAAATTTAATTTATAAATAAATCTCTTGATTTAAGGCCTAATTATATGAGCTAATTACTAATTATTCTATCTAATTGATTTCATAAAATTCTTCAACAGTTTTTTAAATCAACTAAAATAGCTAGATTAATTTTCTAATAGTATTTGGTTTCACTGCAATAAAGAATGTCTTAAGTTACTGCAAACTATGACCATTTATATCGGAATATATTCTCCGTATATAGGCTTAATAAAGAAATCAACATGACATATTTTTTCACGCTCTTTGCCTCGCTAGACACTATTATATATGAAACAACTGAATGGGAAGTTCAATTGTCGTTAAATCTGTGTTCATTGAGTTGTTTGGGATATAAGAAATTTCATGCCCTAATAACTACAATATATTATATATATATATATATATATATATATATATACAAAGTATGAAGTATAGTTTTACCTTAAAGTCTTCGCTACCAGAGGTTTCACCCTAAACGGGATCATCAGGCCTGATGATCCCGTTTAGGGTGAAACCTCTGGTAGCGAAGACTTTAAGGTAAAACTATACTTCACACTTTGTATTTTGCTCTATCTATATATGGTATTGAGCACTCTCTAACATTTCGTGAACCAAAACTCACTTATATATATATATATATATATATATATTGTTAATCTAAGCATAATGTACAACTGACATTGTTTTTGCAGTTTTAAATATTTTTTATGAAAATAGTTTTTGCATGAAAAGATTCGTTCGTTATGGATCAGTTGACTTCGACTGGTTACGAGTTTTCGCTCAGCTAGGTTCGGCTTAACGCTCCAATGATGCTCTGGTAGACTTCGACTGGTGGTCTGTGTCTGTCAATGACAGCAACTAAACGCTTCGTGACTCTTTAAAGCCACAGAATAGTGAAGACGTGTCCTTTGTGTTGTAACCACTGAAGCAGAGGATGAGCTAACCTTAAACAATACAAGCATCAAATCTGACTTCAATAAGCATCTTATAAAATCCTTTAGCTTTTAACTCGAAGCCAATAATTCAGAATTATATAAAACTGTTTTCCCGCCAATACTCCAGCGTTCTCCTTGTTCTCCTCTGCAAGCGTAAACAATTACTTTTTTTTTATATAACAGTAACAATATACAACAGGCTTTTTCACATTTTCCGTTACAAATAGTTTTGCAACTTTCTAACCTAATAGCCCTTGATCTAAGCTAATAATTTTACAGATGTACAATTAAACTAGCAGCGTCTACCACCAGAAAGATTTTGTCATTCTTACTGCATCGACAAAATATGCATGCTTAATTAAAAAAAACACAAATCTATGTGATCTATATACGATTTTTCTCGCCGTTTTGAGCCGTGGGGTGTATTTTACATCGTTTTAATATACGATAGTTAGTTCAGGTATTATATTTGTACAAGTTTAGCAAAGTACCTGCTCGAGTATAGCGCCTTATAAGGAACCACCTGTTGCTTCACTATTTACTCTTATACGTTGTCTTTCTTCAGAAGATCTTCGCGGCTCACAACTTCAAGACCACTCAACGGTGAAGAACGACGGAAGACGCAGGAACCGTATCATGATTTCTTGGTTCACTCACGACAGAAATATGCATACATAAATCGATATAAATACAGTGAGAAAAATGACAAAACGCTTCCAAGGTAAATATGTAGTGTTTATAATTTTAGATAATTGGCCCTGCAATTTGCATACGTCGATACGCGATGGTTTGTATCGTCTCTCGGAAGCTTTAGCTTTGTGCTATTTTGTACATTTATTATAATAAGTGTATATTTATTGTGGTATTATCTTAAAGGAATATTTAAAACAAGTTTTCGTTTTGTTACCGATAAGAGGGATTTAATGTGTTCGTTGTTTGGTTTGACTTGAAGGCCGTTTCGTTGATCATGGAGAAACTAATATAATCACTAATTTTGCTTTTAATTAGGTGTTTTTTGTCGAATGATTTGTCAAAGAAACCTATAATGTTTTCATTAGTTTAGTTTATTGTATTGTAGACCTTCAATTGGGTAGAAAACGGTTTGATTTTTGATTTGTTTCTGATATGAAAATAAGGGGCCTAACTTCTTGTTAATTATTCATGATTCCAACAAAAGATTTTCCGAAGAACTTGTGAAGAAACACATGAGCTACAGAGATTAGGGGAATGCTCATTTGATTTAGAAAAACTAATAAAAATCAACGCTTTGCTTTTTTCTTTTAAATTTTTTGGCCGGAAATAGCAAAAGCTATGTTTAAATTTATCCGTTTTGTGTTAAAAGGTCATTCTCTTTAATTAAAGGAATGTCATATATTTCAACACTGTAGCTCATCCAGTAGGAAATAATGTATTTAAAATGCCTAATTTCCCCCCTGAAATTTCCGATTTTACATATTCTTAATCTTTATACATTCTCCTGAGAATAAATGTAATATATCTTTTTGTTCAAAAATTTCATCTTCCTGGACTTTTTCATTGTGAAAGTTGCTACCAAAAAACTGAAATAGTTACCAAATGTGATATCGAAATGGGATGTCATTTTGGAAAGAATCGTTTTTGAGAGCAAGAATTTCTTCCTTAAATTAACAAATGCAAGAAATAGCATTATCTTGGGTAAAAAAACCACAAATTTTTCAGAACGAAAAAATCCATGAAAATGACGATTATGAACAACAAGATATATTACATTTCTCTTTTCTCAGAAAAAAATGTAAAGATTGCAAATATCTATAATTAATTGCACATAGTAAAAAACGTTTTGTTCACCGATTTAATCCGAAGTTGAAGTATTAAATTTAAGTATTAAATATTCCATTTGACAAATATTTTTCCGAATGAAAACAATGTAGTCAATCGGAACCATTGAATGAGTCGGAAATGTGGTTTGTCAATCGGAGTCCAATTGGCGATATAGGCGAATTTCACAACAGCAAAATAACAGTGTTAAACATCCAGAAACTGTATCTATACTTTGTTTATTTTAAACAGTATGTTTACTTTGAAAGGAGCTTGCCAGGTTTTTTGAAAAATGATGCGCCCGCAACACCCTGAAATTCGCCTATTGTATGACATTTACACAAGGTTTTTTCTTTCTTTCAGGTGCAATTATATCCAACATGTTCTGTAGCGTCTTGGTTTTAGGAATTTTAATGTCTCCTGTGATAGCTTTTTATAAAAAACCACATATTGTTATGGTCGTCGCCGATGACTTGGTAGGATTTCAGTTGGGTTTTTTTGTTGCCATTAATGTACGGTTATTCCCTGCGAGCAGAGCCTTCTTATCCTTATTTCTTCGCTGAGAGAGAGGAAGAAAAGTAGGATCTGCTGTATTCGTGACTGGTTTCCATCGCGCATGCATGTCAGTTGCTTGGTTACAATCTCGAACCCAGTCCCAATCAGAGCAGAAAACAAAACGAGAACCGGTTAAACGGGTCTTAAACGCGGGTTACTCCGTTTAATCTTGGACGAAGCCAAACACGAATACAGCAAGCCTACTTTTCTTCCTCTCTCTCAGCGAAGAAATAAGGAAAAGAAGGCTCTGCTCGCAGGGTAATGTACTGTAGAACTCCAATACAATATTAAAACGCTATTTAAAACACACGCTACAACTCCGTATAACTGACATATAGGTGTACATAGCTGGCTTGAGGATCCCGTCCAAAAAGTAAAACGACACAAAAATGGCAAAAATATGGACCATACTGTAATGGTAGCGTCCATGGCCATTAGAGTGCTTATAAACCCAAATATGATACTACTGAATATGGATTCTATTTAATGTGTATAGTTAGTTAATGCCAAAATCTTTTTTGATTTGAACTTTTATTTGGCTATTCACGTCACATAGAATCCATATCAGTAATATCTTATTTGAGTTTATAGACACTTAAGCTTTATTCTCTCGTGTCTTTTTGACTGCGAGATCAGCCGCGCCCCTGCAGTCGGGTTCATCCTCCTGTGATAAGTTCACTTCATTCATAAAATGATTCATCCTTGTATATTGTCAGTCAGTCAGTCAGTCAGTCAGTCAGTCAGTCAGTCAGTCAGTCAGTCAGTCAGTCAGTCAGTCAGTCAGTCAGTCAGTCAGTCAGTCAGTCAGTCAGTCAGTCAGTCAGTCAGTCAGTCAGTCAGTCAGTCAGTCAGTCAGTCAGTCAGTCAGTCAGTCAGTCAGTCAGTCAGTCAGTCAGTCAGTTAGTTAGTTAGTTAGTTAGTTAGTTAGTTAGTTAGTTAGTTAGTTTGGTTGTTAGCTTGTTTGTTTGTCTGTTTGTTTGTTTGTCTGTTTGTTTGTTTGTTTGTTTGTTTGTTTATTATTTGTTTGTTTTGGAATACTTAAATTCGAATACTTTCAAAAATATAAATATGCATGTGTCTAGGTGATACTTACAGTTCTCCTTTAGTAATGTAACGTGTCTTTATTACTCTCGAATCTGTTTCTACTTTAGGGATGGGATGATGTAAGTTTTCACGGTTCTGATCAAATTCCAACGCCAACGTTGGATCGCCTAGCAAAAGAAGGAGTAACCCTCAATAATTATTACGTTTCACCGCTTTCTACACCAAGTAGAGCGGCATTCATGACTGGAAAGTACGCCAGTCGGCTTGGTAAGTTCCAGATTGCACTAGTACTGTTTTTGCTGCTAGCTTGCAGAAAGACCTTATTGTATCATAACGAAAGTTATAATGATTTCCTGTTTTGTGCGTTTATGTTGAGCATACCTCTGGTCATAGTCAATCGAGATATGGTCTGGAAACTCGGCAAACTTCAAAGCGCCTATAATGAGCTGGGATTTTATGTTGAACCGTACCTTACACCGTGCACATCCTTTGTTTTAGGTTTATTAATATTTAAATAGCACGGTTAAGTGATTGAACTGAAACGTTGCTATTGGACAATTCGTTCATTATACTAAAATTACAATGTGTTCATTGACCGTGCACCGTGCGCAAAAATGCATAAAGGCGAAGAAAAAGATAGACCAAAGACTTTAGTTGAGTTTCCAGACCATATCTCGATTGACTATGCTCTGGTCCAAATAGGAAGTAGTGAGGACTGTGAAGTCGGAAAGGCTTCTGACATGTTTTCCATTGACGTAATATCATCCACTCACCTCATTAATTAATAAGGCTTTTTATTATATGGAGAAGAGTATTTTACTAGTAACTAAAACACTCGTAGAATCCATATTTCACTACATCCGGGAACCGAGTGGCGTATTTCTCATATGTAACGCTCGCGAGTGACATATCGATAAGTCAAAATTTACGCCTTTTGCCGCAAGTTTCGAATCAAGTAAATTAGTGAGCCAGTAACTTCTCTTAATTCAGTTTTTCACGTAAAATAACGTATTCGAATAAGCTGTTGTATTTTTCATTTGTATTTTCTAAAAGTTTTTGGTCAAGTGGTTGTAGTTTTTGCATTAAACCCAGTTTATCAACATCACTTCCACGCACAATTTCATTGTCCATATAATAAATAGAACATTACACAAAGATATGGATTTTATGTTCTCGTGGCAAGAGCAATATCTCACTCGTGAGATATTGTCCTTGCCACTCGAACATAAAATTCATATCTTCTCGCCACCGTGTAATATCCCGTTTCAATTTGTTATTTTAAGGTGTGCAACACGATGTCTTTCACAACCAGCAACCAACAGGCATACCGCTGACCGAGTCATTTCTGCCCGACCGTTTAAGACAACTGGGATACAGTGCACGCGGTGTGGGAAAGGTATATCAGAACCATTAAAGAACTTATAAACCCAAATATGATATCACTGCATATGGATTCTATTTAATGTGTATAGTTGAATGTCAAAATATTTTTTGAATTGAACTTTTATTTGTTGTTATATTGAGGTTTGTATTTCCAAAATAGTAATGAGAATGACGTCTATGTAGGCATAATTTGCATACGCAGTGTTTCGTTACAGCAGAAATATTACCCAATTCACATGTTAATGTAATATTTGAATAGTATATTCTGTATTTTATCATTTTTTCATTAAAATCTTCAAGCGGTTTATCATAAGCTAGAAAAGAAAAAAACACACACAAATGCCTACATTGACGTCATCCTCATTAACATTTTGGAAATACAAACCTCAATATAACAAGAAATAGAAGCTCAAGTGAGAAAATATTTTGGCATTCAATTATATCAAACACGATGGATATTTGTCTCACAGCCTCACGAGGTCAAATTCCCAGGAAAAACGACGCGCGCACGAGAGAATCTTGCTGAGCAAATGGCCTCGCGAGGCGGTTAGCTCAGCTAGTTGCTCTCGTGTGCGGTTGGCTTTTTACATAGAATCCATATCAGTAATATCATATTTGAGTTTATACACACTTTAAAATGCACGACCCTGCACTCAGTAAAACAGCGATATGTTGACAATCCTGATGCTGAATTCAAACTAACCATACTTTCTTTATCGGTACAGTGGCATTTGGGGTTCTTTGCAAAAGAATACACACCAACATATCGTGGGTTTGACTCATTTTTTGGTTTCTGGACGAATACCGAGGACTATTATTCCCATGTTTCATACGATAATGGCTATGGGTTAGATTTACGAAGAGATCTTCAGGTAACGTCATATTTGTTTGTTCTTTGTTTATTTTTGGTTTTGTTTGTTTGTTTGTTTGTTTGTTTGTTTGTTTGTTTGTTTGTTTGTTTGTTCGTTCGCTCGTTCGTTCGTTCGTTTATTTGTTTGTTTGTTTGTTCGTTCGTTCGTTCGTTCGTTCGTTCGTTCGTTCGTTTGTTTGTTTGTTTGTTGGTTGGTTCGCTCGTTCGTTCGTTCGTTCGTTCGTTCGTTCGTTCGTTCGTTCGTTCGTTTGTTAGTTCTAAATTTAAACATATGCGTTCTCTATTCTAGTTGGTATACAACGAAAGTGGCTCATATAGCACCGAACTTTTTACAAAAGAGGCAACACAAATTATTGACCATTATAATGGTGAAAAACCACTATTTTTATACGTGGCTCACCAAGCCGTCCATGTTGGGAACGGAGACGATCCACTTCAGGTGCCTAAGAAATATGTTAAACAGTTTGCTGGAATAAAGGATCGATCACGAAGAACATTTGCTGGTAAGTTGCTGACAATCAATCAATCAATCAATCAATCAATCAATCAATCAATCAATCAATCAATTAATTAATTAACCAATCAATTAATCAATTAACCATACAATCAATCAGTCAATCAGTCAATCAATCAATCAATCAATCAATCAATCAATCAATCATTCATACAATCAATCAGTCAATCAATCAGTCAATCAATCAGTCAATCAATCAATCAGTTGAGGTTGAAATTCACATTGTCGATCCATTATGCAATACTGTAAACGTTTTCATTCTTTTAGGAATGGTAGCGACTCTGGATGAATCTTTACAAAAAATAACAGATGCCCTTATTGCTAAGGGAATGATGAAGAATACAATTCTCGTATTTACAACTGACAATGGTGCAGCCGCTGGTGGATATGAAAACAGCGCTGGTTCAAATTATCCCCTACGAGGGAGCAAGAATACGTTTTGGGAGGGAGGAGTGCGTGGAGTTAGTTTCGTCTATAGTCCGTTGCTAAAAATGAAAGGTAAGAGTTCGGTTAATTTTTTAGCACAATGATTTGGTCGTCACTAAGGGATGACTCAAAAAGAACCTCTCAGTCTTTCCGCGGCTTTTCCAAAATATGTCGTTTATGCCTGTATTTGGGCTAAATTATCCATTTAAATACTTCATTTAAAGTAAAGCCTAACCCGGTTACTTTTTGACAGATTTTGGCTATTTTTTCAATCAGTTAAAAATGAGGTCAAAAAACGATTATTTAGCACAAATAAAGCCATTTTTTAGCTTCTGATGCAACAAGAAGGCTTTATTTGTGCTAAATATTCATATTTTAGCTTTGTTTCAAAAGTTGAAAAAATGGCCAAAATCGGTTAAAAAGTAAAGGCGTTTAATAGCCTTGTTTGTGCTAAAAAGAGGCTCAAGATTGAGCCTCAAGATTTTTGCAATCTTCTGGGTAACCTAAAAAACGTTAATGCTAATCAGAAACTTGGTTTGCCACCTAGCTTTTTGAAAAAAACATATTTGACAACATATTTGGGAAAAGACTGTCCACCTTTTGATTGATCCGTTTTAGTGACGACCCAATGGGTTATTTTTTAATATCGTAACTTACCATTCGTCTCCATTCTTCCGCAGGCCGTGTTTGCGATGAACTTATCCACGCCAGTGATTGGCTGCCAACACTGTATGCAGCAGGGGGTGGCAATGTCCTGTCTCTTGGTAAAATAGATGGCTACAATGTCTGGGACGCTTTATCTATTGCTAGTCCATCGCCTCGTTTTGAGGTTCTTCATGGTGTAGACACACTCGCTAAATTAGCAGGAGCATTGAGAGTCGGAGATTACAAGCTGATTGTGAACCAGGATGACAGGTTCTACGGAGATTGGTTCCCACGTCCCGGCGCTCCGACACCAAAATGGCAAGACAAACGCAAGAGACGACAACTGATCGAGGGAACGACCGTAGACTGTACCATACGTGAACCGCATCCGCTACTTTTCACGCATGCGCCGGTGTGTAAACCACGCGAGAAACCATGTTTGTTTAACATTAAGTGGGATCCGTGCGAGTACCACAATATTGCCGAGATCATGCCGAACACGATGAAAGTGATGTTGGAACGTTTCAATCATTTCGCCAATACCTCTTCAGCGCCGATATACCCCGAGTCGGATAATTCGTCCAGACCCGATCTTCACGATGGCAGTTGGACATACTGGAGAGATAGCCCACAGTTACCTAAAACCAACGCGAATTTCGTGTATCCCGATCCTATGGCCGACTTAAAGTTAAACGATCATGGCGGAAGCAGTGCCCCGTTCAGCCCACCAGACAACGAAAAGATTTTCAAGGAGAAGGCCAAACACGCGTTAAACGTTACTCTCATGGGACAACACAACCATCAAAATGTAACAAAAGTTGTGCATAAACCTACACAGCATGTTGTACTGCATCACCATCATCCTAAAGTACCACCCCCACATCCACCACCACCACCACCACCACCTCCACCACCTCCACCACCACCACCACCACCACCACCTCCACCACCTCCACCACCACCACCACCACCGCCACCACCTCCACCACCCCATCTCCCACCTCCACCCCCACCTCTACCAGCTATCAACATCCAAAATATGCTAACGTCTCCAAAATCTATTCATAAGAAACCAGTCTCAACCCATCATCACACTTCCTTAGAACCACACAAAGACAAACCTCCCCAAACAACCGTCCAAACGGTTCGCCCGAACATAATCATTGAAGGCATTGGTAATTTAATCAATGCGAAACAATCTCCCACCAAGGCGCCGTTTATTCCAGTTACCACAGAGTCTTCCAGTATGCAGTATCTTGAAACCACCAGTGATCCCTCGACATTTCTTAAACCGACTGATATACCCGAGATTGATATACAAAATATGTTAATGGACGATATTGGTAGTGGGTTTTCTCCGACAATCGCTCCTACACAAGAGTTTATGTTCCCCACTAAAAACCCCGAGACCGTCCAATCAGTAAAGAACATGGCTCCACTGAGTCTCGGTGATGTCATCAGTGATAAACCCGCCGGAAGTGATAAGAGTCTGGGGGCTAAACTCCACTCGAACGAGATGAAGATCGATCTGCCTCAGGTTTATGACGTCATTGATGAAACGGATAACCTTCCAGATAACCAAGGATCTAAAGTGAATATGGCGAACGTGTATGACGTCATCGACCTGGATAATTCAGGGACAAAAACAACTAGCAAGCAACTATCAAGTAACAATGATAAGAGTGAAACAGGGTCTGGACTGGCGACTTCGAAGAAACTAACACCACCACCGCCACCACCACCACCACGGGCACCATCACCTCTTTCCACCTTCTTCAAACCACCCGAAGCGGTGCAAACTCCTGGGAAAATTTCTTCTGTTGCTCACAACTTCGAAGGTGATATTGTAATGGATGGACATAAGTTCCACGTCAAGGGTACAGAAACTGGTGATACAGAATGGCTTATGGACGATGCACTTAGCAAAAAGCTGCACACCCCTGAAAGCAACAAGGTGCCACACCATCACTATAATAAACTGGTCACTCCAAAGTCCGATGTGCCTTCACCAAAAAAGAAACCAGCTGACAAAGTTGAAGATTCGTCTAGTTATACTGAGGTTACAGATATTATTGATGAAACGCCAAAACCAGAACATAAAGTGAAGAAAAAGCTACAACACGAGAAAAAGGTGTCTGTCGTAAAAACGCCGAAACACGTGGACACGGTTGTAAAACAGATCACCATCAAAGACAAACCCAAGAAGATTCCAGTTCAACATTTGAAACGTAACGCAACGGTCATAACAAAGAAGAATGACACCAATTGTGAAAAACCGGTTCAACTGGAATCATCTGATAACGCCGTCGTCGTGTCCTCGGTTGTTATCGTCGTTATTGCTTCGGCAATGGTCGTGGGTGTCGCACTGGTCGCGATGATCGCCGTTGTCGCTAGGCATTTTCAAAGGCCGAAAAACCGAGATGGCGGAGGAACATCGTGAAATGTTTTTGTTTTGTACAAATCTCGTAGGGAAAACATGATTCAAACGAAATAAAAATACATGTGTCGCGTTGCTTTTTGCAAGATAAACCGCCAAAAGAAAAACAAAATGTATTCAACAAAGAAATTTAAAAAAAACTGGATTAGATAGATCAATAACTGGGCGAGATATTTGTCAAACGCATAAATTATAGATAACTCTATATTTTCGTCCAAATAAATTATATAAGAAACGAACAGAAAATAAAAAAGTTGATGTCTTTGTATACCACTGCAGTTGCAATTTTTTACGTTTGTTTTAAGTGGATTTTAAAGTGCCTATTTCACCTGTGGGGATTTTATTAAAGGCTTATTAACCGAGTTCGGGGTCTGTACGTGAAAGTATTTGCCTGAGGTTTTCGTACAGACCGAGCGACGAAGGAGCGAGGTTTGTGCGAGAGAAACCGAGGGCAAATACTTTCCCGTACAGACCGAGAAAACGAGGTTAATAAGCCTTTTATTATATGGCTTTTGGTTTGTTTTCTTATCTGTTTTTAGTTCTACATTTGTCTTGATCAGGTGTCGCTGTTCACCTTAGTTCTTACTTTTGAGCTTGAATATATCTAATTCGCTTTTATTTTCATTCAAATCAACTCAGTAATTTTCCCGCCAAAACTTGCAGGTCATTAAAAAGGACGTAATGCCCTCTCACAGTGCCGAGAGGGTGATGACCATGATGACCAAGCGGACGAGGTTAATAAGAAGTTTATCAATATGGCATTTTGAAACAACATACCTTACAGTACCTTACATGATAGGCCCCAGTTACACGATACCGGATTACTTTTCATACCGGTTAGGCCTTCTGGTTACACGATACCGTGGCAATCCGATACGTGCCATCGTGGGGAAATCACTCCGCTTCGGAGGTGATATGAAAATTAATCCGATACGTTCCGGTTGCCGTGCGGCCGAATCCGATACATTCCGAGAGTAATCCGGTATCGTGTAACTGGGGCCTTAGTGTGACATCGAGCGTGTGACATAGACTCATCGTTTTCAATGTTGTTCCTCTTGTTGTCATCGCTTTCGGAATCCTAAAACTCGCTTCCAGATTGTTCACCGCCCCACTCATACATGATTTAGTCCTTAGGTTATTGAATTCACAAAATTTTTGCTGTTCTATTTCGTTGTTCTTGTGTAAACAAAAAAGGCTGGCAAAACCCGTAATCGACCGCGGTCGATTATGGGAAAATCGACCGGCACGTGACGCGTATCAGCCAATGAGAACACACGATTTCAACGGAAGTAAGTTGTGCCATATAATAAATATTCTTATTTTTGGGTTCTTCTGAGCAAAATTGCAATATATTTTGTTGCTTCAAAATTTCATCTTCGTGGAGTATTTCGCTGTCAAAGTTGGTAACTACATACCGGAAGTGACGTCAAAATAGAAATGAGGTTTCGGGAAAGAAACAGTGTTTACAACACTACATACGCATCTGGTTTTCACTTAATTCTCTTCGTTATTGCATAAATACAAAAAAAATACCGAAAAAGAGTGCTGCGTAGGCAGTGTTTAAGATGTAATATATCAACAACTCGTTTACCGTGTTTCATCAGGGGATCCAAACACGAGAAAACATGATGAAAGCACGAGGCCGAAGGCCGAGTCGTCTTATTCACTGCAAAACCTCCAATTCTTGTCAAGATAATTTTTCTTCTTTTGAGATTTTATTTCTTGTTTTAAGATATTTAATCTTGTTTTAAGACAAAATATCTTGTCAAAAAACCGCAGTAAGATAACTATCTTGCAAACGGGACAAGAAAATCTTAAAACAAGTATTTTTTTCTTAAAACAAGTTTTTGGGAATTTGCAGTGTTGTTTTCGAGTGTTTGGATTCCCCTGACGAAACACGATAAACGAGTTGTTGATATGGCATCTCAATCGAGCGATTTCAATTGAAAAAGTTTATTAAAATAAACCCTCATGAGATTTTATTCATGAGTGTGTGTAAAATTCATTGATACATCAACTTAGATCTTATCTTGCATGGATAATTGAGATCTTAAAAATTAGATGAACACCGGTTTTCATCTAATATCTTGGGATTTATTGGAGTATCCAACTTCCATCAGGTGATTGAATGAACTATTGTAATTGGCTGATTATCTCATTAATTATTAATGAGTTTGAAATAGATCAAAGCAACCTCGTCCCCAGGTCATTTTGCCTCCACGTCGGGATGTCGGCGAAAATGGCCCTGGCATCGGCTGGTCGATTCTATAATCTGATTGGCCGGTTTAAGAACCCGATTAATTCAGATAGAGTATAATTTATTCAGGAAATTTGAATTGCAATGGGATCCACTCTGCAAAGTTTACTCAAAGAATGGAAACGATAGCTTTGGTTATAGTCAAGAACAACATTAGATGTATGTTTGTTCATGACATTTACATGTCTTCTGGATAATCGTGGGAGTATCATGATGAATAATGCTAGCCCAGTTGCTTTTCTGGTGAAGGCTTCACATGAGTGACTCGACAAAGCGTTGAATATTTCTATTTATTATTCATGCATACGTATTATACAAAGAGCAAAACACAAAAGCCGCATAAATTTTCTTGCCATAACACCCCAAAATTCTGGGTGTCACGTGACCAGCCGATGCCAGGGCCATTTTCGCCGAACTCGCGACGTGGAGGCAAAATGCCCTGGGTACGAGGTTGAGATCAAAGTAAAAACGTGGTAAACTGCCGAGAATAGTTTTGATAACGAAATACTGACGTTTCGAGCGAAGCCCTTCATCAGAGTAAAGTGTGCTTAAAACTAATTTCTGATTATTGCTGGTTAAAATTTTTAATATACCCATGCTTGCAAGTGACTACATCGCTATTTTTTTAAATAATAACGTCACTTATTTAAAAAAACTCTAATTTATCTCAAAGAAAATTCCTTTAACAACTTCACAGTACATTTTTAGTGTAGCACCTACTATACAAATTAACACAAAATATCAAAAGACAATAGACCGTACCCACTATGACGTCAGTGGACAAAAAGCGCGCGAAGTAGTCTGGTCTTGGTAGTTAAATTGGCAAGTTTCAAAATGGCGCTTGCTTCAGCTGCTCGCGACAGCTCTAACACTTCCTGTGATGTTTTACATTCTGAAATCATTCTTGACGACCCTAGTTTTTTTTCAAAACTCTTGCACGGGTCGTGAAGATGATATTGGGAATGTTGTAAGCGCTTCTGGTGATGTTGTTTATTATCCTGACGCTGTTGAAGGCGAGCCAAGTCTGGTGTTTACAATGGACAGTGGAACAACACAGCAAGACCGAAGCGAGACAAACGATGGCAGTGCTTTGCATGGCGACTGCAAAGGCTGGACAAAGTCTTCGAAATACTTTCCTTGTTTTACCCTTGCGAAGCTGGAAAACAAATTGGTGAAGAACAGCCAAACAATGCCCGACAATGTTGCTCCAAAGGCCCATCGGCCCATCGTCAAATTGCCGCCATTTCAGGGCTGTCAGACATCTGTCCACCGGGACAAGAGCTTTGAGAAAAGCTAGGGTTTTCATCTGTTTCAACAGCCTCTGAAAGACTGCAAAGTGCTAAAGCACACTCTACTTCAACAGCGTCCATGTTGAAAATTTAGAATGCCGGTATGCAAAATTTAACTACTAACACCAGACTACTTCGCGCACTTTTTGTCCACTGACGTCATAGTGGGTACGGCCTATTATACACTAACACAAAGACACCTTGAGTGATTCAACGTTTTACACCTAAATATATCTATATATTTATACTGAAATTGCCTGTCTCATGTCTGCCGAGTTAAATATTCCTAATTTAACACTGCCAAACAAAAAAAAAATTCGTAATTTTAAACTTCCAAATCTTGTCGAGATAAATCTTTTTTAGTGTAATATATGTTTTGTTGGTAATGTTTCTGCATAATCCTAAAGATATTATGGTTCTTAGTAATTGTGCAAAGTTTCATTTCAAAATTCTCAAAAACAAAGTTACTACGTGCGAAGTGTGTATTTTGGAGCGCCGCCATTAAATTGGCCGTGTTTGAGAAGAATGAGTGGAGGAGAATTTATGACGTCATAGACTCAACAAAAACAAAAGATCATTGTTGTTGTCAACAAAAGGGCCATTGTTGTTATTGAATATATGACGTCATAAGCTTCCTCGACTCATTCTTCTGACTTCTCAAGCCACTTTAATGGAGGCGCTCCAAAATACAAACTTCACACGCAAAATATCACCTTTTCTTCAACAAATTTTGAAATAAAACTTTGCACGATTACCAACTACCTTAACATCTTTAGGATTATGCAAAAACATTGCCAACAATATTTCCATCAGAGAACCACTTTAAGATTCTATTTCTTGTTTTTAAGATATTTAATCTTGTTTTAAGACAAAATGTCTTATCAAGAAAACCCAGCAAGATTATTACCTTGCAGACGAGACAAGAAAATCTTAAAACAAGATTTGTTTTCTTAAAACAAGCTTTTAGGGATTTGTATTTTGTAGTGTAGTATTTTTTGGAGTACTCGCCACCATCTTTTGATTTCGCAACAGTTGATAGTCGCCAGAAGGTTCGTTAAAGTAAAGAAAGATATGTATTGTACAATAGGTTGCGTTTTACACACGCTGTGATTGGTAAGTTACCGTTTTATATCAGGCTATGCAAACATGATAGTGACGTCGTTAGTCTTGCATTTCATAAAAAAAATTAGAATGGACGCCCTGTGCTCACATAAAGTCAGGTCAAAATTGACTACATGACATCACAATTAAAAAGAAAATTCCGCTGTACATAAAAATTGAGCCGTTATTCAAAATTATTAACATTTCCAAACATTTCCACTTAATTCATTTTTTTTTCAAAATCCAAAGATTATGGATAGGTCAATGTGCAGACATAAGATAGGCGACTTTAACAATCTATGAAGTTGAAAGTTGTTCATGGCTTCTCGTGGAGAATGTGTGTTTGGTTAACGACTTTCAAAACGAAAATATTTGCTAACTTTGTTGCCTATTATCTTAATAAATGATGCCGGAAGCCTGGACATGTAATGTTCAGTGTTGTACGTCAAGAATTTCAAAGGATACTCAATCACCTCAAAAATAGCAGAAGTTGTCTCCTCGTCCTAAAATGAACAAAACCACATCTTTATTTTTATTATTATTATTATGGTTTTTGTTATTGTCGCTGTTGTTGTTGTTGTTGTTGTTGTTGTTGTTGTTGCTGTTGCTGTCGCTGTCACTGTTGCTGTCACGGTCGCTGTTACTGTCGCTGCTACTGCTACTGTTACTGCTACTGCTACTGCTACTGCTACTGCTACTGCTACTGCTACTGTTACTGTTACTGTTACTGTTACTGTTACTGTTACTGTTACTGCTACTGCTACTGCTACTGTTACTGTTACTGTTACTGTTACTGTTACTGCTACTGCTACTGCTACTGTTACTGTTACTGTTACTGTTACTGTTACTGCTACTGTTACTGTTACTGTTACTGCTACTGCTACTGCTACTGTTACTGTTACTGTTACTGTTACTGTTACTGTTACTGCTACTGTTACTGTTACTGTTACTGTTACTGTTACTGTTACTGTTACTGTTACTGTTACTGTTACTGTTACTGTTACTGTTACTGTTACTGTTACTGTTACTGTTACTGTACGTTACGGTTATTGTTATTATTATTGTTATTATTATTACTATTATTATTACTATTATTACTATTATTATTATTATTATTATTATTATTATTATTATTATTATTATTATTGTTTTTATTATTATTATTATTATTATTATTATTATTATTATTATTATTATTATTATTATTATTATTATTATTATTATTATTATTATTCAAGTAGACATTGGTAAACTACCTGTAAAAGAAAGGTTTATCATTGTAGTATACGTAAATCATAAATAATATTATTACTATTATTTTCTGTTGCCGAAACAAGGAATGGACAAATCCTGAACTGCTAACTTTTTTAAATTATTGTACTGTATATTTGTTTTATGTTGTTATATATAGTTATTAGTTATATATTGTTAGTGTTGATTCAAGTAGCCGATTGTAAATTACCTTAAATAAGCGGGATTTACAATTGTATATTATCTAAAAAGACATTTAATAAACCGGTTTCCATTATTACAATACCTGTAACAATTGTCTATGGCTACTGTCGTCATACAGATTTCCATCTAGTATAATTCCCTCGACGAGATCTTTGTAGACTTCTATAAAAAATAAACGCGGAGAAGTTAATGGTTTTCAACACGAATATTCATGAATTCAGATTTTTAATGCGCACGGTTTAGGTCAAAAGATCTCCGGAAGAGATTTGAACACTATAGTGACGCTAATTCTAACCTTCGTAAGTTACAAATCGCATTCTGAACCCGCCTCCACCTCGCTGACTGCTCGAGTGAAATTTCACGTAGATTTTCTTCGACCTGGCTACCATGACGATTGGCTGATTGCTGCTTTCACAAGTGTAGTAAGTGGTTGTGGCGTGAGGATTGCGAGAGCCCCGTATAACAAGATAGTCTGAACATGGCGCGGTCGAGGGAATGGAGATCTTGGGAAGAAGAAAAATCACTTTACGGTCTTTGGGAGCATTGATGAACCATTCACAAGTGATTCCTGGAGGATAAGGGTCGGGAAAGTTTGGTGTTTGAATCACTCCAGACGTGGCGTTGTTAGGAAACTGAAGGCTACATTTTGTTGCTGCAATGAATAAATATGATAAGTGATGAGTAGATACTATGTCGGCATGCACGATTTTCCGATGTTAGTTAAATAATAATAGAAAATTCTTCGGGCCCAATCAAATTTGGAAAAAACATGCACGAGTGAGTTTTTTAAAGACTATGAATGTCTAATCAGCATCTTTAAATACGGATAAAACATTGATTAATAAAACATCAATGTTTTATTCAAAGTTAATAGGCATTAGTGGCTCAAATTCAGCTTTTTCTGAGTTAAAATGATCTTATTTAACCTTTTCTACGACTCTTAAACAAAGTGTTCATCATTCGGCTCGCCATTGTAAATGCCCATAAAGATCGGTCGCTCATATTTTAACTATTACATACAGACCTTGTCATTAACTAATTAATAACCGAGAGTGAGGTCTTTACGGTAAAATATTAAACCGAGGTCTTGCTGTATTGACCGAGCGATAGCGAGGTTAACACGTTCAAGACCGAGGTTTAATATTTTACCGTAAAGATCGAACGGTCGAGGTTATTAAGTAGTTTATTATATGGCACTTTTTATTTCAAAATCAATCTTGTATTTCTTGGTCTTCGCTTACTTGCTTTAACTAATTCGTCAAAACACAGGACAAGCATTATTTTCTGCTGTTTCTTTCACGTCTGGATACTAGAATTTACTTTTATAATGTTCATCGTCGTTTATTTCATTTGTTTTCGTCCTTTTTCGGCTATAAAAGTTTCTTATTAGGATTTCTTGTTTGTTTCCAATCGTAGGGCATTTTTCGTAACGCCCGCGGGCATTACGGAGAAATCTCGCCAAGTCAGCAACCAATCACAGCGCGTGATTTTACCGGAAGTAATTCGCGCTACATAATAAAAATGTTTAATGTTGTTTTTTTTAAATAATTAAAATTAAATGTTTTTGTTATAAACTATCTTCGATATCAATTTAACCAGCAAGAATTTTTCACGATACATGACATATAGCAACACTATACCTATGCATTTCGATTGATCTTTTGCTCCTTGATGAAGTGTCGTCATATTTCTTGGACAGCGGTAGCAGAACTTCTCGGATACTTGATGTTGATACGTACCACGTGGACATTTCAAGCATCGCTGTAATACGACGTCGTAATAGCTTCCACTTCGACAAAACACTGGGAGTAAAATAAACTGAAATTCAAAAATTGTTCACAAACCCCAAAAAATGAAAGAAACTACTGTTTCAGTTAGTTTCAGAAATTGCAGCTTGATGTTAGTAATAATTGTCAGTTGTTTGCTGTACAAGCTGTGTTAGTTAGTAATACTATGCAGTTGCGGGTTCTAGTCCCGCTTAAAGCTCAGAGTTTTTCTGAGTATTACCAACTAACACAGCTTGTACAGCAAACAACTGACAATTATTACTAACATCAAGCTGCAATTTCTGAAACTAACTAACAGTGTTTAACTGGAAACTTACTGTTACAACGCGACTTGTGGACTACCAAGTACTTGTAACCGAGCGGTTAAGACTCGTTCCTGAAGGACTGGGCACTGTTTAAGGTATAATTACCTTAAATAACCTTGCTCGGCTATCTGAGTTCTAGTGGCCCAATGGTTAGAGCGTCTGGCTAGCATTCAGAAGGTTGCGGGTTCGAGTCCCGCTTAGAGCTCAGAGTTTTTCTGAGTATTACTAACTAACACAGCTTGTACAGCAAACAACTGACAATTATTACTAACATCAAGCTGCAATTTCTGAAACTAACTAACAGTGTTTAACTGGAAACTTACTGTTACAACGCGACTTGTGGACTACCAAGTACTTGTAACCGAGCGGTTAAGACTCGTTCCTGAAGGACTGGGCACTGTTTAAGGTACAATTACCTTAAATAACCTTGCTCGGCTATCTGAGTTCTAGTGGCCCAATGGTTAGAGCGTCTGGCTAGCATTCAGAAGGTTGCGGGTTCGAGTCCCGCTTAGAGTCAGAGCTTTTCTGAGTACACATCTTGTTGCAGCAAACAACTGACAATTATTAAAACTACTGTTTAACTAGAGTGTTGAAACTGGATTAAGATCTCCCATGTATATGTATTATATATATTTCTAAAACTCATTAATAATTCATGAGGAAAACACAAAGAAAATCCATGTTTAATGAGGATCTATATATGTGATATGGATTCTTCTTGATTTACATAAACTTTGGCTTTGATTTTCTCGACTTAGACAACGTTTTTTAAGAAAAATTACTACGGTCGTGGGTTCGATTCCCGCCGAAGGCCCAGTAGTTGCATTTTTCGCAACTGTTCTCGGTCGGGTCTTACTTGAAATAATCGACACTCGTAATATCACCTTCGTAATTTTCCTCTACATTTCATCGAGTGTAAATGCCAATATTAATCTTTAATATGAACTTACCAAATAGATCGTTTTAGAAGTAATTTACGGAATTCGTGTCCGTTCTGTATCGGGATACAGGCACTCGGCTTCACCTCGTGTCTGTATACCCCGATACAGGACGGCCACTCATTCTGTAAATAATATATATGTATATATATATATATATATTATATAAGTATATATATATATATATGTATATATATATATATGTGTGTGTGTGTGTGTGTGTGTGTGTTGGGTATACCTGTATTCGGATGTGGCTTCTTGCAACGATATTTCAACTTCATTCCTTTGATATCCTTCCTGTCTAATGAGTACTTCTGACCATCGAATGGTAAAACTAATTTATCAGAGTTAGCCATACGTTTTAAGTTTGAAACAATCCTTTGAAGTTTATTTTCAGTTTCGCATCGAATGCAGGACGAGTTGCAATGTATAGAAGAAAAAATCAAATTTTGATCCATCTCAACCTCGAAGTTTGCTTGTAGTATATTGGTCTTCTTTCGAGTACGGCATCGCAGTGACATAGCCTGGATCTTACATGGAGTGCTACACACGTCTTTCGAAACCAAGCGACGAAGATCTCTGAGGAAGCTTGCTTCTACTGTATTGCTTGTTCGACATTGCTTCACTTGAAGTTTCAAACGGATCTTGCGGCTCACTGAGTTTAATACTTGTTCATCTAAAACAAATGCTGACCTTTAGTTTCCTTGTTTTATTGTACAGAGGAGCATGACAGGAGCACTCGCTGAAAATTTCAAGAGAATCTGATGCGTAGTTTTCGCGCTATCAACTCTCAAAATTTGCCATGGCTAGTTCGTTCTTGGAGAAAAATTGGGCTTTCGGTAACAATGCTTATGACGTACGCAAATCGACAACTATGTATAAGAACAATAGATTTCACTATTATTGACCGTTTGCGTACGTCATAAGGCATTGTTACCAAGAAGCCCAAATTTCACCATAGTTAATAGAAAATATACATGGTTTGGAAACCCGGCAACCTTCAAAGCGGTTAACAATCAAGCTACGATTGATTTTGAAAGGTACATGAAGGTGCACAAATCCTTTGTTTTAGGTTTATTAATATTTAAACAGTACGGTTGAGTGATTGAACCCAAACGTTGCTATTGGATGATTGCTTCATTATACAGAAAACACAATATGTTCAGTAACTGTGAAAGTGCACAAATTTCCATAAACCTGAACAAAAACATAAAACAATGACTTTGGTTGAGCTTCCAAACCATGTTTCTATTAACTATGATTTCACCAAAACAAACTATCCACGGCAAATTTTGAGAGTTGATAGCGCGAAAACTACGCATCAGATTCTCTTGAAATTTGCAGTGAGTGCTCCTGTCATGCTCCTCTGTACAATAAAACAACAAAAATGCCAACGTATTTTTCACTTCATAGACACTTTAAAATGATAGAGTAACATATTTTGAAGTTTTTTGTTTCCTTGCTTCGTTCTTGATATATTTCAGTTTGTTTGATATACAAATTAAACATTTTGACGTCACATGTGCATAAGAGTTATCGAAAAAAGCCATATATCTTTGCTATTATCACACCAAATTAATTCGAAGGCAGCATGTGGGTGTGTATCGCCCAGAACACTAAACATGTAGATTTTCAAGTGATTATATTTGACAATAGCGAAGATATATAACTTTTTTTCGATAACTCATTATGCACGTGTGACGTCAAACATTATTGCATATCAAACAAACTGAAATATCTCAAGAAGGAAGCAAGGAAACAAAAAACTGAAAAAGATGTTACTTTGTCATTTTAATAAGTGTTCTTTCAAGTAAGACGAACTTAATTTTCGTTTCATAGGCACTTTAAAGGAAAACTCTACATTCGCAATACTATTTTATCGCTATGTTGATAATAACAAGCTACTGCAAACTGATTAATGCATATTCACTTAAAATGACAAAAACAATGTTTAATTATCCATCGAAATGTGAAAACCGTTAACTGTTTTTTTTTCTTCAGAACTATCCAGAAAAGCCATTCACCATGGTGAATACGTTTTTCCATGCTATAAATACATTATTATAATAATTTTATCGGAATTGTATACTCAGTTTCTTGTCAATACTTTTGGAGCACGGGTGGCGGGTGCTGTTAGGGCGCTGCCGCTCACCGCTGTAGTTAAGCCCAGTTGGACGGGGTTAGTACTTGGATGGGTGACCGTCTGGGAATAACCCCGTTCTCGAACTTGAATTTCATGTGACTAGAGTTTAATTGGTCTCTCCTGTGCTTCGAGGGTTTTTCGCAGGGCTCTGCGGTTTTCCTCCCTCCGCAAAATCAACACTTAGGTCTTAGCGTATGTCGTGCACTTTTAACATGAGCCTCTGGCTCGGATGATTGGGTGACCACATCCTGTGCTTACAACGTTAAATAAATCATTACTCATTACTCATTGTAGTTTGATGACAACTGTTGTGTTTTTCTGCCAAGTTACATGCATGTAAGTTATGAGCAGTGCTGTGAGTAACTTCGTTACAAGTAACTAGTTACAGTAACTAGTTACATTTTTAAGTAACTGTAACTGAAACTAGTTACTTTTTCTGAAGAAGTAACTGTAACTATAACTAGTTACTTTTTGAAGAAGTAACTATAACTAGTTACTTTTTTAAAGAACTGTAACTAGTTACAATATTTGGTTTAAAAATGTGACTAGTATAGTTACTGATATGCAGTTGAGGATGTCATTCTTTCTTGATAAAAATGGTTTTGATATAATAATAAAGATATATTATATACAAGTTGACTATTTCTGCTTAGTGACAACTATATTTAGGTATTTTGCTGTAAAAACATAATTATGGTACTGGCATCTAAAAACCAGTAATTTCTTTGTTGATTCTAGTAACACGGACAAAGGAATTAATAATGTAACTTTGTAACTAGTTACAAAATTTTTGAAGTAACTTTGTAACTGTAACTAGTTACTTTCTTTTCATTGTAACTTTTATCGGTAACTAGTTACTTTTCTAACGATGTAACTGTAACTGTAACTAGTTACAAAAATTATGTAACTTTTACAGCACTGGTTATGAGTTATGCATGTAAATATCTAATGCAATGAAATAAACGCCGGACGCGGAGGTGGCACTGTTCAAGATACTGTTTACCGTTTATTGTCTTTGATTTTCATCTAAATGCCCACTAAAATTATTACAACAGTAATACAGTTGATGTTCTTGGTCATAAATATATTTTTGGCCCTTCTCAGAGCTAATTTTAACCCACGCCTTCGGTTCGGGCTAAAATGAACCTTAGTCGGGCCAAAAACACATTTATGCCCGCGAATTCATCAATTCTATTGTTATAATAGTTTACATCAAGCCATTATAGTTACTTTACCGATACAGTCATGTTTATTAACATGAAGACTGTAGCCAGAGTCTTTACAAGTACACTCGTAGCTTCCTGGTGTATTGACACAATTATGCGCACATCCACCATTGTTGGTTGCGCATTCGTCAATTTCTGAAGAAAAAAAACAAGAATTCTATGTATTATGGATACATAATATGTGTATTATGTACTGTTTAATAAACAAGCAGGAGTGTTTTATCAGATATAAAGACACGAGGCGAAGCCGAGTGTTTCATTATATCTGATAAAACACGAACTGCGCAGCCCAAGTGTTTTAGATCTGATAAAACACGTGATGCGAGTGTTTTGAATGGCTTCAAAAACGAACCACTTGGTAAGTTCATTCGCGTAGTAAGTTTGAAAAATAACCTTGCTTAAGCCGAGAAAATCAAAGCTAAAGTTTATGTAAATCAGGAGGTATCTTTATCACATATAAAGACAATGATTAAACTTTAATTTCTTTTGAATTTTCCTCATGAATTATTAATGAGTTTTTGAAAGTTAAATAAATACTTAAATAGTTAAATGTGAAATGTTAAGTATTGATGTGTATTATAGTTAAATAATACTTTGTGCAAAAAAGGCTATTACTATATAGTATATACAGTCTATACTAAATAGTATTTTAGAAATTACAACATATAGAGCCATAATAATAGCAATAGCATATATCATAGCGTAATTGTTGAAACGCCACCAATATCTCTCTAGATACAGCTTATACTATACCATTTGCGTTCAAGCGTTTAGCGTTTAGCGAATAACAAGTTGTTTTCGAGTTTTGAAACAAACGTTGTCCAATGACAACTATACGTTTGACAGATCAAATCAATAACGAATAGGGCGTGTAACTTTTCGTTGTTATATTGCTCCCATTTCAAGTTTCAACGGTGTGTTGATATTTTCTCACGGGCCACGTCAAACATGGAATACAAAATAAATTCGTTCGGCAGGTCATATCGAAGTGAATTTACCCTTGTCAGACGACCCGGCTGCGTTTGCTGATCATTAAAATTCTCACAATTAAGCCAAAGACAAGCTATTCCAAGCAAACGCTGCCGTGTGAAAAGAACGATGACAAGTCTTGACAACGAAAAGTTACACCCCTATTCGTTATTGATTTGATCTGTCAATTTCAAAACTCGAAAACAACTAGATATTCGCTAAACGCTTGAACACAAATGGTAGTATATGTATAGGTTAGTGACCGAAACCGAGGTCACTACGCTGGTTATTAACCCCGAGGGCCGCAGGCCCGAGGGTAATAACCAGCGTAGTGACCGAGGTTAAGGTCACTAACCGACTTAGTTTATTCATGACACAGACGATATTTGTCGTTATTTAACAAAAAAATGGTATTCTAGACGTAGTTTTAAAGCGGTGTAGTAGGTCATTTAATATGCAAGGTCAATAACCTATTTATTAACCACGGCACATCAAAGATAATTTATGCATGAATAAACTAAGAAAAGAAATGTCTCTTTAGAAGACCAGGCAAAAGATAAACCTCACCTTGGCATTTTCGTCCATTTTTCTTAAATCCCTCCTTACACAAGCATTTATAAGAATTTTTGTCATTCTCTTTTACGCGACAAATAGAATTCTTGCCACATAACTGTTTTCCACGAGAACAAATGTTATCTAAACACACAAGAGAGTAAAGTTGCTCACCTAGGAACATTTTTCAACGCATAATTTAATTGCTGCCTCCCATCAGGGAAAGCTTTGCTATTTAACATCGTTATGTTTCTGCATTTTAAATTATAGGAATGATTCGACAATAGCTACGTGCACTGCTTGCAAGACACAACAGATGGGTATGAAAGTAGTAAAGAGCCTGGGTACGAGGCTGCAGCAAAGTGCGCTACCACTGGCGTTAAGTAAGTGCGGTCAATGATCATGTCTTTTATACTTGCTTGTGGAAGTATTCATCAAGGCAATGAACGTTTTAGTGGTCAGTCTCGAGGAAAACAGTGCTCTTTTATGAGTATCAGCGTTGTTAACAGCACAAACTATTCAAGTGAACGATTGGAATTCATCTACTATCGACCGAGTCTTAGTGCAAGGAGACAATATGTACTTGAATACTTTTCACAATGGTCTTATCCCACGTGAAGAATTGTTGTCGCTGAACAACCTACCAACTATTAACCATGCAGGCAGCACTTCCTTGCGATAGTAACTTCTAGTTAATAGTTTCATATTTCACGCAGTGCCATTATTTGTTGATGCCAATATTTTGCCACTGAATTTTCTATATTACGAAGCTGTGTCTATACTTAATGCATGATATCAATGATAACCAGTAAACATTTTTTGTTAGCACTTCCAGTGTCCATTCGTACAAAACTCGATCTTCGACATTTGGTAATTTTTACGTAAAGAGATCGAAACTAAATTACATAAACATGCTTGTTCCAGTGTTGGTGCAAGACTGTGGAATGAGATTCCGAGCCAATTAAGACAATTAACTAAAAAGGCATTTAAAAAGAAAAATACCTTTAAATGTTCATACAAGACAAACCTTTATTTTCATCTAAGCTATCGTACCTTATTGGCTACATTTTTCCCGATACTTTATAAAACCAAACACTGAAATCACTTTGTGATTTCAATCCGCTATGCACTGGCCTGCCCAGATTAGGTTTAGCTACCTGCAATCCAGTGAAATTGTATCTTTTTTACTAATAAATAATAAAATGTGTGTGTGTTAATTGCATTTATTTCTGTATTAAATCAGCTTTTCTTGATTACTAAATTAAATTAATTTAAGCTATTTTAATGCTTTTAGGAGTAAACTGCACCAATTGGTTGGCTTAACATTATAAACTAAACAGTAATGCTAATTCCAGACTAGGGTTAGAGGTTCTGTTTAGATAAGGTGTCTTGTGATGAATAACAATTCACAAACTCAATAAGTATGGTCACCTAACGCAAACAAATAACACATAGTCTTAGACCTAATCAGTAACTTAGTGGCGACTGCATCTACAATCACTCAGACAATATTGTTAAGACACTTAATGCTGTCCCCTTTCTCCTCCTTGTTCAGTAGTCATATGTTTACTTTTCATCAGCTGCAAAAGGTGTAAAAGCAGCCTTTTCAACATTGAAGAGGGGAAAGAGGTTGAGAATAAAATTTGAAATTAACTTGAGGTGGTTAGCGCACGTGCCTTTCCCCTCTGTGACCTGGGTTCGATTCCTCCTCTCAGCAGTTATCTGACGACTAAAAATTTCACCTTGGCCGCATGTGCATGAGAAGAGTGCTTCCAATTTGACTCAAACACCGCAGGTTTCCTCCGGGTACTCCGGTTTCCTCATGTAGTAACACTGGACCAATGAGGGATGGCCCTTACTGGACCTCTAGGGATAACAGTTTAGATATAACTGATAGAGTTATCCAGTATAAATATAAGTTAGTTTAGTTTAGTTTAGTTTAGTTTAGTTTGGTTTGGTTTGGTTTGGTTTGGTTTGGTTTGGTTTGGTTTGGTTTGGTTTGGTTTGGTTTGGTTTGGTTTGGTTTGGTTTGGTTTGGTTTGGTTTGGTTTGGTTTGGTTTGGTTTGGTTTAGTTTAGTTTAGTTTAGTTTACTCAAGTTTATTGTCTGAGGTTGAAGTTCATACGTTAACCCGCCCCAGAATTCCAAAAACTTGTTTACTGCGTAAAATTCATTAAAATTGCGTTTTTTAACAGATTCTGTTACCAATGCCCTTTGAATGACCTGAACATAGTTCCTCTTTCTCCTGCTCGCGTTTGATAAGAAAACTGAGAAGATGATACTAAGATATAGATATGCGTCAAACAGAGATCTCTAGACATGCTTTATATTTGATAACGGATAAACTTTGACCTATAAGAAAAAAGATCTCCTTGGGAATATTGTTTGTGGTGTGTTTAAATATTTTGCGCAATCTAAATCTATAATCCCAGTTGGTAATCTCAACTGCGCATCAAATAAACCTAACACATGCATGCATGCAACAATTACTGTGTTCATTTTTTTGTTTTTTCTTATGAAATATGTCAAGTTCCACAATGACGTTTTTTTCCTGTGAATAACGTTTTTCAGATTTTGAATGATTATTGTGGCATAGTGGAGAATAATATTAAGGTGTTACTCCCGGCTGGGATTCGAATACGCGACCTTCTTAGGCTATTTGATATTCCTAAGCAGACCAGTTTCTTCAATATCTAGACAATAGTCTTCATACATGACGATTTCAGATGATCATTGTGGGACAGTGAACTCGGGTGGAGAATAATATTAAGGAGTTACTCCGAGTGACGAACCATACTGGACAAGTAGAGTAAACTCTACTTGGCCCGGCTGGGATTCGAACCTGCGACTTTCGGTGTACTAGTCCGATGCTCTACCAACTGAGCTACAGGTCAAGTTGGGAGCTGAAGGTTCGAATGATAGTACTTAGGCTATTTGATATTTCGAAACAGACTAGTTTCTTCAATATCTAGACCGACAGTCTTGCTTTAAAAATACTTGTGAAGAATTACGTTGCTTTGTCTTATTTGCTTTTACTAATAATACCATGATCGCCTCGGATTCTTTTGTTCTCCGAGGGAATGTAAACCTCGTATTTCCCTCATTGCTCATGCAAGAGGGAAATTTATCCTTTGTCTTCTAATTTTCCCGTGCATGTTGATGAGGGAAAATTAGAAGACAAAGAAATCTTTTGTCTTCTTCGAAATTTCCCGCTTGCATATATTTTCCCTCATCAACATGCACGGGAAAAATAGATGCAACTTCTCTGATCAACCGTGTAAATTTCCTGTCGGTAAGATTCTCAAAGTTTTCCTCGGCGATCATAATATTACAATTGCGGCCCTCGAACTTTCACAAATCTTCCCTCGGCGGGGGGAAATTTAATGACTAATTTCCCGAAAAGTCATGTTATTACTTATAATAACTACACGTATATTATTATTATAAGTCAGTTCGCAATCTTGACTGCGCATCAATTAAAATGACGCATTCTGCCGCGTCGGGTTAAAACTTATTTCATAACATCAGGTTGGGGAGTTCAGTACAACGAATTCAGATGCAGGGCCGTAGCTACGCGAGCGCCGAAATTGTTTTGGTTTTCTAAGCCTCGGAAACGTTATTTCCTGCGTTTTGAGAACACTTTTAACAAAAAAATAATTAATATTATATACAGCGAAAGTCTATTTCATTATTGTACACGACGGTAAGAAGTGATTTCCAATTAATATTTGAATTTCCCCTCTAAAATCATTTTTTGTGTTCATGCATGAAAATCATAATGTAATTCACATCACATGTGTTGGACAGAACAGTTAGGATTTTTTTTTAAATTTTATTCATAACATAGCCATGCAAGTCCGAATAACTCATATGTAACTTTTATACTATAACTCTAACACTAATCTTAATACCTTAAAGCCCTAATCAAACGAGAACGCAACTCATCGCAAGTTAGCTTACGATGACTTGCGATGCCACCAGTCAAACGTCGACGGGACAAGTCGTCGCAAGTTCTGCAACTTTCGCTAGTTCCCACGCCTTTTCGCTAGTTCTCATGGTAGTTTCTATGGCGACGGAGCACGAAAGACTTGCATCGACTTAAGTTTTGTGTTCAAACGTTTCGCAAGCTCCCGCAAATTGAAGAAAACTTGAGAAGATCAAATTAGTCGCAAGCTAACGCAAGTCACCGCAAGTCATCGGAAGCTGGTGATCAAACGAGACACAAGCAAGCACAAGCTAAAACTTGCGTTCTCGTTTGATTAGGGCTTAATACAATAAACTACAAACTTACTAGCTTGGAAATAAGAAAAAATATTTGCGGTGCTCCGGAAAGTGGTCCGGTTGAAACTGGACCAACCGTAGACCAGTGGCTACGGCCTTGAGATGTGTAAAAGAAAATGAATCCTGCGGTCTAATTAGCCTGATGTTATGATTTTAAATAGGTGTTATCCCAACGCGGAACCCATCGTTTTGATACGCGCAGTTGAGATTTACGAACTGGCTTATACCGGAGCGTCATGAACTGCGCGTGAAGTACAAAGTACAAACACAAAACACGTAGGGGGTGTTAATATGGAGGAGGGCCAGCTCTCTTATTAGTAGGGCTAGCCTTAGTAATACGAGGGCTGGAATTTACCTCGTGTTTACATGAGCTTTTTTGGTAGGGCTAGCCCTAATAAGAGGGCTGAGTTTCACCTCGCGTTGGCATGTTTACTGACTTGTGCAGCTTTCCCACGAAGCTCGAAATCATGTTTTCGCAAACACGATTTGAATTTATAACAAACACATGAACAAACACAACTTGTAAAATAAAAAGTTCACTAAAAATTATTAGTAAAGGCAAACGTTACCGTGTATAGCTTCGATTTGCCTAACCCTCCTATGAGGGCCAGCCCTAGCTCTTCAGTGCCGGTTTACATGGGAAATTTCCAGCCCTACTAGGCGAGATCTCGCGGGTTGTCAATAGCGATATCTCGCGGCCTAGGCTCGAAACGCATACAAAGCCAGTTTTACAAGGAATTACGCTGAGATGCAGGGTCTCGGCAAAGAGGACTAGCCCTATACCAAGAGGGCTGGCCCAGCTCCTCCATATAAACACCAAACACTTAACAATATTGTGTTTGACAACAATAACACAGAGGGGAGCGTTTAATAGACTAGCGGTTTTGACACTATTCAGTTGTTCATTAGACTCGTATTAAACCCAGTATCTAAAGGTTTTGATAGTTCTCCCAAATCACATTTGCAACTGGTAACATATAGAGTTAATTTAAATATATTAAAGTTTTTTTGGTATCTAGCCACGTCCTATCTATTCCTTGTGCAGAAGATGAGGCGCAGGTGTCAGGTTTTCAACTCAGTATGACGACGCAGAACTTAAAAAAAAATACCAGATATGGTAAATCCTATATAAAACACATTTCATGTTGTGGAGAGCAGGGCGAAATCGACGTGAAGTTGCTTATTCTCGCTGGGAAAACACAGCGCAACAGCAGGCGACGTCCGATTCCGCATTCGCAACATCTGCTGCGAGCTTTAATTAAGTTTTGGCAAGGCGAACGATAATAATAGACCTCTCGGTAAAAGTATCGCTTTTTGTCAGTCTTTCATTTCGTTCATTAAGAACAATTTTATCTTGTCAGCTACCTATTTTAGTTTTGTTTAATATCAGTTAAACAAATAGAAATAATCAAGGTGACGAAACGTCTGCTGGAGAATACTGATTAGTTGATTGACAGACAATATGAAAAAAATAGACAACAGATTATGTTCAGTCGCGGTTCATTTTCCGCTTGTCAATGACCATATTTGAAAAAAGCCGCACAATTTACGCTCCTAATTATGGCAACAATCAGTCCTCAAAGTACTCGACATCATAGCGTGTTCACCGCAAATCCCGTTAAGCAAAACACTGTTTATGTTTATTTATAACATCAAGACCACTTTTAACTACTTATAAATTATAGAAACGAGTAGCTGTTAATGTGTTAGTAATAACTCATATTGGTTTAAAGCTTTCCGCTTACCTTCACCTCGAGTCATCTTAACGCGCACTTCACAGAGTCCAGTCCCATCTCTATAGTTCCCATGCGGTATACGGTTAAATGCTGCAAAAATGTACCGTTCAACCGGACCATAGAGCGTCGATTGTCCGTTTAAGGTATATAGATGTTTGCTTCGGATATGTCCTTGTCTTCTCGATCGAGCCGTGTTATTCCAAGAGACGAATCTGTCACCAACTTCAACTTCTAAATGCGCACCTTTATTGACCATCCGATCCGAAACCTTGATAAGAGTGTTTCCATCGGAAGATTCCTTTATATACCCAGGCAATACGTTCCCATATATACGGAATTGACGGTTAAAGACTTGCGTCGACGCGCAATTGCTGGAGAAATTGAAATTTGCGCCAAAGCCGTAGTCGTTTGCGCAATCCGAGATAACAAATGACCAGCCACGCGGCTCCTCTCCGTACTTAAAACTGAAGCGTACTCTTTTGTATGAACCTTGAAAATTGATGCGCACCAAAGCCTGGCTGTCGCATGTCTGCGAGTTCTTGCCGGTTGTTGGTCCAGAGATAAGGGTCAAATATGGGCTCCATCCCGTCACCGCACCTCGCTTAAGATCGAGACGAATTTCGTCGCGAGATTCACATTGCAAACCTAAACAAATCGGAGGAAGTGAAAGAACTTGAATCAAAACTATAGGTGTGACGCGGAACTAGTCGTTATAAAGAATTCGCTTAGAGTTCCCGAACCGCCTTTTTTGGTAACTTAATATACAAACTGAAATAACTACACCTAAGGCTAAGGGTTTATTGACATTAGAGTGAAGGTATTCATGATTTTCGACATTATACCGTTCATCGTCATCTGGTGTTAATCTGCAATTTAACAGGCCAGAAATATTGTAAGGTTGGATATACTGCCGAATCGTGGAACGTAGAAGTCTAATGTTTCGAGCGAAGGCCCTTATCGTTCAGTGACGAAGGGCCTTTGCTCGGAACGTTAGACTTCTATAAGTTCTATAATAGACGAGTTCAAGGTTACGGACGCCATATTGAAAAGCGAGCTAGGTCAAAGGGGGCAAACGCCATATATTTTCATATGTAAACTTCACGATTTTTGATCAGTGGGTGAATGGTTTACGCTTGTTTTGAACGATTTCGGGTCCGTATCGTTTTGTAATTTTTGTAATACTTCAAGGAAACATAGAAAAAGCTTTGTATGTTATTTTGGAAGGCTTGGAGGATTCTAAAAGAAATCGCGATGGTTTGTTGAGGAATTGTATGTATACGCGCCTATTGATACAGAGCGAGGAGCGATGAACAAGCCAATTTACGAGCAGGTATTCTAAATGTTAGCGATAGATTGCACTTTTAAGGACGTGAACTGAACCTAGAGGTCTAGAATAATATTTTCATGACCAAATCAGTGAAGCGCTCGCATACAATTCCTCAACAAACCATCGCGATTTCTTTTAGAATCCTCCAAGCCTTCCGAAATAACATACAAAGCTTTCCCTACGTTTCCTTGAAGTATTACAGAAATTACAAAACGATACGGACCCGAAATCGTTCAAAACAAGCGTAAACCATTCACCCACTGATCAAAAATCGTGAAGTTTACATATGAAAATATAAGGCGTTTGCCCCCTTTGACCGCGCTCGCCCCAGACTCTTTGCCCTTTTCAATATGGCGTCCGTAACCTTGAACTCGTCTATTCGGTAGTATATTCAACCTTGTACGTTGTCAGTGTTTTCAGCTTGGGTGTAGATAAAAGGCGGGCGCGGACTGCCGGACTCGCAGACTGTGCAGAAATTTGTAAAAAAGAGGAAAAAGATGTAAAAAACTCCAATGTATTTCTTACAATAAGAGTCTTTTAGCACGTTTAGCTTCTAACTTTCGGCAACGGCCCATATGATGTAATACAATACACATACATGTTTTTTATGTGTCGCGGTAACGACACTGGGACTTGTTCCTTGCAATGAAACCCAAACAGATCAAATTAAACAATACATCTCCGTGTTTCCTGTTGTTATACATATCATTAAGTAGATAAACACATGCGTCAAAAGGCGAAAAATTGCAGCAAAAGTCGCAGGATCGATATCTTTTATACTGATAACCAAGATTAAAGAAATACCAAATGGTTTTCCGTGTTTGGATACTCTGATCCAAACACGCGGGAAATTGCGAGACTGGAGAAAAGCGTAACAAAACACGAGCCGTAGGCGAGTGTTTTTAGCTTTTCGAAAGTCGAGCAATTTCCCAAGTGTTTGGATAAGAGTCTCCAAACACGGATAAAACCATTTGGTATTTCTTTTATAAAATAATCACAAGTGAATATGATATACTGTCCGACATTTTCAAAAAATCGTTTTGGCGGGAATTTTCCGTGTTTGGATACTCTGATCCAAACACGGCAATTGACCAATCAGGGCTCGCGTAGTATACATGTTATTTTATAAAGTTATATGCCACGACACAAACTACAGGTTGCTTTCTAAAACTTAATTGTATGTGATCTGTTTGGTTTTCATTGCATCGAGTCACGTCTGGAGCTCAGCGTTTTCTCTGAGTTCAACTTACGACGGCTTGTACAGCTAAAACATATCCAACCTTACTATATTTCGATTAGAGTTTCAAAATTGCAGTACACTCCCTTAATTATGCTATATCAAGGATTATCGCAGGATTCAGTTTCCCATTTGCGCATTTTCCCAGACGCATTATCACTAATTGCATAGATATCGCGGAAACGTCGATTTCCGGATAGTTTTTGTTGATGCGATCTATATGAAAACCATAAGACGTGAGAAGTAGGAGGAAATTCCTTAAGTTTTATCAGAAAGAAAACAATCCACACACGTCGACATTTCTGAATAAAACTGCTTTTTACGTCTGTATCAGATAACTTATATGCTCATTAGTCATCGCTTGATGCTTTCAAGAGGAAAGTTTAGTCTGCCCAGAAACGGGTCTTTGTAATTTTAACACTATCGTTTAGTTTGCATGGATACATGTATCATTTAAACCGAAAAAGCGGCCAAACTATTTACAAGCCCATAGCCATTCGACGATTTAATGAAAAAGAAGACAAAATCAAATCACATTCTATAAATATCTTGAGAGTCCAAATATGAGCTAAAACAAACATATTTTGAGTTTCAAGGTTGTTGTTTTTCAACATATTTTGAGTTTCAAGATTGTGCGTTGTCTAAGTGATTATGCAGTCCCATGTCTGACTCTATATATATGTAAATTAAAAATTGACAAAACACAAACTTAGATTTCATTCACCGCATGATATTCAAAAAGGTACAACAATAGACAAGACAGTCGTGATGAATTTTTGAATATTAATCTTGGTTTGACAGTTATCCTATTCTATTCTATTCTATTCTATTCTATTCTATTCTATTGTATTCTATTCTATTGTATTCTATTCTATTCTATTCTATTCTATTCTATTCTATTCTATTCTATTCTATTCTATTCTATTCTATTCTATTCTATTCTATTCTACTCCGTGTTCTATTCTATTCTATTCTATTGTCTCTATTATCAGTCTATTCTATTCTATTCTATTCTATTCTGTTCTGTTCTGTTCTGTTCTGTTCTATTCTATTCTATTCTATTATCTCTATTATCAATATATTCTATTCTATTCTATTCTATTCTATTCTATTCTATTCTCTTCTCTTCTCTTCTCTTCTCTTCTCTTCTCTTCTCTTCTCTTCTCTTCTCTTCTCTTCTCTTCTATTCTATTCTATTCTATTCTATTCTATTCTATTCTATTCTATTCTATTCTATTCTATTCATATTCTATTCGTAATCTCGACTGCATGCGCATCAAAACGACGTGTTCTGCGTCGGGTTAAAACTTATTTCAATTCATAACAATTAAAATATTTTGAAAATAAACTTGCATAAAGTAGAGTCATAACATTATATAATTACTGTGTTCATTTTAGTTTTTTCTTAATATATATCAAAGTTTCACAATAACCTTTTTTTGTGGTTAATTGGTTGAAACGTACTTTTCAAGAATTATTTTGATTTGTGTTGGCTTTTACTAATGAGAGGTGAGGGCTGTTTCTTAACGTTGACTTATGCTCAGACACTGCAGCAGTTTTAGCAAGAACTTGAGCTTCTTGAAAGTCATTAAACAACCTTAAACATGAAATACGGCAGTTAGTTTACCGTGTCTTTTTTTAAATGCATTACTTTTTCGCGTTTTTAAGGCCGTGTCGTAGATCGTAACTCATTCCTGTCCGAGGGCTTTCCAAGAGGTGAATAAAATCGTCTGGCGTCAAGCCCTGCACAGACGACCAAGTTTTCCTTGACAAGTTTTATTTGTTCGTGTGTACGACACAAATTGGCAAGTTTTTCCTTGACAAGGAGCCTTGTTCATGTGTATAGTCGTCAAGGAAAACTTGACAAGATCATCTCCTAAGCTTATTACGCGATCATTGCTGTCAAGGAAAACTTGTCCAACCGTACACACGAGCAATTATAACTTGTCAAGGGAAATCGTTGGGGAAAAAACGTGTTCATCGTACACACGAGCAAGGAAAGCTACCAAGGAACTTGTCAAGGAAAACTTGGTCGTCTGTGCGGGCCGGGCTTTAGCCAGAACAAGACTCTTGCTTAGGCATTCACTCGGGCTACTCATAACAATGCAGCTTGGCATAGCCTATGCACGAAACAGCGTGCACATATTAAGCGTTTGTTAAAAAGTACAAAATAACCTACAGTGCAATCTACAGTGCTAGATTCGGTAGATTCAAGCGATCATTAGACAACCCGGTTAAGTTAGCTGCCAGTTCGCCTGCCGTTAGTGAAAAAGCTGGATTGAACGAGCTACAGTGCAGCGTTAATCTAAACATGCAAACAGTTCGACATAGTACATGTTTATCAGTATTTTTTTGCATTATTTGGTGCTACCCAGGAACTATTAAAATGCACACATGAGCTAGTGAAGCAGTTGAATCACATATCGAGTAGCTACTAGTTTATTTGGCGTAACTTTATTAACACAACAATACATAATCCAGGCAATAACAAAGCAAATTACAAATATTAAAATTAAGCTTACATCAATAAATTTAAAGTTTCCCATTTAGCGTATTAAACTTGAGTCTCTTCAGCACGAAATGTCAACACAGCATATAATATAATTTTCAACGGTGTTTATACATCGTTTATAATCAGTTTGTCTTGATCGCGAGACGGCGGAATATAACCCAGATCGAAATATAACAAGTAAACAACTGAGAAACAGTGAAATGTCTTTCAAATATTCAAAAACATCGATAAAATCATCTGCTCGGCCAAACCTCGGTTTCGCAATTATTAAACATGACTGTTCTCTGACGTCCTTCACTCCTTCAGTTTAAAGTTTCCAATTATTTTTAATACACCTTGATTCGCTGACAGTCCGACTACTCGTCTCTGACATCTTCGTTTGAGACGAAACATCGATAAAATGGCAAGAAAAGCTTCGTTCAAGAGAAAAACTCGCCATGAAAATGAAATCTCGGTTTCGCAAAGCCTGTCCGGTCAAGTATGTCGACACACAAAAAAATAGTAATAACAGAGCCGAAACCTACAGGAAAGTCTGGAAAGAGTTAAAATCCCTATAATTAGTGGAGGAGGATTCGTTTCCAACGGAAAGAGAGGAAGCATATAAGAGCTTAATGAATTACGAAAGAGGATTAATGACAGCTTGAAGTATACAGTATTAATTCAGTCATTATTTAGTAAACTGGACCCCTGGAAAGCTAAGTTAATGAAGCTTGGCCAAAAACTATAATTTCATACTGTTTAAGAAGATACAATTTAGGACTTCAAATACATCCCCTGCGAAGGGGACGAATGTGATTACTATACACGCTTGTAATTTCAAACCTCGGTATGGTTTACGTGCATGGGTAAGATTAAAAAAAGACAATCTAATGAACTCACGTTGTATGAAATTTAGTACTAACAACGCATGTCAACGCAACCATTTTTCTACAATATCAATAACTGTTTCTATCAGGCCAAGCAAAAAAAAAAAATAGTTTCTCGTCCTCGCGCGCATCCTTTTTCCCTGCCGCTTCAGTATTTCTTTTTTTTTAGCCAAAAATATGTCTAGCTTTCGAGGCCTTTTGCGCCATCTTTCGGCCCATTTGGTTCCTTTCGGTACCTTTCGCGCCACAATGTTGTTTTGACGCCATATTTTTATAATATATCGAAGTCGTCGAAGTGAAATCCATATCATTTGAACCCGTCATGGTTTTTGTGTGTGCATGTATTCTAACGGCGAATGGTACATCGGTAAAAGTCCTTAAACCTTATGCACGTACGGCAAAGGATGGAAATAAAGCGCCCGCGTTCTCCTTTTTTTTCAAAGTTAGGACGAGAAACTATTATTTTTTTTTACTTGGCCTCATAAAAAATCTCACTCAGCTCTTACTTTATCATCAATCGTCCAAATTGAAGCCGATCTCTTAGGTTACTTGATGCTTTTTGGGTTTCTCTGTTCCTTTTTTAAAGCCCATAACATTATTATCAATAAAAAAACACTTTTTATAAAGCGCAGATTATTTCTCAATTATAATGCGTTTTAGATAGTTGATTTGTCTAAAATTAGAGCGAATTAATGAAGTGTTTGTCTGAATAAAACCCTAAAGTTTAAACCAGGTTTTCTGTTGTGTATACAAGGAAAACGTGGGTTTTAATATGCCGACAACGCAGACATTTTTTCGTGAATTCACTCCATTCTTCTGGCCTTAAATATGAATACCAGGAGTCGAAAGTTGTCGTCACGGGCTGGTAGGTATTTACATTATCGTTCGTAGATTTGACACGAAGCTCTGTTGACCTGAACTCAGCGTCTCAATCACTGCATCAAGCAGTCAATTAACTGCGGTCGCAACCAAGAGATTGTCCATGGGAATGTGAAAATTCTACAGGAGCGCTCTTCTTATCGTGCCTAGCCTATTTTAATATCTTTCTACCTTCTTGTCGGTAGACAAGATTGTTTTGAATAAACAAGTAAGCACGAGATTGTTATTAACTTACACAAACAGCTTAAACGCCTTTCTGCAGTGTCTGGCATTGCTCAAATGCTAGCAGAAGAAGGTCATTTGTAGTTATATTTAGCTTTCAGGTACAATTATACACTAAAGGGTGACGTGTGTTTATCAATGTTTAAGCCGCATTTACGCGCAAACTTAAGCCAGAAACGCGGAGCGGTATTCATCCTCATTGAAAGATGTACCATAAGTTTGAAAATATATGAACATCTTAAAGCGAATCTCTAACCTAAAGCGAATTATCCCCAAACCGGAAAAAAGCGTAAATATCAGCAAAGACCAGTCCAATGCTAAACACGTCAGTAACTCTTTTTCTAGATGAACGCTCCACGTCAAAAGGCATAACAAGCGAAAGCGCAAAGAATACGCGGACTTAACCATAACTACTTCATGTGGCCTTGATCTAATGGCTTTAACGACTTGAATTTAAAAGACAAATGAAATTTCCTTTATCAAATTGTTGCGTTCCCTATGGTTCCCTCACGCTTGTGTCGCCGCTGCTCTAATTAGCATAATATGCGTGCCTTATGCTTTATATGCATGTATATACTTATGGTACCGCCATTAGAGAAGACAAATCTCCGCTATATAGATATCGGTAGACGGTTTCGAGTTAGGATCTAATCTTGACCACGCTATGGATACAAAAGACTCAAAGACTAGAACTGAATAAGTACCCCGTGCGTGAAATTCTGAAAATGAACAAGGCACAAATAGGGCGTCGCTTACCTTTCCAAATCAGGATAACCAAACAATAATACGCAACACTTCTCATGCTTGTAGACATGCGAGTCTTTTAGAGAATTTCTGAGCGGGTCTTCAAACGTGTAGTCCTGATATACGAATAAACTGCTCACTATAAAAAGAACAAACACGTCTGACGGACCTTATGTATGACAATAATCATTACACGAATAATTACTCGCCAATGAAAAAGCTCCGTAACAATGGGCTGTCAGGGAAAGATGTTAAGTGTTACTGACAGAGCAGCGGAACTTGCCAAGGGGCGATAATTGGCTTACTGAGTTTCTCTGCGAAAAGACGCTGGCATGCCTCATAGGTAGCCCAAGACAACGAAACTGATAGTAATAAGATACTTTGTTGGTTCGACTGAAATAAATCATGACGGGTGACATTTTTTCCATAGTATACATAACAGTAACAAAACAATATATTGCCTATAAAAGGAATACTGAAAGTAAGTATAATTGTATTTATCGCGACAAGCCTCGGTTCTGTCAGTTATCTCCAAGCTATTGTTCACAGTCCACGCGGGTGATTTCCTTCCTAGATACAAATTCAACCTGTTCTGAATTATCAATCTAGTTAAACGTGTATCGATAACATACACTACTTCTATAATTAAAGCAAACTAACAAAGCAGAATTCTATGGCCTCAAATCTGAATTAAAAAATATTAAATCCTATATAATATCTTTAAGAAAAAATCAAAAAAATACTTCAACTATACCAACTATAGTGAAATAAAAAATGTGTTTTATTATACAGTTACAAAAGCTTCTCATGTTGTAAAATCTGGTGGCACAATTTTTTGCGCTACCACATTTTGCCCCAGCCATCATGGCATACTTTTATATAATGTACAAATTAAATATCCGTTTTAAATAAAGGAAAAAGTACTGGGGGCTAACATCCTTACTCGCAGCCAGCGGCTGAATTACGAAGGACGCAGATCAACGTGGCCGTCAGGCATATCACTAAAGGCGCTCCAGGCAGCCGCCATACGACACAGGTGTTGATTTTATGGAGGGAGGAAAACTGGAGAACCTGGCGAAAAACCCTCGAAGCACAGGAGAGATCAACTACAACTCTACTCACATAAGTTCAAAGCTCGACAACAGGGTGATTCCCACGCGGTCACCCATCCAAGTACTAACCCCCGTCTAACCGGGCTTAACTTTTTGGTGAGAGGCAGCGCGCTAACAGCACACGCCACCCGTGCTTCCCTTTGTCGTATTTCAGTGTATATAATATATAAAGGAACAAAAACTTAAAATGTAATGTAATGTAAACTAAGGGTCTTATTATCAGCCTGTACAGGTTTATAATACGGGTCCCTAGCCCTTCAATATTATAATTTATACTAAGGACTTATTAACCGAGTGCGAGGTCTGTATACGGGAAAGTATTTGCCTGAGGTTTTCGTACAGACCGAGCGACGAAGGTTTGTGCGATAAAACCGAGGGCAAATACTTTCCTGTACAGACCGAGCAAACGAGGTTAATAAGGAATTTATTATATGGCTATTGGTTCATTTTATTTTTAAGTTTCGAGCGTTGTTTTTGTCTTCGGAGTTTGCTGTTTACCTTACCTGTTAACTTTTTCGTGTCGCTTCTTGGCCTTCTTGTTTACACCGGTTCGGCTTTTATTTGTCGTGTTTTTAGATAAACAGCTTTAAAGAAAACCAGCAGTAATGTTCCAACATATTTTATTGTTCAGAATATTTGAATAAAGATACACACTTCTCTTTTATTTGCATTCAAATCAACTCAGGAATTTTCTCGCCAAAACGTATTTGGCCGAGAAAAAAGCGTATTGACCGGTCGGTCAATATCGTAAAATCCCGACGTCTCGGGAACCAATCAGCGTGCGTCGTTTTGCGTACGGACCGGAAATCAAACCCAGCCATATAATAAATAATGTTATTAGCCTGAGTTAAAATGTATATATGGGCGAAAATAAGTCAATCAGAACCTCTCTAGCGTTTTTCTGTCTCTTACATTTCATTTCAATCTAGATACACCAAACAGATTTATTTGGCTAAGGATACACGTCTTAGAAATAAACTAGACATTATAATTGTGTAACTTGTTCGGCCTAAGAGGTATGTTACTATTTACAGAATGAGTGACCGTTCTGTATCGGGGTATACAGAACGGACACGAATTCTGTAAATTACTTCTAAAACGATCTACTTGGTAAGTTCGTTGGCGTAGTAATTTCTCTAACAAAAAAACGTTGTCTAAGTCGAGAAAATCAAAGCTAAAGTTTATAGTGTAAATCAAGAGAAATCTATATCACATATAGACCTTCATTAAGCATGGATTTTCTTTGTGTTTTCCTCATGAATTATTAATGCCTTTTAGAAATAATATATACAATATTTGCGTGAGAACTCAGTATGGGATTTATAACGTCTCGCCGAAGACTTATCCCATTATCAGTGGTATACGTATACTACTGTATCAAGTATAACTAAACAAAGCTACAATTATACACTAAAGGGTGACGTGATGTTTATCAATGTTTAAGCCGCATTTACGCGCAAACTTAATCCAGAAACGCGTAGCGGTATTCATCCTCGTTGAAAGATGTACCATAAGTTTGAATGATGAACATCTTAAAGCAAATCTCTATCCTAAAGCGAATTATCCCCAAACGGAAATATCAGCAAAGACCAGTCCAATGCTAAATTCACGTCAGTAACTCTTTTTCTAGATGAACGCTCCGCGTCAAAAGACATAACAAGCGAAAGCGCAAAGAATACGCGGACTTAACCATAACTACTTCATGTGGCCTTGATCTAATGGCTTTAACGACTTGAATTTAAAAGACAAATGAAATTTCCTTTATCAAACTGTTGCGTTCCCTATGGTTCCCTCATGCTTGTGTCGCCGCTGCTCTAATTAGCATAATATGCGTGCCTTATGCTTTATATGCATGTATATACTTATGGTACCGCCATTAGAGAAGACAAATCTCCGCTATATAGATATCGGTAGACGGTTTCTAAGTACTAATATAGGCCCTATATCAGTGGTATACTACAATATAAAGTATAACTAAACAAAGCTAAAACCTAGACTATTACATATAAAATATACTAAAAATTATCTACAAACTATTACAAGTAATTATTATATACAATGTAGCCATGCATGGTAATAAAATGATTTCTTGCTGCTTTCACGTTTAACACTATATAGGCAAGTGGAGATGACTGCTCTGTCTAGTAGATCTGCTGACAGTGTCTAATATTCATTCACACATCAATAATTTTTACTATATACTGATGTACAAATATAACTCTTGATTAAAATTCACCAATTGTGATCGTCTCAATGACTGCCTCATTTGATTCGTCTCCTCTATCGTCAGTATTGGCTACTGAAGGGCAACTTTAATCGGTTGAATAATCTTTAATTATGTTATTTTTATTTTATTAGCTTCGCCATATACATGACTAAATACATGTATGGTATCACAAAATAAACTAAAACGAGGACCATTCAAACACAAACACAAATTTAAACCTATGGCAGGGTCACCGCAACAGCGCGAAGGCCAATTACTGCGGACCCAAAAATATAAAAGTTAAAGTCAAAAATTCTAACAAAACTTACACAATATACAACATACATGCAATATAGAAATAAATACTAAAAACAGCAAGTAAAGCTGCGGGTAAGACTACGAGAATTGTTACAACTTGGACATATAGTTTTGAAAGAACGTGGATTGTCAGGGTTATAAGTATTCCCAAGAGCAGTAAAGTAGTAGCTGAGCATCAGAGATCTAAACTGTTGCCAGTTCTAGTGCATTGAAATTAATATTGGTAAGTTCGTTAACGAGCGTGTTCCATATTCTTGTAGTTCTGTTGAAGTATGATCTCTGGAAAGTGGTAGTTCTGCATTTACGAATGATGAAGTGGACGAGTTAGAGTTATAATTTGATCGAGTAGGTTTTGAACAGCGGACCACAGAGGGGATTACAGTAGGATTCAGATTTTTTAAGCCTTTGGTTGCTTTGGAAAAAAAAAACATGTCCAAGTATTCATGCCAATAACATAATGGTAGAAGATTAAGGTTAATAAGTCGTTCTTTATAGGATTGGTCATTATGATATATTAAAGCTGTTTAAAGGGTATGGGTAACAAAAACAAAAACAATTCAAAAGCAAACCAATGACGTGAACATAGAATCTAGTGTGTTATTTGGACCCAAAGTAATCGAATAAAACAACTGAATTGCACTTTTAAAGTTGCTAATCTGAATCAGTATCTGCCATCTTGGATACATTTTTTATATGCATGTGACGTCACAAGCTGGGTAAAGCAAAAATTCTAGTTAGCCATACTTTCACATATATAAATCTGAAACTCATTTTTTGTAGATGATTTTCATTCTTGATTAAACCACAACACTTTAAAACCATACCACAGAAATTCAGCTGCCAGAAGAATAAGTTTCATAATGTTTACCCAGCTTGTGATTCAGTTAATTAGGCAAGGTGAAGGTCCTACAACAAGATGGCGAACGGCAAGATTGTCTTTTGTCGAAATTAGTGATGTTGTTTGGCACAAGAGTTGTTTTGTTTACTTGGATTACCTTCGCAAGAAAGTTTGTCAATCAGAAATTTAAAAATGTGTACTTGTAATCAGTTTTCTTGCTCTTACCCTTTAAGCTAAAAAAGATGGATGGGAAAGCCGTTTATCAAGTAAATCAAGACGAATTTGTATCCGATTTACAACAGCTGATTAAAGGTGTGACATGGTACCGACTTCCTTTGTGTTTTCCTCATGAATTATTAATGAGTTTTTGATAATGAGAAATATTTTATTTATTTTTAAATATTTTTATAGATTTAAAAAATAATATAAACATACATGCATGTTGCTACACAACTTGCATTTTTCGGATAAAACGACAAAATCTCTTAGACTTAGTACTTTATACAAATCTTGCTTTTCCCTAGATTACAGTATTAGTGAGCTTGACGTAGTCGCAGACTGTGGGAGAAAGTTATCCTCATAATCATACTGATGGGGACGTACATCCTGATCATCGACTTAGATATAATATATCAAACCCAGAAGTGTGTTGAAAAACCAAGGTTTAGCAAAAGGTTAGCCAAGGTTTTTTTAACCAACTTCGAGGTGTTTTGATATCAGATCAAACACAACTGTCGAGTGTGTGATATAGCTTCGCAAATGAATCAGTATTTTTATTTAAGAGGAATTTGAGGTAAAAGTTGGCTTAATTTATACAAGTGTTTGATCACATATCTATAAACTCCGTCTTGATACTCATTTCCTTTGTTTTTTATCTTATGAATTATTAATGATTTGAGAAATATCATAACACATAGCACACTTGTAGCCAGTGACAAGATTTATCAGACTAAAATCGGAGGAAATTGCAACTGGTCTGAGCTAGGCTTATCAGCGCATTCTATCGATAGACGAGACTTGATTACAGGGAAATTTGAGCGTGTTTTTGCAGCGATTTGTTTATATATGATTATCATGGGCGAGTGCGGAAGGCCATATATATATATACAAAGTTCAAAGAATGGGTATGTTGAGTTTGTATATAAAATACGCCCAGACAGACAGACACGATAATCGTGTTATCATGCATGGCATGGCACTCAACAGAACTACTTGAAAAATAAATCCGGCTGTGTTATTATTGAATGTTTTCTTGTTGTAGACATTTCTAACGTTTCTGCTTCACGTAAATCAGGTCCAGCATTTGTAGACTCGAGTTGGACAGCCCATACTAGTGATAGGGGCAGGTTAAACCCATGCCATATCCAACGTATATATATATTTATATATAAAATATATATATATATATGTGTGTGTGTGTGTGTACTATTTACAGAATGAGTGGCCGTTCTGTATCGGGGTATACAGACAGGAGGCGAAGACGAGTGCCTATATCCCGATACAGAACGGACACGAATTCTGTAAATTACTTCTAAAACGATCTATTTGGTAAGTTCATTGACGTAGTAATTTTTCTAAAAAAAAAACGTTGTCTAAGTCGAGAAAATCAAAGCTAAAGTTTATGTAAATCAAGAGGATGTCTATATATCACATATACAGTGTGTATCAAAAAAACGGAACCTTAGAAAATGAATTAGTATTCTTTTAAAACAACCTATTGTAGTAGTTTGAAAGCCCTAAAAGCGCTGCGTTATAAATTAATCAGCATGCACATAAGTTAAACAGGAAGAGAAAAAGCTTTTAAATACTTTCACCATGCATACACTTCAAGTTATCTTAAGTTTCCCAGGTGTATAAGACCGTGTTTTTTACGCATCCGTGGCTCAGAGGTGTCCAGGGCTTTCAAACTACTATACAATAGGTTGTTTGAAACAGAATATACTAATTCATTTTCTAAGGGTTCCGTTTTTTTGATACACACTGCATGTATAGACCCTCATTAATCATGGATTTTCTTTGTGTTTTCCTCATGAATTATTGATGATTTTAGAAATATTATATATATATACTACAACGTTTGACTGTATCTATCGGGGCAAAACTCACCGAGGATTTAATGTATTTAAAATCATAGTGGTTGTTTTTTTAAGACTCAGTTTGTTAGTATTAACCCTAATCCTAATCACAAGCCTAACCCTAATCTTAGACAAGCAGAACTTAATAGTTTTACTGATTGAGTGCCTGGATTGAGTGAGGTTTAATAATTCTATGCTTCGGAGTACACAGATATATTCTAAAAAGGCTCGAATACATCCACAACTATATATTTGTGCTGCAAAACTTATTTACCGGTCTATTTCATATATCTGTAACTTATTTCTCATGTGATTTCTCACGACGCCGTTTCTGCTCTCCAGTAATTAAAGCTACTATAATTAAACGGCAAACTAACAAAGCAGAATTGTATGGGCGTATGGCCTCAAATCTGAACAAAAAATATTAAATTCTATAATATGTTTAAGGAAAAAAAAAAAATACTCTTCCTGCAAATTCAACAGAACTACAGTAGTCAAATGGAAAATGTGTTTTATTATAAAGTTACAAAAGCTTCTCATTTATCTCTTATTTATCGGTCTATTTCATATATCTGTAACTTATTTCTGGCTTGTTACACATCTTTTGTATAGCTATTTCTCGTTCTCATGTGATTCAGACTCTCACGACGCCGTTTCCGCTCTCCAGTCAAGCGGCTAAATTAAAGCTACTATAATTAAAGCAAACTAACAAAGCAGAATTGTATGGCCTCAAATCTGAAAAAAATATATATTAAATCCTAAAATATCTTTAAGAAAAAATCAAAAAAATACTTCCTGCAAATTCAACAGAACTACAGTAGTCAAATGGAAAATGTGTTTTATTATACAGTTACAAAAGCTTCTCATTTATCTCTTATTTATCGGTCTATTTCATATATCTGTAACTTATTTCTGGCTTGTTACAAATCTTTTGTGTAGCTATTTCTCGTTCTCATGTGATTCAGACTCTGGGAGATCGGAGACACGAAACGCTCAAGACAACCGCAGACAATAATAGTTGGGACACTTGGCTCTATTTTATCCTCAATCCCTTCTCGCTCTTCATGGAAAGTTTCATGAGTAAAATACTAAAGGACCGTTCATTAATTATCTCGGAGGGAGACCGGTAAACTTTAAATAAATCTGAACAAATTCTTATAACCCCTCAACACTGTGAATTAAGTATATGAAGCGAGAATTAAGTCTTATTTGAAAGAACGCTTACAGTCAAACAATATTGATAGCAACATTGCATTTAGCAAGTTGCTAAAAATAAGCATTTTAAATATCGAACTTCACATAATATATGTAAGTGGGTTTAGTCGTCTGCGGCGCAGGCTACATAATAAGAAGAGTAAACTTCATATTATGTGAAGTTCGATATTTAATGTATCTGGTAAAATTCTTAGAGCCTCTCCAAGAGAAACATTGAAATTTTGTAACGCCCCCTTTCGATAAGTAACAAAAAATCTTCAAAATTTCGCCGGGAAATTCTCCCAGAGCGTGTTTGCTGAGTGAGCATCCGTTAGCATGTGTCTCAACAAAGGGATTTTCAAAATCGCTGTCGTCATGCAGTCTGATGCCAAACATATATATGACCCCCCTTTTTGGTTGTATTTCATTTGCAACCTCCCCCCATATGCCTTCAAAAATCTTAAGACCCCCTATTCTTTTACCAAAGTCTGCTTCGTTTGAAAACGAATGGATACAGTAGGCAGAATTAAAAAAAAGAGTTAAACCTTTTGCAGCTGATGAAAAGTAAAAATCTTACTACTAAACAACATTTATGAGGTGGACTGAGAAGCATTAAGTCGTGCAACAACAGAGTATAAACACAGAATTTGAAACCTATCACGTGTTTGCGGTAGCTGGTCATGTTGCTATATCAACACGTCGTTGACCAATAATAATGTCTCTTCTGACAGGTATTTAAATATTAGATGACATGTTCATTTACATATGCAAATTCACAGCAACAGCCAATGACAATCAGTTTGTCATGCCAACCAAGGTCCACCCGCCATAAATAACAATCAACATTTGGATAATCTTCATTATTGCATCTCCCACTGTGACTAGCGTGTCGTTACTTGAAACTCTTTGCAGGTTCACAGTGTGTACGAAGTTTGTAGTAACTTAACATCCACAATATTCAACAATGGTGAGTCTTTACATGTACAGTACAGTTTTAATTGTCTTCTACGTAGAAATCTGTTGTAGTTTACATATTATACTTCTCGTTTTGTCTTTCTATACTCTTTAATATTTCAACAAAGGCGTGTTCGTCTAACCGTCGTTAACTCTGTTTAAATTTCATGCTTTTTGATCACTCTTATTTCTCCGTGTTAAAGACTTTCTCGCTTTCAAAATGTATAGAATATCTTTACAGTACTGAGTTATCGAAATAGGAGAACGAAATATAGATATTGTGAGCCAAAACCTTTCATTTTAGTTTACGAATTACGCTCCTCTTAATTCCCTCCACGTTTGGCGGTTTCGTTCAACCGTCATTATCTCTGTTTAATTCATTCTTTTTTATCACGAAGACTTTATCGGTATCGAGAAGCATAGAAGATCTTTATAACGGAATATAGTAGATATTGTGAATCAAAACCTTTCATTTTAGTTAACGAATTACACTGCTCTCAATATCCTCCTCCATATTTGTCTTCTCGTATACAAGCTTGTCACTGTAGGCAGTTTCGTGAACCGCCATTACCTCTGTTTAAATTTCGTTTCTTTGTGTTTAACTATAAACGTATCTTTTGATTACAGCGTGAATGTATCTCAGTTCATGTCGGCCAAGCCGGAGTCCAAATGGGCAACGCTTGTTGGGAACTCTACTGTCTCGAACACGGCATTCAACCTGACGGCCAGATGCCAAGCGACAAGACCATCGGAGGTGGCGACGATTCCTTCAACACTTTCTTCAGTGAAACTGGTGCAGGAAAACACGTTCCCAGAGCAGTATTCGTTGACTTGGAACCCACTGTTATCGGTAAGTCGTTGCTTAGAGCCGGGTAATCCAAACTAAAGTCCAACAAACCAGTCACATAACGAAGTTTGCAATGTCAACTGATGACTCTGTCTTTGGCCATCCATAATTTTGATTAAATCAGAACTACATGCATGTGTATAAAAACGTCTTTAAATTCATCTCCAAGTCAAAATTTCTCGATTGATTTCGACTTTGTAGGGGAATCATAAAATTTTCTCTTCGTGGTTTGTACCATGTGAAGATGACATTTGTGGAATAGTGCATAATTAGTGGTGAAGCATGACGCGTTCTGTACAAGCCAACAAGCACTGTATATAAGCGTAAATTTTGCGAGAATAACTATACATCGTTTTCACAGGTATAGATAAACTATGGAAAAGCCGCAAGCCGTTGTTCTCGAAATGCCGAAAGTTTAAAATATCCCGCTGAATTCATCAATTCTTGGTTTGCACTTGACGTCATGGCGGCCATGTTGGAGGAACTTTAACAAAATAATCTCATTAGCAGCTATTGTATTTGGAGTATGTTTTCCTCCAACATGGCCGCCGTTTCTTTGTCTTCCAAATCTCAAGAGATTGATTGCAAACCATCAATAGATACGTCGGTTGATTTTGGGTGTGTGTTTCTCTGAAGATGATTATTTATACGATATACTTGAAATGGTCGGTCTTTTCTGCGTTTGAACCTACAGCTTAGTATAGTTCTATACTATCTGTGTCTATGTTGAAATTCAGGGCTTATATTTCCCGAATTTTGTGAAATATCTGCATTTCCGTTCCATTTGAGTAACTTCTAGTAAGAGAAAGACGTACCGCGGCTGGGATTCGAACCCGCGACCTTCGGTTTATTAGTCCGACTCTCTACCGACTCTCTACCGATTGAGCTATACATGCAAGCACGTCGTGGAATTGATGGTACTTATATTTGATATTTCGAAACTGTCTAGTTTCTTCAATATCGTTCATTACTCCGTTTAAAACTACAACTTTAGCTAACGTATTCGCGTGTTCTGTTTTCTAGACGAAGTTCGAACTGGTACTTATCGACAGTTGTTTCATCCTGAGCAGTTGATCACTGGCAAAGAAGATGCCGCCAATAATTACGCACGTGGTCACTACACTGTCGGAAAAGAACTCATCGATCTCGTCTTAGACAGAACACGTAAACTGGTAAGTCTTAACATGTTCTAGCCTTCTTGTGTTCTGCCCATGGGTGTCCGATGTTGGGATCCGAGGTAACCGCGTTACCTGCAAGTGACTGGAGCTAACTGCAAACCTGGGTCAGAAGGTCTTGTGCACGCTAGAATAGTAGAAAATTTTAATTTTTCCCAGTATCTTTTTGCAATATTTACCGACCAGATTTAATAGGTGTCGTATTTGAAGACGCAAACTCATCAACGTCAAGCCCTGAGTTATGTTTCCTATTGCCAAAATTGATTCAGGCCCAATTGCTCAAAAAGTTTCCCCCGGTGGCCCGGTCCCCCGTCGCAATTCGCAAGCTACGCGGTCCGGTTGCTCGCTTCGCTCGCAGGGCTAACTGCAAATCATTTTTGGTTACCTGCAAACAAAGTAAATATACAGCTCAGGCAAGTACATATGCAAAAGCGTTTCATTCTTTCCGATCTTCAACTTAATATAATAATAATAATGTAAACTTTATTTATTGGTCATTAAACGTAGAAATTACAATGATAGCTAACCCTCGCTTTTACAGGTAGTTTACCACTGACTATTTGAACTGATGCTACATGAGAATAAAAATCTTAGAATGTCATTAGTTTCGGGTTATTCCGTTCTTTGTTACGTCGACAAAATACATAATACGAGGTTCTTATTGATATGTTGATGATTTTCTTTACGATACACTTTCTACAGGGAGTGTCGAATTTAAAGTCTTTTAGCATTTCAATGAAACCATTGATAATAATAATGACTTTATTACAGCATTTCCACAGAAAAGTGGCTCTTCATCTGTAAAGTTACACTAAATAATGTGATAATATAATATAGCTAAAGATTACTATTTAAAATTATTTGAAAGAGTAAGAAAAAGTTAGAGAAATTATAACCAGTAAACATTCAATCTTACAGTGGCCAAATACATTTTAAATTTAACTTGAGTCTTAAAATCATTAAATACTGCAGAATTCTTTGCAGTAGAAGGTAAAATGTTAAATACTTTAGATGCACTGTCATGGAAGGTGCTCTTTAGATGCACTGTCATGGAAGGTGCTCGAGTCAAAGGGTACTAGTAGTTCTTTCAGTTCTACATATTTCATTCGTTTCCTCCTCTCTTGCAGCATTGTTGTTCTCATTCTTCCCTGTGGTCTGCCTCCTTTCATCTTTCCTTCTAAAGCCTCATTCAGTAATCCCTCCTGTTGATGAACAGTGACATATCTGCTGTTCTACTAGTCGCTGTGAAAACTCAATGTTGTAGTATTATTACTAACGGAATAGGCACAGTGGAAGAAATATCTCATTTTGGCGGTTATATCGCGGTACTATAAAGTAATTTATGCGCATGCACATAACTAGAGTCAGCGTTGGCTGGTTCCCATTTCAGAATAGCAGCTAGAAAATTCTAAAGAACAATATTTTCATCTAATTTAATGAAGAACCGGCTGAACCGCTGCTTTTTAATAATTTATCAGCGCAGACGTTTTCGTATATTCTTATATATTCGCTCTGCTAAATAATTTCAGCCTGCTAGTTTCAAAGACAATGAAAGCCCCTTGCATACAATATAGATTTTTTCAATATAGAATTTCGAAATTTTCGTCGATTTCGAATATCAGATATAATGGCTTGCTTTTGAACTTTTCAAATCAGTGGTCCAGATTTTCGCATTAAACTTCCGAACCAGATGTACAGTCTGATAAAGGAGTAAATGATAGCTGAGCATTTATTTCAAGAAATTTTGAATGTTTACATGGCGATGAATTGTATTAGAACCAAGACTATATATGATTTGTGGAAACGTTTATATAATAGATTTTGAGTGACATGACTTCACACTTCAAATGTTAATTTTAAAGCCCCAATCAAACGAGAACGCAAGTCATCGCAAGTTGGCAGGCAGTCAGAATTTCTTTGGCGGTCGTTCGAACACCCAAATTAACAAAATAAAGGTTTCATGAGTGTTTTAAACAAGTTTTAACTTTGTCACGGTAGATGATATTTTCGGGAAACTATTCAGAGCGGCTGGCTGAGATAGCGTGACTGCCAACTTGCGATGACTTGCGTTCTCGTTTGATTAGGGCTTAAGACCATGTTGTTCTAGTGTTATTATATATTAGTCGAAATATAGTAAGGGCACGGGTGGCGTGTGCTGTTAGCGCGCTGCCTCTCACCAAAAGTTAAGCCCGGTTAGACGGGGTTAGTACTTGGATGGGTGACCGCTTGGGAATGACCCCGTTGTCGAGCTGGAAACTAATGCGAGTAGAGTTGTAGTTGATCTCTCCTGTGCTTCGAGGGTTTTTCGCCGGGTTCTCCGGTTTTCCTCCCTCCGCAAAACCAACACTTAACTTACATCATGGTAGTCATGTTCAATTGGGGCATTTTGCTCTGTTTGACCACCAGTTGCTATAGGCAATAAAGTTAATAAATCTAAGGTTAGATATACTGCCGAAACAGAGAACGTAGGAGTCGTAACGTTTCGAGCGAGAGAAACGTGAGAGACCAAGGCCGGAACTTGGCTGGAAACGTTAGACTCCTACGTTCCCTGTTTCGGCAGTATATCCAACCTTAGTACATTTTCGATTGTTGTTTCAACACTACCTACATACGCAGCACGCTACTTTTATTTTTATATATATTAGGTTGTTTTTTATCAGCAAGCTGAGTTTTATTTTTGTATTTTAGGCTGACCAATGTACTGGACTACAAGGTTTTCTTATTTTCCATTCATTTGGTGGCGGTACCGGCTCTGGTTTCTCATCTCTACTCATGGAACGTCTCTCTGTCGATTATGGAAAGAAATCGAAACTCGAATTCGCCGTCTACCCGGCACCTCAGATATCCACAGCTGTAGTTGAACCTTACAACTCCATCCTGACTACCCACACCACCCTTGAGCATTCTGATTGCTGTTTCATGGTTGATAACGAGGCTATCTACGACATCTGCCGCAGAAATCTTGATATCGAACGTCCAACGTATACCAACCTCAATCGTTTGATTGGTCAGATCGTGTCTTCCATTACCGCATCTCTACGTTTCGATGGCGCTCTTAATGTTGACTTGACCGAGTTCCAGACCAATCTTGTCCCTTACCCTCGTATCCATTTCCCACTTGCTACATATGCTCCTGTTATTTCCGCCGAGAAGGCCTACCACGAGCAGCTCTCGGTTTCCGAGATCACCAATGCCTGTTTCGAACCAGCCAATCAGATGGTGAAATGTGATCCACGTCATGGCAAGTACATGGCATGTTGTTTACTGTACCGTGGTGATGTGGTGCCCAAAGATGTCAACGCTGCCATCGCAACCATCAAGACCAAACGTACCATCCAGTTCGTCGATTGGTGTCCCACTGGTTTCAAGGTCGGTATCAACTACCAACCCCCAACCATGGTACCTGGTGGTGATCTGGCCAAAGTACAGAGAGCAGTGTGCATGTTGAGCAACACCACTGCCATCGCCGAGGCTTGGGCTCGACTCGACCACAAGTTTGATCTGATGTACGCCAAGCGTGCTTTCGTTCACTGGTATGTTGGTGAAGGAATGGAGGAAGGAGAGTTCTCTGAAGCTCGTGAAGATTTGGCTGCTCTGGAGAAAGATTACGAAGAGGTTGGAGTTGACAGCGTCGACAATGAAGGCGAAGAGGAAGGAGATGAATACTAGATTTGAACACTTTGAACAGAGCATGATGTTTGAACGCATGTGGTTTGATATCACCGTATTGTGATTGCTTTCAAATTAAAAATTTAACAACCTAACCTTGGTGTGTTTTCTGTATTTTCCTTTGATGATGTTTGCGTGAGGCATATAATTTTATTTTAATTTCATTTATACAATAATATATTCCACTACACTTACACCCAAGTCAACAACGTGCCTTGCTAACCTTTTTATTATTGCGTGATTTTGAATATGTTTTGAATCAAGTCTATTATTTATTCATACGGGATAGTCCCTTGTGTGCGACCACTGATATATCAGTGTTGCATAGACTTACCCAGATCACGAACTCCTTTAACACTTTGAGGCCTGGACCTCTCCCTGTGCTGAATAAAATCGTCTGGCGTTAGCCAGAATAAACCTTAAAGACTCGTCGTCAGGCTTCAAAGTGTTACGTGGCTCGATAGGAAAAAGCTATAAACAATCAGATTCTTCCCTCTAAAACGTTTCACGGTGTAGGTTGGTGCTTCGCTCTAGTTCCTTACACGGCCCAAGTGTTACTCTTGAGTTTTGAAAACTATTAAACAGTCCACGATTTCAGGAGGCGAGAAATATTTGTTCTATAGTAAGTTCAGAAATTTTAATTTGCATTAAAATAGCATATTACAATAAACGTAATTTGTCCAGATACACAAATGCTGCAAGTGTAAAACCTTTTTAATTATCAGCACTGACACTAGGGTTATGCAAGGAACTATAGAATGAGGCGCAATTGTACACTGCAAAACGTTTTAAAGGGGAAAAATACAATTTATAACTTTTTCCCATCAAGGCTCATGAAGATAATTTTAGACTTAATTTTTCTGGTAGACACCTGGCGACTCAGAGAAAACTCCGAAGGACCGAGAGAATCGTTCATCAGGGTCAGAAAATGAAGCTCGTGAAATGTCGATTTGATCTTTGTTAATGATGCTGATCAGGCAATTGTGTAGGTAGGTCAATACGAGGAAGAAAAATTCGGGAACAATGCCGTGTTTTTGTTTGTAAAAAGCGAGAAAAAAGAACGAGAACTGAAACTCCGTCGCGACATTTCACACATGCAGTTGGTCTCTTAGATCCCATCCACACGTTTTCCTAGCGTTTTTATATTGTTTCAGGACTGAGAACAATATAAAAACGCTATGAAAACGCATACGTGTGGACATGGCCTTAGTAATGGCGGATTCTGGCTTCATTTTCCAAACAATAGTTGCTCGATCCAGTTTTTTTAGAGATCAATGATGTAACGTCATTTACATTAAGTTACCTTTAAATGAAAGTATCCTCACCCACAAATTAGTGCATACTGGACATAGACTTATACCCAGAAAAGTGGAAGTATAATATCGTCGAAATAATCAGCAAAGTTGTAAGGCGTTCGAGAAAAGTACATCCTTTACCTTTCGGGGACAAAATGATTACAATCAAGAATTTTTTTATATATTTTTTTCTTTTGCTGCTTGCGGAGCTCTGTGCATGGTTGCACTCCAATTGGAAGTAATTTGAATTTACTTGGAAACAGTCCATTTAATACACTGAATCAGTTCTAAATTAACGTTACATAATAGATACAGATCTGTTTATACATTGCAAACTGCGCATGGTCACAAGTTCAGTTTTATATTTCTATATTATTTACTTGTTTGTTTGTTTGTTTGTTTGTTTGTTTGTTTGTTTGTTTGTTTGTTTGTTTGTTTGTTTGTTTGTTTGTTTGTTTGTTTGTTTGTTTGTTTGTTTGTTTGTTGGTTGGTTGGTTTGTCTGTTTATTTTTTTATCTATTATATTATTCTTGGACTATAATGATTTTTCTTTTTCAATTTTCTGCGAAAACTGTAAAATCCGCCCAGACGGTTCATTTCTTCATGTTAATTAACATGTCTTTGAATATTGCGAGTTTTTTTCCTATATAGAACAATTCTTTGAACTCAACCCTTTCGTGTTCATGGTCAGACTAGACCATGCTGTAGATTTTTATCTCCTGCCGGCTAGAATAGCCTTTTAGTAGCTCTGTGCAATAAGATGAGTCGATTAGAACAACACAAAATAATCTAACGGACATGTGAGAGCTATTTGATTTTGAATGGAGCCAAAGCAATTGATTATTGGTTGTAAAGAGTACATACAGTATTAACAAACAACTGATTTTGCTACTTAAAGTTTTCCCTGGTTAAACAAGCAAGAAAACAAAATTCTCTCTGCATAAGTGTGGGTCTTAAATTTTACTCATACAATACCATTTAAGCCTTTCACTCGTATTTTTGTTGTGGGACAAATTTATCTTTTCACTGTGTCTAACCGCCAGACGATTTTTCTCGTCAAGGGGAGACGTCTCGGAGAAAGGGTTAAAATGCTCAAAAATCCTGGCTAAGGATTTTCATTCCCAGACGAATAACGACAAAGAATCGAATTTGTTATCTAATCAGCTCACTGAAAAAAAAAATCTTTAAGATGCTTTACAGTGTAGAATATTTAATAACTCACTGACTTGGTTAAGAATAATTTAAAAGGCCTGCGACATAAATCAGCAAGGTACATTTGAAGCAATGTAATTTCGCCTCGTTCTAATTTGAAATAGAGATATTTTACAGTGAATTATAAGTTAATAACTCACTTGCACAGTAAGAATAATTTAAAAGGCAGAATGTTTCAAAAACACATTCGTTTCGACATTAATGATAGTCAACAAGGTATACATCAAGTGAAGCAATGTAATTTCGCCTCGTTCTGATCAGTTTCAAATAGAGATCTTTTACAGTGTAGAATATTTAAGAACTCACTTGCATAGTAAGAATAATTTAAAAGGCAAAATATTTCAAAAACACATTCGTTTCGACAACGATAGTCAACAAGGTATACATCAAGTGAAGCAATGTAATTTCGCATTGTTCGAATGGGGAGCAGAACCAATTATATATAACAGGTTACATATTCCATGTTCGAGTAACATTTTGTATTGTATATACTAAAAAACAGAATCGATAACATGTTTTGATTACTTGGCAAACCATTGTTCAAAAATGTCTAGTCTTGCTAAAGTATCAACTATTTGATATCCAAATCTTTTATGCTAGTAAAACCATGTTCAATGAACGTTATATAATACAGGTCAGCACATAATAAACCAAACTTTTCTGACTAGTATCTCAAGTTAAAATATATCTCCATTATGTATATAAACTTCTTTAATGTTGCACATCTTCATTTTTGGAAACTTGCCACGCAATTTGAAATGTGGTCAAAGTGCATATTCAAGCTTGAATATTCATTAGTGATGAATTAATATTCAAACAGACGACTCATTTCCCTCTTATTAAAATTTATTTGAAGAGCTCAATCCATGCGATCTTTTCTGCTCTCTCGGCAGATTCACGAAACTTCCAGAATTCTTCCAGAATACCCCCAAAAGGTTATCTTCCCTTCGCTGATTTAGAGTTTGATTTGGTTCCCGTTGATTTTTCGTGTTCATTCAAACGTACTTGATCGGACCAGCTAACAGAAGCACTAGCTGACAACAAGCTCTTTCGTCGACCGGTTGACGAGGTCAGGATACTATTCGGTTCAGACTGTACAGAATTGTGGTCTATAGTCTCTCGAATCGGTGACAAAGCTCGTTTTCCTGGGGTGGGGGGACGGCCAGCAGAACGAGGTCTTGGCGGATGTGGCAATAACTGCATTCCCGTGTTGCTGTCGGTCGCTTTACCGATAGCAAGGTTAGCGATCTTGTAGTTAGTACGATGGCTTAACGACGGTGACATAACGTTGCGCCATGAATCATTCGAAGAAGGCTGGAGCGGACGATCCGAAGCAGTCGAATTCTTCATCGTCCGAGGACTCGGCTGCGACACACTAGATCGCGTCCGGTTCGAGCTGTTAGCGCCGCTCAATGCAAACAACTTTTTCTTCGATAAAGGTGTTAGAACTTTAACAGTAATTATTAATCGCTTTGCCATTTGCATAAGAGCGCTCACATCCTCGACGTTCATGCCCCGTACATCCACTTTGTTCACACGGATAATCTCGTCCCCGACACGGAATAACTCGTAGTTATCCACATCGGTTCCCAAGACAAGCCTTGAGATAAATATACCGTCTGTACGAGACCAGCCGTCCCCTTGTCGTATTAAAAACCCCAACGATTCTCCGGGTTTGTGTGGTAGATCAATCGTACGATGCAAAAACGTACCTTGCTTCGAACAAATTTCTTTTACTCCCAGAAGTCGTCGAAACGAGTTCGGAACGATTTTGATCGACAGTAACGAATGACCGTCTCCTTTCGTGTCTGGATTTGTAATGTCTTGAGCCTTTCTTGTTGTGAAAAAATCATCTTGTTGTTCAGCGTCTTTCATTTTAATAAAGTCCTCATGAGAGAGACTACTAATTCGTCGAATCCGTTCCACCAGTTGATCCTCGGGTCCCTTCCTTTTCGAACCCTTGGTTTGGGGAACAGAATTCGGTAAAGAACCATTCGAAAACGGCATACAATTCCTCGGTTCTTCGCGACGAACAGCCATCGGCATTGCCTCAGAGCGCCATAATGTTAATTTGACTTTACAAATAATACTTTCTCGAACATAATTATACATTATTTACGCGGCCAATCAGGTGATAGCTTGTCGAACAGGTGCACAAACGCCCCGTCGATCAAAATGGCTCAAACACATTTCAAGTTCGCCTACATTGAATCGACACACTCCCTCGTAAAATTCCCAGATGAAAACGCCGATTATGGCTGCAGAAAGGAATATAGTTCTTTTGTCAGATTACGTTAAAAAGTGGACCCTCCAGATTATTTCTTCTGCTTCAAACGATAAGGAATGTGATCTTTGGGAATAACCGTTGCGCGGATCAACATGAAGTGTCTGGACCACAAGTACAATCGATGAACCTCTGTTTATAAACGTTTGTTGGGCTGGCTCGTGTCGAAAAAAAGCGAATTTCTTAGTCCAATTAGATCAGTATAAGTAGTTAAATAGCCCCGCAAATGCTCGATATATTTCTTTTGCATTGTCGTGTATTAAAGAACGTTGACATTTCTTGACGTAAAATGCGTGGGAGCTATTTTTAAACAATTCAGGCTATTTTGATCGGGTAAATATATTATACGTCGATACTAAGCAGGACACAAAACAACTGATAGAAAATTAAACCCACATCCAAGCACATCAGAAAACTCTTTTTGGGTAATTAAAATATGGTAGGCGGGATAGGATGTAGATTTTATATTTGGCCACCAAAGAACAACAAATGTATGACGAAGCGTTTTCTAAATTATGTTGTTTGTCTTTTTTTGCTATAAATGCAATATGGAATATTCAGTAATGAATTATTTTAAAAGTACGTCAAGTCATAGTTACTATGGTCAAGTTAATAAAGAATATTATGTTTCGTTACTGCTAAAACAGACTTTGCTTCTTAACAGACTTTTGACTTTTGAAACGAATGCGCTCATTTAACTGCCAATTTATTCATTCATGCACTCATCATTGTCCGTTAGCTAGTTTGTTAAGCTAAAGTAGACTTTTCACTTTTTGTAGCATGTCAGTCAAATATCATAAATGTTGTGCTGCACTTTGTTTGTCAATATAAAAAATAATAACGTACACTGCCATTGTATGTTCAATCAGTAAAAAGATCTTATAAAAACTCTACTTTTCGTATAAAGCAAAAGAATACGTTGAATCCTTGTAATATATTCTAACATGTGCATGCATTATCGACAATAGCATGGAGTATGACGCGTTGATGAATGCGTGGGTTTTGTAAAGAAGTTCCTACCCTGCGTTGGCGATGCTAATTACGTATGAGAGTATAATGTACTTGATCAGTATGGCGTTGATCACGAAATTATATAACCACGTCATAGTCTGTTTGTTTTCTGTTCGTCATGGATAGGAAGACGTACGAACTGACCAGATAGATTAGCACTATTATTAATGTATACGTCGCACGACAACTTAGGGCGCTTTCCAATTGACAAGGTTAGACCGGTCAGTCTGGCTAGAATGGACTTGCTTTTGATTAGGACCAAATTTTCCAGTCTGACCGTCCTAAGTCTCAAACGAATCGTGTTCCATTTAACCGGACTGACCGGTCTAACCGTGTAAATGGAAAGCCCCCCTAGCTCAATTTATGTTTGTCAAATACTACGTAGATACCTACGCAATAGATAATAAAACATTTACGTTAAGCACACATGATATTCGGCTTCTAGCTGCTATATTATGCAAATCTAGGGAAAGCATATCTGCTAACTCTACTATCCGAGTTTCCTGATTTGGAGACTTGTCTCCCTATCTCCTGATAGCATTATAAATCTCATCATAGATCAGGATTTTTTATAAAAGCTCTTGATTTATTAGTTTTGAATATTCAAAAAAAGAATTTTAGTATTTCAACTTGTGCCTACTCTATAATTATAGGGGAAAATACGTACGCACATGAGTAGAGTGATCGTCAAGTTTTATAGGTGATTGAAGCCCCTCCCCCACCCCCAGAACAACTTTGCTAAGTGCATGCCTTTCTTATGAATATTTGTTATTAACTTCAAACTTTTTTAAAAATAACTTCTAAAAGAATAAAGAATAGTGTAGATGCATATTGTATACAGAGTGTATTTTTAGTTTGATCTATTGTATTCTATTCTATTCTAATCAGTATTCTAATGTATTCTAATATATTCTATCGTATTCTATTGTATTCAGAGTGTATTTTTAGAGTTTGATATTCTCGAATGTATTCGAATGTATTCGACTCGACTCAACGCGACTTCTCTTCTCTTCTCTTCTCTTCTCTTCTCTTCTCTTCTCTTCTCTTCTCTTCTCTTCTCTTCTCTTCTCTTCTCTTCTCTTCTCTTCTCTTCCATTCCATTCCATTCCATTCCATTCCATTCCATTCCATTCTATTCTATTCTATTCTATTCTATTCTATTCTATTCTATTCTATTCTATATTCTATTCTATTCCATTCCATATTCTGTTGTATTCTATCGTATTCTATAGTATTAGCCAGACATTCTACTTACTGTTATTACATAGGAAAGAGAAAAAAAACTGTTTTACAAAATATGTAGCTTTGCCATCCTATACAATAGAAATAAAAAGAAAGCAAATGATCATGCAACAAAAAATATTTTTACATAAATTATTTTTACCGATCGTCAGATTCGGTAGATTCTATCTAGATCTGTGACGGTGAAATTAGCCAAATGTACAGAGTTTGTATGTGGCAAACACACAATCAATTGGCCTGATGAGCAAATAAAATTATTTTTAGCTTTTGTATAAACATTGGAGACGTTATCGTTCAAATAACAAACATTAACAAGAAACTCCCAGAGTACACCACAACATAAATATTATACATAGACGTTAAAGTGCTTATGAAACGAAAATTAAGTTTGTCTTATTTGAATTGAAAGTACTTTAGAAATGACAGAGCAACATCTTTTGCAGTATTTTGTTTCCTTGCTTCGTTGTTGAGATACAGTCGTTGGCACCTAAGCGTGTACACCGCATGTCAAAACATATTCTAAATTTAAGCCAAAGTTAACCGTTTTGAAATCAACACCGTGGGATTGGCGAGACGTGATTGGCTAAGGGCACATTCACGTGACAATAATGCATTGGTTCGAATGTATCGAATGAAAACCTAATACGTTTGCAAGTGAAACATTTAACTTTGACGTTGACATAAAACATGTTTTGACGGGCGGTGTACACGCTTAGCTGCCAACGACTGTATTTCAGTTTGTTTGATATGTGAAACTAACCAGTCACATCACAACGTGCATAATGACTTACTGGGAAAGGTTATATATCTTTACTATTATTAAACGGAATCAGTTGAAAATGTACATTTTTGGTGTTGTTGTTGTAAGGGAAAACCACACACACATAATTTATCGAAGTGATTGGTTAGTTTCGCTTATAAAACAAACTGTGATATCTTAAAAACAAAGCAGGGAAACAAAAAATTGCAAAAGATGTTACTTTGTCATTTTAAAAGTACTTTCAAATAAGGCAAACTTAATTTTCGTTTTATAAGCACTTTAAGGTAGATGATAAGGATCAAGAAAATATTTTTTCTATGTCGCGTAACATGCGTTCAAAACGTATTTCTACTAATCACATCCACATTCATAACTATATAATATTTAAATTTTTTTATATGGACTTACAAGCAAGATATAAACTGGGCTATCATCATCTTCATCATCATCATCTTTCGGCCAGGCGAGTGGTCGGGATTCCCTGTACAACTTTTTTCCATACGTCACGGTTATTCATAGCTGTGCTCAGATCGTCGATAGCAATGACATCCGGATATGTGAGCTGCCTTGAGCGAATTTTGCCTCTAGGCTTCCAGAGAAGCAGTGATGAGATCACTTCGGCACGGAGGCAGTGTCCTGCGAATTGAAGGCGCTTTTGACAGAGTCTCAGGGAGATGGGTTTCAGTTTCCCGTAGATTCTCGTCAACGTTGCATGTTCCCTCCAGTGAATTGTTCTGTGCTCTGCGCAGGAGGTTGGTGTAAGTACCGTCCAAGCCTTGTTGAAGGTGAGCTGATAATGTCCAGGTTTCCGCTCCATACAGAAGTATCGGCTCCATCAGTGTGCGGAAAAGTTCGAGTTCGATATATGCCGCAGCGCCAGATTTTTGTCCAAACTGGGCTATAACTATGGTTGCTAAAAATGGATTCGTTATCAGATGTATATAATAAAACAACACGTGCTAAATACACGAGTAAATTACACGTGCTAAAACACGAGCGATTATATGCGTGCTATTTACCGAGTAGTATACGTACGGCTAATCTACTATATACGCCACCTTTTTTATCAACACCTATAGATCTTAGCTGTGGGCCGTGGAGCGCCTTTACTAGGGACTTTAAGATCTACGACGTCAACCTCAACGACGACGTCCTCTAAACAAAATAATTATTTTTGTAAAACAAAGAAAATGAATAATTTTTAGTCCCAAGAGTAATCTCAACACCGTCCTCGTTCTTTATACAACGCCACTTCGAGCATTTTCACGTCTTCAGGACGACGTCAACGGCCAAAAGACGAGAACTGTTGCTTGAGATTGACTTCAATACGGACACCACAATCATTTTAGCAATACTGGTAGCGTTTTGGAAGTCACCAAACTAGCTTCAAATATCAAATATAATAGTTAGTTAACCGTGACTTCTTTAAATTGTAAAACTTATCTTGCGTTTTAACCGCCGTCGTCGTCCTAGCATCTTAAAGTCCCTAATATTCCTTCGACACGGCCACGTTGATCTGCGTCCTTCACAATAATTCAGCCACTGGCTATATATATATATAAGGATGATTAGTCCACACTCCTTTCTTTCCTCCAGCCTAATATAATTAATGCTGATCTTCTCCAACGGCGATTTTTTGTTACAAAGTCAAAAACATATGTATAGAATCAAACTTGAGTATTAAAAATCGAAATATAGTAAGGTTTGAGTACTGCCGAAAATATTGAACGTAGTTTCTAACATTTCGAGCGAAGGTCCTTCGTCAGAGGGGTTAGAAACGTAGAAACTACGTTCAATATAATTTCGGCAGTACTCACACCTTAATATATTTCGATTTGTATTTCAACACTGCCTACGCAACACACTACTTTTATTTCACTTTTGAGTATTAAAAAGTTGTTTTTGTTGAAATCACAAAATACAACAAACGAAATTGATGAAACCTATGATTTAATAATGACTTTGGAATAGAGTCGAAATATTACCTTTCATATTTGTCTTTTCATATTTGCTTTTATATTTTGTCTTTTCGGTTTATGTTTTATTCTTTATTTTCTTAAACTGTCGGCTGGTATGGTTTTTAGAAATTGATAAGTCCACAGGCCTCTCATACAACAGTACTACGCTGCCCACCGGACAAACGAGACTGTCAGACCGAATTCTTCACAGTTGCCAGAAGATCGTAAACAGCGTCTGGAATTCTGAGTAGCGACAAGCGTTCATAATATGTATACAACCGCGAATATTTAACTTGTGCTTTTTTTGCATGAACATTGTTCCCCATTTTAAGGTCATATTTATATTTTGTCTCTTTTTTAAAAGTTCTTAAAATAATAACTGGCTGTTATCATTATTAAAATACATCACAATGTGTGTGATGTACTGTATTATGACAAATTTGGGAAGTCAAATCATATAAAAATGCATTAACCATCGATGCCATTTGGCACTTTTTATTTTTTACTCTGTCTAACGCCAGACGATTTTACTCGTCGAAGGGAAGACCTCAAGAATATCAGTTATAGGTGATATTTGGAACTAATTCGATTATACACTACAAGTTCTAAAGGTTTTTGGTGAAGGAAAATCCCGAGAATATATACATTTTAGGACCAAACTGGGACCAGATGCAAAAATTCAACCGATGAAAGCCTTCACGTTGCATTTACGTTGCATTTTGGTCCTAACATTTTTCCTTCTCCAAACCTACATGCTAAAAATGTTTTGATAAAAAAACCAATAATAATTATCTTTAATATGATCAGAAAGAAGAAAAACAATTGCTAATTAATTAAATAACAATTCCATCAATTTATTTAGATATTTACAACAACACCAACCGCAATTACCGTGGGAAATTTATTTATCTCGCCAAACTTTCTGCTTTAATTAATTATGCACTTTAATAATTGCCAAATGACCGTTGCTCAAATTTTTAACAAACCACAAACATACACGCAATAACCAACAACAATTATCCGTTTATATAGATACGTTTTGTGGAAACACCACGTATAATTTTTTATTTCTCTTTTATTTTTATTTTTTTTATTTATTTATTTTTTTTATACGTGGTGTTTCAATAAAAATTATCTATATTACTTAATCGCCATGCAAACTTTCAAATAATTAATTACCGCTTAACTCTTTGATTATTACAATAGTTCGTTTTCGAGCGAAGCAGACTTTAGTATTTTACTGTCTAACGCCAGACGATTTTACTCGTCAAGTTGCTTCTTCGATTTATTTCAGAATGTGATGAAAATTAAAAATTAATGTTTTTATTCAGCCAAATCATGATATTCTATTTTAGTGCGGTATTAAGTGTAATCCCGTAGGATTTGCGTCTAGAGTTGATTTTTTTGAGTTGACTAGATGTCAAACTATCGGAAAGACGGAAAATTATGGGGTTCAAATTTTCGTAGAGGGTTGAAGACATGGCTAATAAGAGTGACTCGAAGACCTTTCCTGACCTTGATCCTATAGCCCAAATAGTATGATATGAAGTGTAATGAAAACAGCTCTTGTAGGATTTATTATAAGTAATATTGGGCATTTCACTCGATTACATAGCATGTTCTCAGGATTTTGGGTGAAGAAAAATTCGAGTGTAGAATATATACATTTCTAAAATTCATTAATAATTAATGAGGAAAACACAAAGAAAAATCATGAGCGTATCGGATCTATATATGTGATATAGACTCGCTCTAAGTTTCTCGCTGGTTTTTAACGGCTGAGATAAGCTTAATTTTCAAAATTACTACGCCAATGAACGTATGAAGTGATTCTTTTTAGAAGCCATTTAAAAACCTTGCAGTACGGGCTTTATCGGCTCTAAAACACTCGGCTATCGCCTCGTGTTTTATATCCGATAAAGCCCTCCTGCGCGGTTTATAAATATTACTTAAAGTTGATTTTTGTTTCTTTTTTGAGTTGACTAGGTGTCAAACTATCGGAAAATTATGGGGATATGAAGTGTGAAAATAGTGTGATATGAAGTGTAATGAAAACAGCGCTTGTAGGATTTGCATGCTAAAGTTCATTTTTGTTTCTTTTTTGAGTTGACTAGGTGACAAACTATCAGAAAATGCAGTTTTTGATGCAGCAAATTTTTCGATCCCCTGTATATATCGAAAGGTGGAAAATTTGAACCCAAAATTTTCTGATAGTTTGACATCTAGTCAACTCAAAAAAGAAAGGCAATCAACTTTAGCATGCAAATCCAACGGGAGCTGTTTTCATGACACTTCAAACCACACTATTTCTCTTTTGAAACACAATCATAAAAAAGCGACCTTATTTATTGAGGATGACATTATTATGACAGTATTTAGATAGTGATAACTCAATGGCCCTCACCAAAGCTAATATTTCGCTTACTATAGCTCAGAGCTTTACAAAATTTACGAAGAATGGTATTATGAATATGTTCTGGCTGGTCGTGTAAATAAATCTGTGTGAAAAGTTTTAAAAAAGCTACAAGTGTCAGCGAAATGTATCTAGCGGATACATTTTACGGGGATGTCTGGGTTGGCACTGTTCTGTCTGTTCAAGATACTTTTTACCGTATAATGTCTTTGATTTTCTTCTAAATGTCCACTAAAATTATTATAATAGTAACGCAGTTGACGTTCTTTGGCATAAATATGTTTTTGGTCGTCCTCAGAGGCCGCAAACTCTATTGTTATATTAATCATCTGATGGTACATTTTAAACACATCAATTACTTTTAAAGGAATTGTATGACATGGTTATACTACAGTACATAAATGCTGCTGTATAAATTGCTATGAAACTGTGCTCTTCAACCACTGTTTCCTATTTAAAGTGGTCTGAAGTTTACTTCCCTCAATTTCTAAACAAAATATTGAACATTTCCCCTCTTTGGTTAGTGCATTGCTCTCTTTCACCGGGAGAATTTATAGTATAGATTTTGTGGAGGGAGAAAAACAGAGAACCCAGTAAAAAACACCCAAGGCACAGGAGAGACCCAACAACTCCACTTGTATATAAAGCTAAATTGGTCACCCCATCCGATTACTAACCCCATTAATTCGACCGGGCTAACCTCAATGGTAAGAGGCAGCGCGTTGCAGCCTGTGTCACTCATGCCTCTCATTAATTAATCAATATTTTGTAGCATCTGGAAACTAAAGAAATCAAAAGTTTTACTTCTCAGGTGATATTCAATGCTAGATGTACATTGATTAGTAGTGGGCCTGCAAAAACCGTCCCTGTGAATAAGAACATTAATTACAGCTACAACACTTTAGATACTACTGGTATGTTAAAATCATATTCAATGGTTCTTGATGCACAAAGACGCCGAATTCTATTATCGATCTTAAACGAGCTCTCCTGGGAACTTTTTCCCAACTTTTCCCGACAAAACAGCTGGGTTCTCAAATCCTATATATAAGGACTGAGATTTGGTTATATTGCCAATAAACACATTTCGTGGTTGAAGACGATCTCGATCATATACCGAGACCCAAAGCTCGATTGAAGAAAAAAAAATATCAGGTTTCAATTACAAGGTAAGTTATTTAAAAAAACAAACAAAGTTGTATTCTAAATGTTATTTAATAAAATACAGACATTTGTTTAATGTCAACTTAAGCTGGTGACTTTCATTTAAAATTAAATTCCTGTTTTTTAAATGGGGTTACTAAACTGAAATAGCTAGAGATTTTTTGGGGGTTTTCAAACACATAAACAAAAATACTTATATTTTATAATAACTTACATGCATGATTTTCACATCTTTTTTAACGTTATAACTTGTCCAATTTTCATACAGTGTTTGAAAAAGAAACATGATGCTCTTCATCATCTTCTGTCTCGCTGTATCGTCAAGCATTTTTCAAGGTAAATGTAACCATGAACGTAATCTGTATGAAAAATTATTTTATATAAATCGTCATTTATAAATCATTGAATTAAAACCTACATCTATATTAAAGATTCTTGTTAAATTGGAAGGAGCGCACTGTATAGAAATGGGGGGGGGGGGAACCCAGAGAAGATGTACATTGTATAATTATTTCAAGAAATTTTTAGTGACATGCAAATGAAATGCCTTATGATGTCATCCACTCAACACAAATCAAAAAAACTTCCCCAAGTGAGGAATATATATCAAGCAATAACTGTGTACATTGCAATTCGTATTAGAACAGCTTCAAAGTTTCAGCATAATCTTCCGTAGATATTCCTCCTTTACGGAATTAGTTACGGAATTATATTACAGCAGAAATATTACCCAATTCACATGTTAATGGAATACTTGAATAGTATATTCTGTATTTCATCATTTTTTTCATTAAAATTTTCAAGCGGTTTATCATAAGAAAACTAAAAAAACCAACACAAACGCCTACATAGACGTCATCTTCATTACCATTTTGGAAATACAAACCTCAATATAACAACAAAAAAAAGTTCAAGTCAGAAAATATTTTGGCATTCAACTATTCACTTTATATAGAATTCATAGCAGTAATATCTTATTTGAGTTTATAGCCACTTTAGTATAGCACTGTATCGTGTTTTAAATTTGAGTTCGTTCTGTTTTATTTTCAACTCATTTAGTTTCTGAGGCCAATTGCGGGTGTCGATTTGAGTACAAGAGAGTTGGTTGCTTTAAGGATGATTACTACAACCGTTCCCTTCCAAAGCAGATCATGAACGAAAGGGATACACATAGTGCTGTCTATAATGGCAACATGATCAATTGGTTCAATTGGGATATATACATGCCGGCCATGGTTTGTCGATGTGCAGAAATTGCTCTAAAGAAAGGCTACAAGTATTTTGGGATTCAATTTTGGGGTAAGTATAATACAATGGTTATTTGTATAGGTAAATCTCATAAACTTAAAAAATAAACAACGAAGTTCATAGCTAATTGAAATTGATGTTTAGTCCTTAAAGGACATTGGCAACAAAAATTAAGTTTGTCTAAAATGAAAGAACTCATGAAATTGGAATAGAAGATCTTTTATAAATTTTTCGTATCTTTCTTCATTTTCAAGATATTTCAATTTGTTTAATATGTAAACGAGATGGTCTCTGATGTCAGGAGCAGGGTACAGTATTTTCACACGTAGCAAAATCAGTTATATCTCTAAGTTTGTTCAACGAAATCACTTGAAACTGTGCACATAAAAACGCCTTGTGACATATTTCATAACTGATGTTGCTTTGCGTTAAAATACTGTACCCTGCTCCTGACGTCAGAGCACATCTCATTTACATATTAAACAAATTGAAATATCTTGCAAACGAAGAAAGACACGAAAAAGATCTTCTATTACAACTTCACGAGCTCTTTCAAATTAAACAAACTTAATTTTTATTGCTAATATCCTTTAACCCTTTATTGGCCACAGCTACTTTTTGTCTACTGGCTAACGCCAAGTGAGTTTACTCGTCAAGGGGAGAGCTCCAGGAAACCTGGTCAATAAAGCGTTAAACAACTTAGATTTTCTTTATATAATTTTTTTTTTCATTAGGGGAATGTTGGTCTGGCAATACCTTTTCCGAGAACGCCTACATGAAGCATGGCGCAGGACAAAATTGCTACGGAAAAGGATACCGTCTTTGCTCGCCAATGGAGGATAGTTGTGTAGGAGCTGATTCTTATAATTTCGTTTACGAAGTTGGTAAGTTATATTGGAGTTAACTCATGCATAAGTAACTTTGCTAGAACGTTATGCTTTCATATATCTCGGTTTGAATGATTGTTTATTTGTTTGTTCGTTTGCATATCCGTCTGTCTGTCTGTCTGTCTGTCTGTCTGTCTGTCTGTCTGTCTGTCTGTCTGTCTGTCTGTCCGTCCGTCCGTCCGTCCGTCCGTCCGTCCGTCCGTCCGTCCGTCCGTCCGTCCGTCCGTCTGTCTGTCTGTCTGTCTATCTCTAAGATATCTCAAAAACTATTGGACCAATTTCAAGTACGTTTGTGGAATGCTTGGCTAATTCGTATTTTATGACTATATTATTATTATTTTTATTAATATTATTATTATTATTATTATTTTTATTATTATTATTATTATTATTATTATTATTATTATTATTATTATTATTATTATTATTATTATTATTATTATTATTATTATTATTATTATTATTATTATTATTATTATTATTACTACCATTATTACTATTATTATTATTATTATTATTATTATTATTATTATTATTATTATTATTATTATTATTATTATTATTACTATTATTATTATTATTATTTACTGTGACATTCTCATTTTGTGTGATAACACTGAAAACATTTCTTCAATATCTTTAGCAACCTATAAGTGTCCTTTAAATTTCGAGAAGATTGGTTGCTATAAAGACTTTAGTCGTAGGAACGTGCTTGCTTTAACTGCAAGAGACGCGAAAAGTGCGCATTACATGGGTTCAAACATTGACTGGATCAACTACAATACTTTCTTGCCCGAATTTGCTTGTAAATGTGCTCAAGCCATTGTTGAAAAAGGTTATAACACATTTGGTCTCCAGTATTATGGTAAGTGGAAATTCATGAATTGGTTTAAAGGAAGACCTTTTAAACTTTTCCGTATTTTTCGAGATATTTCAATTTGTTTGATATCTATGACGTCGTAACCAGGGTAGAGCATTTTCACACATATCAAACTCAGCCAAGTTATATCTCCAAGTCTGTTCAACAAAATCACTTCAAATTGTGGACATTAACACTTCATTGTGCGACAGTGAACATTTCATGTTGAGCAATCATGGAGGTATAGGTGATTTTGGAAAGCATGAATCATAGATAATGTGAAGGGAAACTGGATAGGAAACTTACGAAACCGGAAACGATGTTTGCACAACTTGCTATCGTAATTATACACTGATAAGCAACTAATGCAGGTCGTCCTACATGGCCACGATCAGCTATGAAATATCTCAAAAACAAAGAAAGATACGAAAAAGTTTTAAAAAGTCTTCCGTTGTCGGTTGCGTGATAGCTTGAGATGGACTTCTCACAATAAAGTTCGTTCAAATTAGACAAACTTAATTTAGATTAATTATTTGAAAGTTTTCATGGCAATAATGTAATTTATCATATGGCTGCGTTTGATTTCTGGTCTGTACGCAAAACGAAGCACGCTGATTGGTTCCCGAGAGGTCGGGATTTTACGATATTGACCGACCGGTCAATAAGCTTTTTTCTCGGCCCTGTAAGTTTTGGCGAGAAAATTCCTGAGTTTATTTGAATACAAATAAAAGAGAACTAGGTATTTTTATTCAAATATTCTGAACAATAAAATGTGTTGGAACAGTACTGCTGGTTTTCTTTAAAGCTGTTTACTCTAAAAACATGACAAACTGGTGTAAACAAGAAGGCCAAGAGCGACATGAAAAAGTTAACAGGTAAGGTAAACGGCATACTCCGAAGACGAAAACAACGCTGGAAACTTAAAAATAAAATGAACCAATAGCCATATAATAAATTCCTTATTAACCTCGTTTGCTCGGTCTGTACGGGAAAGTATTTGCCCTCGGTTTTATCACACAAACCTCGCTCCTTCGTCGCTCTGTCTGTACGAAAACCTCAGGCAAATACTTTCCCGTACAGACCTCGCACTCGGTTAATACGTCCTTAATAGATAGGTTTTGTGGAAACAATATTTTACGTGGTGTTTCCACAAAACTTATCTATTTTAATTTATATTGCCAACGAAATAGCTTCTTTAGATCTAATTATTGCAATCAAGAAAAAGTAACAAATTGATTATTATTTCATTAATTTTCGTGCTGTACTTTTTTGTGAAGAAATGCCCATATATAGGTATTACATGTATGTTTCATTTTGACCGTAGCAAAATTGCCTTGTTTTGACTTTTTGCAGGCGAATGTTGGACTGGTCTTCAAATTCAGAATGGATACAAGCGGGCTGGAAAATCTCACAACTGTATAAACAAATGTTACAAACAATGCGAACGATATGATAAATTTTGCATTGGTAAAGGATATGCAAACACTATTTACAAAATAAGTAAGTTGACATCAATTGTTTTCCTACATACGTTAATAAAGTCTTTTCGTTTGTAATCTAATTAGCTTGCATATATATATATATATATTAATAATTCATGAAGAAAAAACAAAAGGAAACAGTGCCATGACGGAGGTTGTATATATCTGATACAAAATTCTGCTGATTTACATAAACTTTTCGTTCGATTTTCTCACCTAAAATCATTCCTAATCTCTAGGAGTTTTGACGAATACGAACGTTTATGGCCATTCGTATCACACGCACTTTGACAACATTCGCGTCCGTGTTGTATCGGACATACAATATCTCGCCTTCGACTCGAGCTTGTATACCCGCGATACAACACGGCCGCTCATGTTGGAAATATATATATATATATATATATATATATACTATAAGTGGGCTTACCTCAAATGTTGATGGTCGCTACTGTCAGTTTCACGCTGGGCGATCTTCAGCCTGAGATCGCCCAGCGTGAAACTGACAGTAGCGACCATCAACATATGAGGTAAGCCCACTTATAGTATATTCGCTCTATCTTTACGGTATTGAGCACTTTTCGACATTTCGCGAACAACACTTTGTTTGTTTGAATATATATATATAAACCGCTCTGATGATGTTGCGAGATGCAATGAAACGTTAGCAGTATAAATATTTTTGACTGGTTTTTGCGGTCTTTTATTATGGCAGTATTAAGAGTTTTGAGCTGAGCTCTTATTTTTATTTTACGATTACGCTTTCCGCCCGGAAAATCGATTGCCAAAAGTGTTTTCAGTTTGAAGTTGTTAAAGTTTCAATTGTTTTTGTTGAACAAGGTGTCGTAAGTGGTTAAACTCAGAGCACCAGACGGGACTCGAACCTACAACCTTCCGAATACTAATAATACAGAGTATAGAGTGTCCGGCTAGTACTTGGACTATTACACAATATAGCTAAAATAAAGAGATTTTGAATGGTACGCCAAAAAGAAATTAAATGTTGTTTAAACACGAGTAAGTTTTGCATTGATTACTGAAAATATGGCGCATTGAAATATTGCTTACTATTTTTCATATCTATATTTTGTAGCTCACATGAACTGCAGTCAAAAATATGAACCTGTAGGTTGTTATGCATCTGGAGACAAAGACAATTGGGCTTTGCCAGAGTTACTGATCACTGATATGGCGCCTCAAAGCCCAATGTTTCAGGGACGTATGATGACATTTCATGAAAATTGGGGAATGAATTTAAAAGATCTCGCTTGCCGTTGTGCAAAAAAAGCTCATTCTAAAGGCTACAGAACATTTGGGATTGGAAATCATGGTAAGCTGGTGAATAACATTAACAAACAATGAACAAAGGCCTGGAAAGGAAGGAAGGAAGGAAGGAAGGAAGGAAGGAAGGAAGGAAGGAAGGAAGGAAGGAAGGAAGGAAGGAAGGAAGGAAGGAAGGAAGGAAGGAAGGAAGGAAGGAAGGAAGGAAGGAAGGAAGGAGGGAAGGAAGGAAGGAAGGAATTACATGCAGAAACAATTCATAAAAATATAATTATGCAATCTTATATATTTTAAAGGTGAATGTTGGAGTGGCGCCTGGGCTCATAATACGTACAATAAGTATGGAGCAAGTGACGCTTGTCGTCAAAAGAAGAAAGAAATGTGCACGGACAACAGAATGTGTGCTGGAGATAAATCCAGTGTCTATGTCTTCAATGTGCTAAACGAAATAAAGCGAATTGGATAAGGATATATAAAACAACTGCTGGATTCTTGATGAAGGTAAATAATTACAATTTTGCTATACTTTAAAATGATTTACAGTGCAAACTTGTGCAAGCACGGTCTTGAGTTTGTAAACGTAACAAAATTTAACGTAACATATATATATACTATATATTTCATAGATTTATTCCAAACTCCTTCGTGTGTTTGGATTATTTTAAAGCTAAATATATATATTTATTGCAAATGCGGCGACCTCGTGAGAAACAGTTTCTGTTCATCATCAGTTTCTGACGAGGTCGTTGACGATGACAGCTTAAACTCACTTAAACTCACTACTGAATAGGCCGCATTTGCAATAAATATATATTTTTAACCAGTTATGTTACTGAAGAATACGTTCAACCGATATTTTAAAGCTATTTCACTGCAGAAGTGACAGCTACGATTGTTGTTGTTGTTTTTTTAGAATATGACCTAATATGGACTAAGAAAAAGGATACGATTTTAAGACCGTGTGTTGTAATCATGTATTGTCATCTGTATAGTGTATTTTATTATTGTATAAGATTTATTCAATATCTAAGTATTAAATTATTGCATTCAAAAAATACTGGTTTGCCTTTGTCTCTTTGATTAATACATAAGCAGTGGAATAGAAACTGCAAGATTTCTTCAAGAAAAGTATTGCTATTATAAAATCTTAATTTCTCTCTTATTTATTTGAACAACAAAAAGCCTAACGACCGAAAAGCTTTGATTAAATTAGTAGGTAGGAAGTTGCTTACAACATTCTAATTATCCTGTGGGCAATGATATGCCACGTGCGAAGATGAAGTGTTTTATTTTTTCACCAATAGGCGGCGAACCCTGACCTTTAATTAACTAGAATTACAGCGGGCTTCATCTCCAAGCAGGCAAAAGCATGGCCGGTAAAGCGACGCCGTTTCGAGGTTTGCGCCTTTGCGGTGTTGTTTTATCATATTTCCCTTCTGATAACGGTGGGGTTTGGGCTTATGACAAACCAAGTAGACTTAGCAAATGCAAGCGAAACGGTAATTAAGTCTGTGTACGGCAAGCTCGGTGACGCGCCTTAAAAACATAAGAATTCTTAATGAAACAAAGTGAATGAATAATTTGTATACATGTAATCCCAAGAGTATATGTCAATACCGTCCTCGTTCTGTAAACAACGCCACTCTCAGCATTTTTACGCCTTCAGAACGACACGAACACGCTGAGAAGTGAGAGCTGCTTCTTAACGTTGACTTGAGCTCAGACACTGCAGCCGTTTTAGCAAGAACTGGAGCGTCTCGAAAGTCATTAAACAAACTTAAACATGAAATACGGCAGTTAATTTACCGTGTCTTCTTTTAAATGCTTTCCTTTTTAACGTTTTTAAGGCCGCGTTTAAGGCCTCGCAGTTAATTTACCGTGTCTTCTTTTAAATGCTTTCTTTTTTAACGTTTTTTAAGGCCGCGTTTAAGGCTTGTTTAAGGCCTCGGTTATCTCGTAGATCTACTGTCGTAGATCTTACTGTCGTAGATCTTACTGTCGTAGATCTTACTGTCGCAGATCTTAAAGTCCCTATTAATTACTGGGCGCAAGCAAAATATGCGATAAGGTAATGCCATCATTATTAGACATTCGTTACTATATAATTATTGTGTAACGAAACGCATTTGTTTTGGCTTTCTTTGGCTTTCACGCTCTCTGGGTTATTCCGCAATGGGGTGGTCAGGTTTCAGTTAGGCATTATTTAGGCAAGGTCACAGAAAGGTAACAAAACCGGTTGTGTTTGTCTTCTTTTTTTATGTAGCAATTTCACCTGAGCAAAAATTTACATAAGTCTGTCACCTAGCTGATACACCACACCTGCGTTATTCAAAGTATGATTTGCATGTATTTGATTGCATAAATCTATTTTCTGTAGTGTAGAATGCTTTGGCTGTAGTAGCAATGAGTGTTCGGAGCATAATGATTCCGTTTGACCACGTGCACTTGTCTTGAAATCATTGGAGCGTGCTTGACACGGCATGCTCTTGGTACACAATAGATTTTGGGTAAAATTTCGTAAAAGTGCTGCCTGTTCGTAAACTAGAAACAAATCAAGTTTGTCTTGAAATATCCCTAGCCTTCGGCTATAAAGAGCTAAATTTTAATTAATTCAAGATTATCTCCAATATTTTGCCGTGGACATTCAAGTATTAACAAACCGTTACAAACGTATCAAGTGCTGTTGTTGATATGATATCAGTAATAATTATATTATATATATATACGTCTTAGAGAGATAGTTTATAACTCATTCCTGTCCGAGGGCTTCTCCAGAGGTGAATAAAATCGTCTGGCGTTAGCCAGAATAAAATACTAAAGACCAATTTGGACAGGAAAGAGTTAAACGATAAGTCATGACTGTTATTTCAGACGTCGGTGCCTTGTTTCTAAAAGATCTATAGATAATAATAATAATAATAATAATAATAATAATAATAATAATAATAATAATAATAATAATAATAATAATAATAATAATAATAATAATAATAATAATAATAATAATAACAATATTTACTCAGATACCCACAACACCAAAGTGAAAATGGGTTCTGTAAAATCTCGAGGCCAATAGACTGAACTTCAGCTCTCACTTTAGTTTTCTATTTATAGCTTTTCACATTAGTTCAGTTTCTATATTAAATATAGACATGCAGTTGTCAACTTGTCATACATTGGATAACATGTTGTATGCCCGCACTATTTTAGTATTTATATACATGTACTTATTTTTAACGAAGACTTGTATTAGCGAACTCAACCATCAACAAATCGAATTCCCAAATTATTTTGTCTTTTACTAATTAATTATTTTTTATGCATTGAATTTTCCTCAGCATATGACATTCTTGTTAGTCTTTGATTATTAATATGAAATGTGTCTTTAATAACTCGGCTGGATTTGTTTTGTTAAACGCGCGTCATTGTGGATTTCACGCATATAACTCGATGATAGATTGAAACTTCCTGCACTTCCAATAGAACTTCCTTTACTTCATCGATAAATGATTTTTCCTTTCGCAAAAGGATACTTAACTTTACGTCATGCGTGCTTAGAAGGCTAGAGTATTGAATTCGAAAGTTGTAACTATGCACGTGCTGTTAAGTGTTGCTGTCACTCTCAAAGAACATTAATTAAGAGCATTGTCTTAATGATAAAGCTGCCCACAATTGTACAATAGTCACACGATACCGCCACTTCATATAAACATCACAAAATATAATAGTAAACTGAAAAAGCAAGAGTGCTTGGCAGTTGGCAGTTGGCAGGATGAATTCCATGACGTGGGTACGCCTTTTCATTTTGTGAATTGTGCATACGAGTGAATTATTGAACATACACGAAAAATAAACTTTATTTAATACAATAATATATAAATAAGGTGATTCCCTAGAACAGAGACATTACAAATCTCTTGCTACCTCGAATTCAAAATACTATACCGGCCTAATCAGTAGAACACTTTTGTGAAGACTTTTAAAACAAGATCACTTTCAAAGTGATGACAGAATGCGAGTGTACCACATGTTACCATGGTTTTTCTTTCGATTCACACTATCTTCCTATTAAAGGTGCAACATTCCCACGCCTAAATTTAGCAACAAACTCTGTTATTTTAAAAGGAGGCCGGGGATATCAATCATTTGCATGGTGCACACAATCAAACTTATCTAGCTGCTTCTGTTTTCGCAGGATTTATGGGGGGTTTTCGCAAGGAGTTAGACATCGAAAGAAAGGCAGCAGCACTGGAAGTACGTACATTGTATATTGTTAAATTATGTATGAACATGAATATCAAAAACATCCATATCACAAATCTGAATAAAATTATGTAAATTTGGTGATCAAATCCTTTGTAACAATTTTATAAACCTGATTATTATTATTATTATTATTATTATTATTATTATTATTATTTTTATTATTATTATTATTATTATTATTATTATTATTATTATTATTATTATTATTATTATTATTATTATTATTATTATCATTATCATCATCATCATCATCATCATCATCATCATTATCATTATTTTTATTATTATTATTATTATTATTATTATTATTATATTATTATTATTATTATTATTATTAATATTATTATTATTATTATTATTAATATTATTATTATTATCATTGCTATTTTTTTATGAACTCCTATTTACGAATTGAAAAATGAATATTGTAATTAGAATTATATTTTTTTACATATATTATAACTAACTTTTTAAATTTTCAAAATCACTACTACATACGTGATGTAAAGAAAATTGTTTTAATAAAATTATTATAATTAAAATTGTTATTATTATTATTATTATTATTATTATTATTATTATTATTATTATTATTATTATTTATTATTATTAAATACTATTATTATTATTATTATTATTATTATTATTATTATTATTATTATTATTTTAATCAGTCAGCTGTAGACTTTATTGAAATGCTGAAAGACCTGAAATTTGACAAACGATGTAGAAAGTACTATACTCAGAAAATTATGAACACTTGCATAAGGACCTCTTACTATATCTTTTGTAAACGTAACAAAAAATGGGATGACCCGACTTTAATGTCATACTAATATTTTTATACCAAATAGTGTTAATCCAAGTAGACATTGGTAAACTACCTGTAAAAGAGAGGTTTATCATTGTAGTATACATAAATCATAAACAAATAAAGTTTCCATTATTACTATTATTATTATTATTATTATTATTATTATTATTATTATTATTATTATTACTACTATTATATGTATTACAATATTATTATTATTATTATTATTATTATTATTATTATTATTATTATTATTATTATTATTATTATTATTATTATTATTGTGATTACTAAATACTATTGTACTATTATATTACTATATTATTAATGTTATTGTTGTTGTTATTTGTTTATATTCTTATTGTAAATATTATTATTATTATTATTATTATTATTGTTAATTGTTGCTGTTGTTGTTAGCAGTAGGTTTGTTGAGCATTTATATATTAATGTGTGTGTTGGTCAACCACAGAAGGCTCCTCTTTCTTTCATGGATATACTACAGTACCCTAAGGCAAGGGTGGGCACCACTCCTACCCCAGATGTGTTGATTTTGTGGAGGGAGGAAAACTGGAGAACCCAGTGAAAAACCTTCGAAGCACAGGAGAGACCAACTAAACTCTACTCATGTGGTCAAAATATTAATAACTGTTTATTAATTAAAGTTATTATTTTAAATAGAGCAAGTATTATTGATAAAGATGCTGGGTACCCACCTCTAACAAAAAAGGACATACAAGTCCAGTTTATTAACACAAGTAACATTTACATTGCAAGGGTTAAGTTGATATATGCGCGATAACACCAAAAGGTAAATAAAAACATAATATTTGACTTTCTGCACTTTTTACAATTGCTATACTGTAGTTCAAAATATTACTGACATACCATTTGAAAATATACATACACTGTAGTTCACACTGATATTACATTTTTAGCAATGATGTGAAACAATCAATAACTTTTAAGAATTTGCTAGGGTTTTATTCACAAGAATGTGAAGTCCATATTCAAACTATTTTTTTTAATAAATAATATTTAAATTACTTTTTATATCCGTATTTAAATGTTCTTGTTTTTATAGCCTGAACAGCAGATAGCACACAATACTAGTTTATATTCCTTTCTTCTTTTGTAGTTAATAATGGCATACAGTAGGTTCATATTATGGTACTGTACCTCATATGGCTTACCAACTGGGTACAAGCTTCAACCTGTGTTATAGTCATAAACTGCACGGTAACCCGATTCAATATATTTCTAATCTCTTATTTCCAAAACAGTAGACACATTTTAATTAATTTTATATTCATTCCTTCTTTTGCAGACAGTGGAATTGGATACATGTTCATAATTATGTTAATTTATTAAATAACATGAAATATATGTATTACCATAATATTAACATATTATAATTAACATACATGTTAACATAATATATTTACCATACTACCATAATATTAACATATTATAATTAACATACACATTAACATAATATTAACTATGATATTACCATAATATTACAATAATATTACTATTATATCATAATATTAACATATTATAATTAACATACATGTCAACATAATATATTTATTATACTACCATAATATTAACATATTATAATTAATATACACATTAACATAATATTAACTATGATATATCACCATAATATTAATTACTGTTATATCATAATATGAACATAATATTAACATATTAAAATCAAAGAATTATATTAGATGATTGTAAAATGTGTTCTAGTCTATATGCTATGCTCATTTCTCAAATTCTACCACAACCATCAAAAACTGGAATATCAGGAGTATATACAATATCGTTTTGAGCCAATTTATAATGGTGAGAACTAGGCTTCTGATAGTGAATCAGTTCAATGTAGACAGTACACCATAATTATTCATAAAGATGGCTGCCAATTTATATTCTTTTATAAGTATTTAAATTACCCTTTCAAGCATCATTCTTGTGTGTACAGTAGGTTCTTTTAATTATAAACACAAGAACGAGGCTGAAATGCCTAATTTTTAGGCACATAAGGGAAATTACATTAGAATATAAATTGGTGGCCATCTTTTATAATTCTTTATAAATACAGCACAATAATACATGTACATAGATATAAACATTAAAATGTGATTCTGGTCTGGGTATATTAAATACAATGCTAATTTGAATATATGAATTATTTATCAACTCGTGGAGCTTTGAAGTAATATATACCCAACACGATTTGGTGTTCTTTCTCAGTCCAAGGAACGTGAACACCGATAAATGTTGAATTAAAAAAATGGTATTATTTTATAGAAATTCAGAACCAATTTAATTGTTTTAGTATAAACTAACTTATGTACCTTAGGTATTCGGGATTCTTTAAAAAAAAACACAAGCATAGCCATAATTTCTGCGTGAAAACCAAGCTACGGCAAATCCTCCACTTTTCGGTGGTAGCCATGTTGTTTTACCGTTTGATCGCAGGTCCTGAGTGGTCCTGGTACTCAATTGGCGAAAAGATATCAAGTAAAGTTTTATTTATTTATTTATTTATTTATTCATTCATTCATTCATTCATTCATTCATTCATTCATTCATTCATTCATTCATTTATTCATATGCATTCATTCATTCATTCATTCATTCATTCATTCATTCATTCATTCATTCATTCATTCATTCATTCATTCATTCATTCATTCATTCATTTCATTCATTCATTCATTCATTCATTCATTCATTCATTCATTCATTCATTCATTCATTCATTCATTCATTCATTCATTCATTCATTCATTCATTCATTCATTCATTCATTCATTCATTCATTCATTCATTCATTCATTCATTCATTCATTCATTCATTCATTCATTCATTCATTTATTTATTTATTTATTTATTTATTTATTTATTTATTTATTTATTTATTTATTTATTTATTTATTTATTTATTTATTTATTTACAAATATTTTAGCACGGTAACTTCTCAACCAGAGTTCTATATCAAAGTTAGGAAAAAATTTAAAAGGTTGATTTTCAGATGGCCGTGCATTTAAGATAAAAAAAATAATATGTACAATACAAGCAAACGTTAAATTTAAAATATATATTGATATATTTAAGAAATAGAAAATGGCCGCCCGTGTTCATATAGCCTGATGCAAACACGAGAGTGAGCTGGGAGAATTCGAAAGCCGGTTTATGTGGGTTTACATCAGTCCTAGATAAAGCATTTTTCTTCCTGGCAGCAAAATCCAAAAATAAATATTCAGTCTTGCTAAACTAAATTAACGATTTCCTGCCTGATAGAATTTTTCAATTTTATAAGTTGTGATACCACCAGACTTGCAAGTTTGTATCTCAAAACCAAAATTTATCTAAATATGGTATCTATACATACTTTGAAATAGCGAACTTTTCAATTGAATACTACGTAATACAAGTACTAGCGTCAAAAATCGAAACTGTGCTGAAACAGTTGAATGAGATAAAAGCAGCTTGTATTATTGCAAATGCACAATGACAGCTGCAGCCTGCAACAGCAACACTACTGAAATGATAAATATTTCATTGTTTTCTAGAACAAATCGTTGCGTCATTTGCGCAAGGATATACGAAACTTAGACAGGTTAAGGTCATGTAATAAACCTTCAAAACACTTTCGAATTGTTTACAAATCGCCGCTGGGTTTGGCAAGAATATAGAAAGATGAGTCAACGAATATGAAACTTAATATTCGATCAAAAGTGATTGCCCATCAAAATTGTGTGATTGTGTGACCGTGACGCTTTTCGATTTTTTGAAGAATAGGAAATTTATCTTTAAACTTTGACTTGGATTAAAAAAACTGACAAATATTTCCTGCAAGATACAAAAAATTTCCTGCGAACAACTTTTACAAAAAATTTCCTGGCAGCGGCGCTGCCGGCGCTACGGGACATTTTCCAGCACTGGGTTACATAAGTACTTTCGAATTCTCCCAAACTCGTAATAGTACACTAGATCTACTCGGTAATACTTAACAATTATTCGCCGAAGGCGAGGTGAATATCGGTGTATAATAACCGAGACGAAGTCGAGGTTATTATTCACCGATATTCACTGAGCCTGAGGCGAATAATTGTTTTAGTATAAATACACATTTTCGTACTTTTAGGAACAACATTTTCTTTAAAATTGTTAATTTCCTCGTCTGTCGCATGACAACTTGGCTGGCGGCCATTTTGAATAAACGCTGTAGGTGATTATCGAGAATTAATCCGAAGTAGCTCGACCAATCAGCGCGCGTGATTTTCTATAATCACCGGTGTATTTATACTAATGTATTTTAAGAGAAATCGACGAAAAAGTTTGCCAAATTTGAATTATCTGATTTCTAAATATACTGATTAAATATTTAGGACAATGAAAATGCATGTGGTATAAACGAAAATTTACTCTGATAACGCGAAACATCAGTATTTTGTTACCATAAATCTCGCCAGTTTAGCATCTTTTTACAAAACACTAGCGAGTGCCTACGCTACTCTATATCTTTTAACACTTTCGATTAAATATTTATTTTGAGAAGCGAAATATATTCTTAGATCTTATATAAGTTAAATTTTCCCTTCTCTTTGTGTGTGTATACTGTTTGGGTTTTGGCAGAATCTCTCCTATCCTCTCCAATGAGCCATTTGCACGATGACGTAAAATAGCGTTGGGTGCCCTACAACTACCAGAATGCTTTGCTAGCATCCTAGTGCTGATAAATAGAGGATACTGGCAAAGCATTTTACATCATCGTGCAAATGGCTTATTATAGGTTTATTATGATTTCTTTATTTTAAATAGGGTATTTTTCATGCAATGCCAAAAATCCCATATTTGCATGTTTCCTGGCTAATTCCAATATACGTATATACCGCTCTCAGCTAGCTTATAGCGCTAGCAAGCGCTTGATCAGCGAGATACAATATTCTTTTGTGTTTACCTTAATAAGCCTTTCTGGCCTCGCTTGTGTCTTTGCAATTCCAAAGAGTTTTTGCGTCATAACGAGGCCAGAAAGGCTTATTTAGATACACATAAAAGAATAGTTAACATTAGTGCCTTAGTGGCGTCTATTATGAAAGTGGTCTGTACCTCCGCCGACAATTGTTGACAGGAATATTATTGCTCCAGGGCAATGCACATACGCATATGCTCTCTTAGACTTAGAAAAATAGCCAAGATTTGTTTCGGTTTGTTCAGTGATATAAATAGACATTCCTAATTCTATATCGCCGCGTGCTTCAAAAAGCCCAATTAATATGACCATCAATCAGTCACGTGACATTGTTGTCATGGGGACGCTACTGAAAAGTACCATCTAATAATCATTGCCTGAAAGACAAAAAAAATCCCGGTGTGACCAAGCAAGGGAACGGCCTAGCCCGATCACCAAGCGCCAATATCGTCACACTGATTTCAAATAAAAATTAATTCCTAATTAAGCTAATGCTCCTATCTCAGACTCTTGAAATATTGGAGCTCGGTTTCTGAAGAAGCAATTAATGTATTATTTTATATTTCTTCACGACTAGTGAGGACGGTATATGGATGCTAAGGAATTGTTTAATCTAAATACTTTAATGAAATACTCCTAAATCAGTGTACTAGGAGGTTTACAGGTACATAACTAAAATTATATATTATATAGTACATATGATATATATTAAAACAAAGAAAAAGGAGGGGGGGGGGGGGAAACAACTAATAAAATGATTAAAATATACAAGTAATACGAAAGTAATACGAAAGTAAATACAAAATCAATCAACAAGATGGATGACAGAGGGACTTAATTGTAGGCATGCATAGCGAAGGTTGAATGTTTTGAAGCTTGGAATACTAGATATAGACGAGAGATTGATTACTATATGGAATCTAATTCCACGTAACTATTGTTCTAGGAGTAAAATGAATGACGAAAAGGAGAGGTGTTAGGCAACCTGGAAACTCTACTTAAAAGGCACACCTCCTTAGGGAAACTAATACCTACAAGACCTTGCTGGATCTTATAAAACATGGTGGATTGATACATGTCACGAAATTCTTTTCCCGATCGACTGCAAATATATGGAGAGTTTGAATCAACGTCAGAATTTGCGTTCATCTTAACTAAACGAATTCTAATTCTTTGCAAATTTAGTTTATGCAAGTTTAACATCAACCCCAGTTCAGAAGCGAGCTAAACAGCTAGTGCTTTATTTAGAGCATGTCATAACCTAATTAAAATGGTGATTCAAGCGCTATGGAATCATGGAATCGAGTCAGCTTATAGCCGTTCCCCAAATTAATCAGATGACTCATTCGTTTCCGACAAGGCACGAAATCTTATTATGAATAATAAATGAACAAAGCAGAATAAAATAAAAATGTATTGTAAAAGAAAAATGTTGTCGATAAAAGCTGTTTAAAATAAATTGTTAAGTGGCCGCTACGGAGTTTAGAGCATCAGTGCCAATATTAACGAATCCTGTGAATGTCAACCTCCCTTGAGACAAATCAACACGAAAGCCACGCAGCGCCAAAATGATTTTCTATAAATACTTTTAGATGATTATTATTCTAATTTCATATAGTCAAATAAACAAAACAAAAAAACGCAAACAAACATCAATGTTCGGCTTTCTCTTTTCGACAAATATCCTTGGCATACGCGCGTGGCGTTGAATGAAATAATAATGACATGGCCTCGTGTCATTAATTCAAGTGTTGTTTTCTTCTTTATAGTAATGTGAAACCAACTCAAGCCTGACCTCTTCACAGCGTCGTCCCTAGCCAATCTGATATGACGGTGAACAAGGGGTCTCGGTTTGGACTAAACATTTGGTCCGTATTTCCCATCCTGGTGGCGGTAGTCGTTTACGTTACTAGCAGCCAAGTAAATGCGGCGACAGGAAACAATTTGGTAAGTCTATATTCCCGGTTCCGATAAGCGCGCAACCAAACTCAGGCAATTGTATTCGAGATTTAAAATTGTCGTATCCGCTAAACTCCCAAACAACTTATCAGTATTAACTTGTTCGTTCATGTCATAGAAAGTGACCATTCATCACTACTATCATCATTGTGTGTTTCAATATCTTTAACCCTTTCGGCTTTCACTCGCATTGTTGCCGTGTGGGACAACTTTATCTTTTTACTCTGTCTATTACTGTAACGCCAAACGATTTTACTAGTCGTCAAGGGAAGACCTCTCGGTAAGCCATTCTTGAAAGGGTTAAACGCGCTGTTGATTATTATTAACCATATTCGTGCGCATTGTTTTTGTGGATAACTTTATCTTTCTTCTCTGTCTAAGGCCTGGCCAAACGCTTTCAAGTTTCAACATTTCATTCAACATCGTTCAACATTGTTGAATTCAGCCGTGATTCATCATGTTTAAAGCGTTTGGCCACCCTGTTGAATTATGTTGAACGTTGTTGAATGGTGTTGAATGATGTTGAACGAAATTTGAACATGTTCAAATTTTCGTTCAACATGCGTTCAACAAATATGTTGAACGATGTTGCATGAAATGTTGAAAGCGTTTGGCCAGGCCTTTAACGCCAGACGAAGATTAACCCTTTCTTACGCATTGTTGTTGTGGAACAATTTATCTTTTTACTCTGTCTAACGCCAGACGATTTTACTCGTCAAGACTCAAGGGGAAAGCCATGCACAAAAGGGTTAAACTTTTTCGTTTTTTTCACCGCGCTCTTTGGTGTTAGTAAACAATGGCAGCACAAATATATCAGAATAGTTTAATTTATCACGGATTCACGGAACAACAGTACATGTATATTTTGGAAGCTTGAATATTAAAAAGTTAGGTCCATATATGATTGCGTTAACCCAGCTGGTCAATAAATAAAACCATCTAGCGTGCAATAAAATCACCTAGCGTTGATGGGTCCTACTAAATACCGTCCGCGAACGTCCGAGACCATCCGAGCGTGGGTTAACCAGAATAAAATACAAAGTACCTATTGTATGTGCCGACAGGAAAGAGTTGGGAGTTATGGACCCGGGTACTGTGGTAGGCTTGGGTTTTTTTCCCCTTGGGTGTAACGATTTAGCATTTTTGTACATTTTATTTCTGATACTTTCATGCTTCAGCTGGTGAGTTGTTTGCCGTATTTTGTAACGAAATTTAACCCTTTCCTGTTCAGATAAGCACTGTTGACACTTGACTGATATTTTACTTCAGGCCTTTTAGCTCTGGTTAACGTCACACGTGTTGTTTCCATAGTCTGATATGATTTCTCGGAGTGGGGTAGAAGTGCCTATTGCCCGCAGACAATTTCACTCGTGAAAGGAAGAACCTTTAGACATTCCTCCCATATAGGCAGGGATAGGTAAATGCCCTTATGCCCCTTTATTGAAGTGTTTAAGGCCAGATGATTTTACTCGTCAAAGAAACAGAGATCTGCATGTGTCTGACACACATTTCTGTTTCTAATCCCAACCAAAAATCAAACAAGACGCCTGGGTCAGGCGCTCACTCGATCGGGCTACTGGCAACTGGCAAGTACGCGGAGCCTGAATCGAAGGGTGGTGCATATAGTTCACTGGTGAACACTGTATTTACTTTCAAGACAGTTGTCAGCCACATCTGATCGCTGTTAAACTACAAAGTTAGTCAGTCACTTTCAAAATCTACCTACAACGTTCAAGAACACCTTGATCAAAAGGCAAAGCTGTTCAACTTTTTGTCCAACTCCAAAAGTGAAATGAGCAAAGAACTTACCCGCATGCGCCTTTAGTTGTTAACGTTTGAATCCTTTGGCTTGGTTGAAAACTACATTGTGATACGGTATATTTTGGCGCAAGCTCATTGGCTAGGTTTGGCTAGGGCTGAGACGTAGAGCATTTAGTCGAGGAGGAGAAGCGAGAAAAAGTCGACCACGTAGCACCCACTACACAATAGTTTTGACTCCAGATTATAATAGGCTGATTGATACCCATAGAACATTGCTAGGTCAGTCGTACTCACAAATTGTGGGGTCAGTGCCTGCTACATAGAGGGGGTGGGTGGTCCTTTCATTGACAGACTTAAAGGACAGACTTAAAGTGCAGATGAAACGTAACCAAAATATTGTATAAATAAAAAAAATTAAGTTTGTCTTATTTGAAAGAACACTTAAAATGACAGAGTAACATCTTTGCAGTTTTTCGTTTCCTTGCTTCGTTGTTGAGATATTTCAGTTTGTTTGAAATGTAAATTAAACAACTTGACGTCACATGTGCATAATGAGTTATCAGAGAAGGTTATATATCTTTGCTATTATCAAACCAAACCTAATTCGAAGGAAGTATGTGCGTGTGTTTCTCTCACAACGCCAAACATGTAGAATTTTCAAGTGATTATGTTTGATAATAGCAAAGATATATAACCTTCTCTGATAACTCATTATGCACATGTGACGTCAAGTTGTTTAATTTACATATCAAACAAACTGAAATATCTCAACAACGAAGCAAGGACACGAAAAACTGAAAAATGTGTTACTCTATCATTTTAAGTGTTCTTTCAAGTAAGACAAACTTAATTTTCGTTTCATGTGCACTTTTTAAGTCTGTCAATGAAAGGACCACCCACCCCCTCTATGTAGCAGGCCACTGACCCCACAATTTGTGAGTACGGGTATCAGCCTATTATAATCTGGAGTCAAAACTATTGTGCAGTGGGGGTGCTACGTTGTCGACTTTTTCTCGTTTCTCCTCCTCGACTAATTCAATGACACAACAGTCAGCATTATCGCACTAGCTTCCGTAGCAGTTGCACGCTTCTTGGACCGTGGAAAATTACGTGTTAATCATTCATAATTCATCAGCTGTTCAGAGCAAATTGGAGGAGAGCTAGTTTTTTTTTGATCAACAAAGACAATAAATTAGCAAATGCAGTATAGGATCGCGTGATCTCGAACTCTCTGGGAGAAGCAGAATTATTTCAGATCGCGTGTTTATTTGTTGGTTGGTTGGTTGGTTGGTTGCTCTGTCTGTCTGTCTGTCTGTCTGTCTGTCTGTCTGTCTGTCTGTCTGTCTGTCTGTCTGTCTGTTTGCCTGTTTGCCTGTCTGTGTGCCTGTCTGTTTGTCTGTCTGTTTAGACTTTAAATTTGGACCTCATTCAACGGTAGGCAACGCCTTAAATGGAGCGTACTGTTTTTGCAGGTACTTCCACAAAGTACAAGATATCGTAACAGACGCAGTGACGGGAACGATTATCGTAAGTATCACAAGATGCATGCCCGTTTATTGTAATGATTAAAGTATAGTTGATAATTTAACTAGGGTTTGCAATGATATTGTTGATCACATACTGCAAGGTTATAACATATATGGGTTATAACAATGAACATGGCCAACCTCAAGCAGCTCTAACTGAACTTGGATGGAAAACTGTGAGAGACTGAGAGAGCGTAGCTAATTACTCATGATTTAGCTCCAAAAACACTTACAGATTTATTCAATAGATCGTCCATATATTATAATTTACGAAATTCCGATATGAAGCTTTATTTGCCATTTCCGAAAACGGAATACATGGAAAAAAAGTCTGAGTTACAGTATAGTGGAGCTAAATTATGGAATAGTCTTTCCAAAGAATTGAGAAACGCTGACATTAAATAATTTCAATGTTCTCCTTACTGAAACTATAGCCTTTAACTAGCCTGCAACTAATCAAGTACACTAAATTTATTTCTTTTATCAGTTTATGTACATTTGTAAATAATTTTCTCTTTGTAAATATTTGTATTTTATAATCGTTTTGTATCAATAGTTAGTTTTCACGTCCCCCCTTGGAAATCAACATTATTTTGTTGAATGGGTTCCCTTATAAGGTTTCGTTTTTTGTTTCAAGGATGCCGGACGAGGAATAGCAATCGGAATACAGGTACCATTCCACCATTAACCAAAGATTTTATACAAG